>JAYKAV010003243.1:1555002-1929323 GCA_035582835.1 Phoebastria nigripes
GGAGAGAGAGAGAGAGAATAACATTATGACTCCCCTCTGCCCTTCAGCTGATCCTCAGCAAAACAGTTTGCAAGCAGACTCGAATTCACTGTGGTTCTTAACATTTTTAACCATCAGTGTGACAGAGAATCCAGTTCAGCTTCAGTTAAATCCCTGACAACCTTCCCTGGACCTCTGATACATGCCATGCATGCACACATGCATAATTTAAAAAAAAAAAAAAAAAAATTAAAAATCGGGTCTCAGCTATGTCCTTTGTCAGAAAATTGTCACCGTCTCCATTTTGACAAGGCCTGCCAATGCCCAGCGGTGTACACACGGGGGTTTTGTCCAAGTGCTATACTAGCATTTTAACATGATTTTCTGTATCTCATCTCACAGCTATATTTAAACACAGAGAAAGCTTATTAACTGTTCACCATGATAATTCTTAGATGCCATAATCTTCTGACAATTACAAAAATGCATTGAATGTAACCAAATGTCAAATTATATATAAATACATCTTCATAAAATATGTGCATAACATATATACATATGATTTCTGTAAAGAATGCATTCTTTTTTCAACTGTCTCAAGAAGCGGAAACAGCAAAAACACACTGAAGAAATCCAAGCCTGGCCTGAAACGTGGCAGCACCTCACGCAGTAATTAACGGCGTTGCCAACAAGCCATACGCCTCCGCCGCACGAGCAAAGGAAATACGGTGGTGGCAGAGCGTGACGGCAGGCTGGCAATCCTAATCAAAAGGGGAAGAAAGTGCATCCGCTCCGCATTTATTATGTGATTTTTTGGGGTACCTCAGGAGCCGTCTGAGCCGTAAGATAACAGCACCTGGGTACCCAGCGGCTCGGTGACAGCCTTCACGGGGCAGGCGGGGGTGAGGGGCTGCCCAGGCCGGCCCCGCAGGCCTCTGAGGGGYCGGGGCACGCGGCCCGCCTGCCCCGCGGGGCCAGCCCTCTGTGCGGGGACACCGAATTATTTGTGAGTTGTTCTCACAGCACCCCTCCCCGCTAGAAAACCGTTCCCTGCCCACCGCCAGGGAGCCCGCGGGGGAGGCGCCGGGCGCCTGGGAAAGCGGCGGGCGGAGGAGCGTTGCGCCGCGCCCCCGGGACAGGCCCGCAGCCGCCGCGGAGTTTCGCGGGAGGAGGCCGGTGAGCCCGCGCTTGCTGGGGCTGGCAGCTGCGGCTGCGGCTGCGGCCCCGCCAGCCCGCCCCGCCCGGCGGCCGCGCCCCCCCTCCCGCTGCTACCTCAGCCTCGGGGCGCGGAGCGGGGTCGCAGCAGCTCCCCGCCGGCCCCGCCGCTAACAAAGCGGGCCCCGCCCCGCCGGCGGCCGCCACCATCTGTCCCTGCCGCCCCCGCGGCGCGGGCGACGCCCAGCCGGGCCGGGCCCGCCCCGCCCCCTCTCGCTTTCCACTCAGGCAGCGGCGCGGGCACCCCGCCCCGGCGCGGGAGGGTCCTGGGGCGCCGCGCCGCCGGGCAGTCGGCGGTGAGGGCGGGTGGCAGCCGCAGCGCAGAACGGAGCGGAGCGGGAGCCAGACCCCGGCATCGGGCCCGCCCCGCCCCACAGCTGAGGCCTGCCGCCATCTTCCCCTCACGTCCCGCTGGTGACGGCGCGAACGGGCCGCCGGCCCCCTCAGGTGAGTGTCGGCGGGCGGGCGGGACGGAGGGCGGGGGGCCGCGCCGCGGAGGGGCCGGGAGCGGCCCGGCGGGGAGGGGCCGGGCCGGGGCAGGCTGACCGCGCGGGGCGGTGGGGCGGGGGCTGCGGCCGCTGCGCCCTGAGGTGGGCGCTGCCTGGCGGCCTCGCCGACCCTGGGGCCGCCCACCTCCGCGCCCCGTCCCTGGCGTGCGGGCACGGCCGTGCTGCGCGGGGCGCGCCGCCGCTTCCCCCGCCGAGGGGAGCATCCCCCCGGCGGTCGGCGCGGCGTCTTGAGCGGCGGCGACGCCCGACCGCCGCCGTCCCTTTGTTGTGGCATCCGCAGGCGGCGCGGGCGGCCCGGGCCAGCCTGGCCGCGGTGGCCGGCGCGGTGCGTGCCCGGGCCCCGGTCTCGGCCCCGGCCCCGGTGCGGGCGAGGCGGCGGGCGCGGGGTGTGCCTGGTCTCCGGGGCCGCTTCAAAGGAGCGTCGGCTCCTCTGAGGCCCTGTCTGCTGCCGGTGCTGAGTTGACATACCCGAAACGCTAATTGAGGCTCGGCACTGTGTAATTAAACAGTGCGGTTGTTTTGAACCCTTTCACCAGCAGAGGTGGATTTCGTGTGGAATCGCACGTGAAGAGGAAAAAAAAAAAGAAATCGGGAGCAAGTGGGGGTTTCTTTAGTCAAAATGCCTTCATTTCTAGTCTCTGTAACTTGTGTGGGTTTTTTATTTTTCTGCATTCTATTTTCACTCTAATATGGAAATATTGCGTAATTTAATGTCACCTTTTTGGCATTCATCATGCAGAATGCTCTGGGTAGAGAGTGTGCATGTTGTAACAGGGATTGATGAATGCAAAGAGCTCTGCCGGTCACCTCTAAAGCATGGTGAGATAAGGATTACTGTGGTGGCTCTAAAGCAACAGCTGATCTAAGCAGGGTGAAAAAATGGATTACTAGAGGGCAAGCCAGTGAAAAATCTATGAGGAAGAAAAGGCTAGTATGTAAGAGGACACTTATTTGCTGCGTATTGGAGTAGAAAAAGGTTTCAATCATAGAGCTCAACTGTACAAAGTTTGGTGAAGGTTTTCTGTTGAGGGCTTAATATGTTCAATATAGGTTCATTTGAAATAATGAATCGTGCAATCTCTTAGGGTAAAATGGGTGTCAGTGAGTTGCGCTGTTGTGGGAATCAATTGTGATAAAAAATTTGGCCTATAGACTTTTTTTTGTAAATTCTTTTGATATAGAATAACTGGAAGATGATTGAGGGCACATCAGAAACGGAGCCACTAGGTACTGACCGGGCCCTGAGTCCCCCATGGGGTCTGTGTAGGCGGAACTCCGGAGTGGCCTCTGGGCAGGCCCAAGAGTCATATGTAAGTGACTGTGGGATGGATTAAAAGGTGGAATAACTGTATGCAAAACAGCTAGCTTTTAAAATATGTATTACTTCTTCACATTTGGTTTTTCTGTGACATAACTCACCAAGATGCTGAGGTTATGGATATGCATTGCAGCTGTCGTTGAAGTCAGTGAACCAAGACTTCTAATTAGGCGTTGCTTCTCCCTTTAAACGTATCACCGCTCTCTCAGTATGACACTTAAGATTTGAAGTAAAATATTTCTGTCTTGTATTTCTGAGTTGTTAGAGATTTTATATTCCTTGACCAGTTTTGTGAGTGCATATTGTACACTATTGGCGAGTGATCTATTTCAGATGATAAATAAGGTAGGAATAACGCTTATTTTAGAATTTCACTATTTACTTGTTTTCCAGAATATTAAACTTTAACTTTCTATCATGTGAATGCATATGCATTTTAAATGTCTTCAAAGGAAGGTAACTTAAAGAGAAAGACTATTTAGACACTATTTTCAGACACTTCTAGTTTATAAACATTTTCCTGAAATAGTATATTTATATGCATAAGTGTATATACATTTATTTTTTTAAAAGAATTGTTTTCTATGCTTATAACACCGTGAGAGGATTCTTGCTGTTGGCATATTCTTAGAACRTGAGAAAGAACAGAACAAGAGTGAAACCTCTCTCTGGAAGGTTTAGGAGTAGGTAGTCTATGTTCCGAAGAGCTTGTTTAAAGGACATCTTGTCCATTGAAGCTACAGAGAAAAGATGTGTCAAGTTTGTGGCAAGAAGTTGTTTTTTTTTCTTGATGTCGATTTATTAGGAGGAAAACGAATTTAAATACAGAATTAGGGGAAGATGATAAGGGGGAGTGGACAGGAGAAAGAAGGAAGGAGGACAGGTGTGGAAAAGTGCTGTTCTGAAAAGACTGGGTAAGATAAAAAGGTTGTAGCAAAAACCTGGTTGGTGGAAGGCACCTGAAATGTTAAGCTCTAATACTCATTTACTTTCATTTATACTTCAAGCTAATGCTGTGCTTCAATCACTTTTGAGTATTAGTGTTTGAGCTGATCAGATTGTGACGTTACGTGCCATATGTGCAGGCAGAAAGCAATATAGTAGGATGGACCAAAGATGCAGCTTGAGCTCTAATCTTGAGTTTCCCTGCTGTTCTTTGCTTTTTAATTATTATTATTTTTATTTATACACATACACATACACACACACACACCACAATGTCAGAAAAACTGATATATTTCATAGAGGGTGATGTGTAAGCCTATGTATATTTATAATTTCGTGATAGTGTTACAGTGCTGCTTATTATTTTGACAGCATAATGGTTATAAGAGAAGTCTGAGCTCATCAGCCTAAAAAAACCATCAATTAAGTGAAAATATTCTCTAGTAGGGTTACCGTTCTCTTCTGGCTATTTGTGTTGCTCTGACAGCAAATGCACACTAAATATTTTCACAATATTGTTAATGTATGAGCTTATCATTGTACTTTGACTCTTCTTCAGAAGTTCAGTATCCAAACTATGTTTGGATGTTATCTTTTTCTCAACAGGACCCCAAAAGTGCTGGTACTAGTCCCATATCAAATATGAAGGGTGCCAATCATCCTTTATCCTAATTTATATGGGCAATATAAATAAAGTAAATGAGGTTAAGTGTTAGAATTGGCAAAGGCTTTATGTTCAGGACAAACCTGTTCTTTTAAAACTACAATGGAAAATGGAAGACAACTTCTTGCAGATGCTAGATTTTACTTAATGTAGTTGTACTCTTAAGCAAAGTACTGAGTATTATGCTCCTTTGTCCATCAATAGAATATATAAATAATTAATTTTAAGACAGTCTTGAAGCTGTGTAGGGTGGCTTCCTCTTTAGACTTGACTCCTGTAGATCCAGTCGAAAAGAAAGCTGGACTTAGTGTTCCTTTCTTCAAAGGGAGTCTTAGTCTGAATTTTTCTAGTAGTTTTCTGATGGGGAGTCTCAATATAGCTTTGCCTAAGTTTTACTTCGTCTTTTGGCAAGGAAGTTAATTTAATTTATATGAAAACCACCAGTGCCATAAAGCATAATAAAAGAGAAATGCAAATGCATTAGGTGAGATTGGGAATTAAGATGTTAATACTAAACTGCTGGTTAAATTTGTGTTGATTTTTTCCTTCGGTGTATAAGAGTAGGGTTGAATTTTTCTCTGGGACCAAAAATCCATATCCAGTTGCCAAAAGATGGAAGTTGAAACAGTGCTAAAAAGTAAGGAAAAAGCATCTTTCTACAAGTTCTGGCTTTGGATTTGTGTGTCTATCTGCTTTCTTTCCTGCAGCAAAGCTTTCTGCAAGCCAGATTTTAATTTTTTCCTTTGACTTTACTAGCCAAGAGTGAGCGTGTGGTCTCTGGATGTGTCTTTCATGAGACCCATCAAAATACTTGGTGATTGGAGTCTTCTGTGACTAAAATGAGAATTAAACCCAGCCATTTTAAAAAAGAAGTTAGGCCATTTCATCTGGCACGATGATTAGGTCTCTGTTGTTCCAAAATAAACTATGCTGCTATAATCGAATGCTTTCCTAGTCAAATGTTCTGGCAAAAACTCACTTGGAAAAAAGTTGGCATACAACTGTGAGGAAGATGGAAAACTTGGGGTTTTAGATGATGTAGTACAAAAAACCCTCTTACTAATGCCTAATTTTTTGTATCCCTTCAAGTTCATTAGTACTGGTTTTTGATGATCAGTGAGAAGTTTCACTGGAGTATTTGTCTCTTCCCCTGTTCTCCGGTAAATAATTAATTTCTTGTTAATACTTTATGAGTGTCTTATTTGGATTATTCAAACTTAGTATATCCATTCTTTGATTTCTAATTACCAGTTTCTGTGCATCTTTCCTAATATGAGATAGACAACTAGCTTATGGACTCCAGTTTTCCAAGGCCAAGGTATCTCTTCAGCTTGTCTTGGGAGCTGCGTTACCCACGGTTGGTTGTCTTTCAGCATCATAGTTGCTAGATTTCCGCATAAGTAAATGGTTGTGTGAGGGAGTTAAGAAGTATTTTTATTTCCCCTTTTGAATTAGAAGGGGGAGCAGCTAGGGTAACTATAACCTATTGCTGTGGACCTCTTGCTCTGTATGGTCATCTCCCTTTATTCATTTTTCTGATCACTGTTATTCCACTGTCTCCCCTTGTTCCTGGGGATATTACCTTCTGCTGACGGTTCATCACTGATACTGGCTTCTCTGTTCTTTGGTGCACTCTCATAATCAATTTAAGTCAGGTTGAGACTTTGCTACTGCCAGAAAGCAAAGCTCTGTCAGTTCCTTGTGTAAGCATTAGTGCCCTTGTGTCCATGGAGYGAATAAGTGTTTAACTTGTGCCCGGATCAGAGGAGTGGTCTGGCTAACCGTACAGCTCCATTGTGGGTGCCATGAAGTGGCTGGGGACTTGTGGCTGAGTGCAGAGGTGAGAAGAGGGACCACTCCTTTCTGGAGCAACATGGGCTTAAATTGAATTTCTCCTGATGCGAAATTGCACTCTTGTAGGTGCTAGCTTTTTTTGAAGAGCTCCTGATGAGGCAATGCTACGTGGCTTGGCTGCGTTATAGGGTTTCTCCCCACATCCTCAGATAGTTTTCAGCAGATCAACTTGGGAGCTACAGCTGTAAAGTCTTTTTAAGGTTTAAAAAAAAAAAAAGTTGAACAGCTTCTACTTTAAGTCAGACTTAAGGAACCATGCAAGACTTAGCCAGAAGCAGAATTTATTTTAGGTTTCCTAGGAGAAGTACATGCTACAGCTCTCATATCCTTGGAGGAATTGTATTGCAAAGGAGCTTGGACATTGTATCCCTGGGAGCTTTAAACAAGCTGACTGCTGGCAGCCAGGGCCTTGGCCTGTCCCTGCCCCAGCTGCATCTTCCTGCTTTTCCTTTCTGCTGGCTGGAGAGCTCATTAGACCATTGAGCCACTTCAACACATGAGTTGCTGGAAAAGCTAACCCGATGACAAAACTGAGGAGTGCTAAGGAAGGGCCAGGAACATGCAGCCGGAGGCAGGTGAGTGAATGGGACTCTGGCAGTCAGTGGTCAAACTGGCTTAGGCCACCTTGGGTTTGCAGCTTTAGATTCTTCATAAAGCGTATAGACAGGTATAGGTGTCCTTATGAAGGAAGAATGAAAAGCCTTGGCTTAATTGCCGTACACTACTTCAAAAATGGGATAGGGGGAGACTGCGTTTTTAGTGTGCTGTGCTTTTTGTATGTGTTAGAAACATTTACGTTTATATGTAAGATCTCTAGATAATGACCTAGTAACTGGCTCATTTTTATGCTCTTTGAACTTCACTGTTTGCATTTCAGAAAGGAAAACTTTACATATTGCAGACTTGGTAAGCACAATATTTTCACGCTGCAGGATTGATTTCTTGGTAGATTTGTTCGTCTGGGCCCCTATCTATGCACAGGACAGAAATAAAAAAGATGCAGATGCATTGTTAGGTCTTAATTGTGGCTTCATAATCAACCTCTTAAAATCAATTTCCTAATCTTGTCTATTTAATTTTTGTAATGCTACAATATTCTGTCTTGTACAACTGTGTTTTTAGGTTTTTTTAGTAGCCAACATTTGTTAACCAAGCATAAAATAAGGTATTGATCATAGCTAAAATTCTCTCTTCCCTTTTAGGCTGCCATCATGACGGCTGAAGAAACAGTGAATGTTAAAGAAGCTGAAATTATTAAACTAATACTAGATTTTCTGAACTCAAGGAAACTTCATATCAGTATGCTGGCGCTTGAGAAAGAAAGTGGGGTCATTAATGGCCTGTTTTCAGATGACATGCTTTTTCTAAGGTGGGACTTCTTTCTCTGGTGTTTAAATACCACATATATGAAAACATACAATTCAACTGTGATTCTGTGGGCAGCCCCATGCCACTAAACAGGAGGCCTTATGCCCTCATCCTATTGTGCTTCTTCCTGATCCCAATTCTGTGGTCCAGCTTTGAAGTTAATGAAGTTAGCTCCTTCTATGAGCCACTTGAAGTAATTGACTAGGCATCATCAACATAGGTTTAGAATTAGATTTTTTGTTTGCTTGTTCATTCATTTTAACTTGGTTATTTTTCTGGCACGCTAATGAATTGAAGTGGGAAGGAGTCTTAACAAGTGCCAGTGTCAGCACAGGGTAAGTCGGGGAAAGCACATGAGCAGGAATAGGATGGGAGAGCAAGATCTTCTGTTGGCAGCAGTGATCTGTTGTTATCTGCTTACCATGTCACATGGAACTGAATGTGTAGTTCATTGACTTCTAAAATAAATAAAATATTTTGACAATATTCTAGTGCTAAGATCTAGGATGAGTGGAGTGGTTTCCAAAGCTTTTCCCCCAAAATATTATCTGCATTTCAAAATAATACCTAGATCTTAAAGTTAACGGTATGAAAGGGGTCTCTGCTGTCATCAAGGCATGAGAGTTGGTGTGATTTACCATTCATGATATTGACCTCAAAATTATTAAAAGGAGTCACTGTAGATGCACACTGGTTTTTTAGCATTGCTGTTTTCTATTTCATGCCAGAGGTACTTAATAACTTTGTAGAAGTATGAGAAAATAACTTATCCAGCTGTTCTTAAAACATTAAAAACCACATTTTATCACTGAACAAGATTTCTCACCTGGCTTCCCTTTTGTTTAAGATTATGGATATTGGAATAAAATGAAAGAAGAATTAGGGAAAGAGTAAAGTTATTAGTCCTATTTGTTTGTTTCATTCTTAGCTTAGTTGGAGTATACATCTAATGAGAAACTCACCCCTTCCTTGTAGATCTGGGCCTTTTATAGAGAACTCTGTGTGGTATGAGGGCATGAAGAAATAGAACTAATCCACCTGTGCAGTCTAGCCCACTGGTCCTGGAGTTGGAGCTCTTGTGCTGGGATAGTTCCTGCCAAGCTGTTCCTCTGGTGTTCTTAATATGGGAGTTGCGTGTTTTCCCCCCCTTCCCCTTATAAAATAGGCCCAGCAGTATGTATACAATTAAAATTAACTTATTTTTAAGTTTGCTTTCATTCTTCAGGAGGTATTAATTGAATCAATATATTTATTTGTACTCTTCAAGTAAGATTTTTTTTTTTAAAGTAAGAATTACAAGTAAAGCAGAAGACACAGGTCCATTTTGTCCTTTTTGATGTGCCTTTAAAAGTAATTAATATTTGTCCTTCTTGTATGGAGTTATTTTTACAAAATATTGAGAAAGGACTTGGATTTTGCTCTTATTACTAGTCACATCAGACAGTCATCTTGGCATCTGTGCAAAGCATTAACTTTTCAAAGCAGGCTGATCCCCTGTTGTATATTTAAATGACTGTTGTGTTTTTAAAGGAGCTGCTTACTTAAAAAGGAGGAGGATGTTCTTGTCCAGTGAAATTAAAGGGGTGACTCTTTCTTTTACTAGGCAATTGATTCTTGATGGTCAGTGGGATGAGGTTCTTCAGTTTATTCAGCCTCTTGAATGTATGGAAAAATTCGACAAGAAAAGGTAAAATAGAATGTATGTCAGAGTTCAATTTTCTGAGTTGTGGCAAATACATTAATTTCTAAGTATTGTGTATGAAAGCAGTAGTTCTAAGTTTTTTATCTTAGTTTTTTGTTTTTTCTTAACCTGTATACAGTTCCTAAAGTGTGTGCATGTGTGTTTTTTTTATCTTAAACTATGAAGAATATGTGCACACAATCTGTAATGAGTTTTCATTTGCCATACGCTTTAGGAATATGGTGCATGTTTTCATTTTTGGCTGCTCTGTCATATTTCTATTTAGGAAATGAGTATGATTGCTATACTTCTTTTTCTTACTAGCCTTCTAGTATTTTAAATGTAATATTTCTGAAAGCAATAATTGAAAAAGACATTTCCTGTTAAAATGTAATTTTGTGGTTACCAGTTTGTTAAAATTTGAGATCAGAGTTCCTTGTCACTGCAATTTCTATGCCTAACTCAAAAATTAGCTGTAAAATACTCTGCTTGTCTCTAAAAGAATTTTTAGCTACTGGATCAAGATGTATAGTATTTCACTTTTCACCTGCAGATTTCGTTACATTATAATGAAGCAGAAGTTCTTGGAAGCCTTATGTGTAAACAATGCAATGTCAGCGGAAGATGAGCCTCAGCATGTAAGAATTGTCTCTGTTTTGGGTATTTTTTTGTTGTCAAGAAGCCTCTTGAGATATTCTGATTAAAGGCAGAGTGGAAGCTCCCAGCACCAAATACACAAATATTAGCTATTACCAAATGGTTTCATAAACAACAGAAAAAATAATTGGTATCCTTTGGAAATGAATGTGACTCCCAGGTCTCAAATAGAATTGTGTATACAAGGGTTGCTTGAAACTTAGCAGCATAGATCAGTGACCATATGCTGTTTGTGGTCCTGATCCTAAGATTTAGTCTATGCCATTATGCTAAAGTACAGGGCTCTTTTTTTCAAAAGAGTTCTGAAGCAAGCTCAGAATCACGGAAATATATTGTCATAATCAGGAGCAGGTGAAAGATTCCGATTTGAATTAATGTTAAACTTAATTTCTGTTGCTTTTAGAGAGAAAGGACACAGTTGTTTCTTTGGAGGGAACAGAGGTGTTCACAAAGGACCAATTCAGTTAAATGTGCAAACAGCAGGAGTTGTGAACTTAGGTTTTCAATATGGAAAGAGACATTAACTCAAACTGACAAAGAAGGTGTGCAGATTGTGAAATTAATTACAGTTTTTCATTTATGTTGATAATACAGGAATACCAAATTTCTAACAAAAATGTTATGAAGTTAAAAATGAAGAATGCCAGTAGTTTTAAGACAATTGCTTTCATTTTCCAAACTGAATTGATTTTAATTCTCTGTCTCATTACACATACATTGTACTGCAGGGTCTTCTCTTGACAGTGTAGGGAAAGCTAAAAGTAAGTCTTTATTTACAGTTGTAAAGGAAAGGTGTACTATTCCTCTAATCACTCAATCTGTATACTGTTACTAGGTAGCAGCAGAGGGAAAAAAAATTCAGATTTATGTCCTTTATTTTTTGTTTTGAATGTTACCAAATGTGTTGGCATGTTGTGGATGAAAGGCTGCTGTATTGAGCAGATGCTAGGCAACATGGGTAAGTGGGGTTTTTTATTATTTTTTTAAAATCTTTGTAACTAAAAATACCAAGTTACGTGTATTTAACATGGTTCTTGGCTTTTAGCTATCAACAAGCTTTGTACTAAAGCCCTCTATTCATTTGGAGGTCTGGTCTTCTGAGAACTTTTTGAACTTTTTTTAACATTTTTGATTGAAGAACAGAAAATCTCAATATAAAAGACAACTCAAAGTTGCTAATCACTGGAAACTAGAGAARTCTACAAGCCTTTTATAACTTAAGCCAACAGCTTTTCATAGACATAAAAAAAGGGAAAAAACCTTCAGTTGGCTTTGAGAATGGAAGTAACCTTCTGTGCTACAATAGAATTGAAACTGTTTAGCTACAGATTTAAGATTTTAAGCCTATAAAACCTGCAGTGACATGAAAAAGTTCCATAGATCTGTAGAAAATGGGACTGGAGGCGATTTCAGGAAGTCAAAGCATCCAGAAATTTGGCTGTTGTAGCTACATTTGCATCAGTAATTTTGGACTCTATATTGTGTACTGGTTTAATTAAAATATAAACAGTAATAGTAATAAAGGAATGATAGTGGAGAAATTCTGCCACTGCCTGTTCTTCTTCAACTAACTGTTTTATTGTAGAAACATATGTACTACAAACTACTCTGTTAATGTTAATATTTCTGTAGCTGGAACTTACAATGCGAGAGGCTGTACAGTGCCTACATGCGCTGGAAGAATATTGTCCCTCTAAGGAAGACTATAGTAAACTCTGCTTGCTACTGACGCTGCCTCGCTTGACCAACCACGCAGAATTCAAGGACTGGAATCCCAGCACTGCACGGGTTCACTGCTTTGAAGAAGCCTGTGTCATGGTGGCAGAGTTTATTCCAGCCGATAGGAAACTGAGTGAGGCTGGCTTCAAAGCAAGTAACAATCGTTTATTTCAGCTTGTAATGAAGGGATTGCTTTACGAATGTTGTGTGGAATTCTGTCAGAGTAAAGCAACAGGAGAAGAAATCACAGAAAGTGAAGTATTGCTGGGCATTGATCTCTTGTGTGGTAATGGGTGTGATGACTTGGACCTTAGCTTATTATCATGGCTGCAGAATCTGCCAGCTACTGTTTTTTCTTGCGCTTTTGAACAAAAGATGCTTAATATTCATGTTGATAAACTCCTCAAGCCTACAAAAGCTGCCTATGCTGATCTTTTGACACCTCTTATCAGCAAACTTTCTCCTTATCCATCATCCCCAATGAGACGGCCTCAGTCAGCAGATGCTTACATGACCCGCTCCTTAAACCCTGCCTTAGATGGGCTGTCGTGTGGATTAACAAATCACGATAAGCGAGTCACAGACCTTGGGACCAAAACTTCTCCAATGTCACACTCCTTTGCTAATTTCCATTACCCAGGAGTACAGAATCTCAGCCGAAGTCTCATGCTTGAGAATACCGAGTGTCACAGCATTTTTGAAGAGTCACCTGAGCGGTAAGTGCAACTGTAGCTTTATTTTTTACCTTGGCTTGTGTCGCACTTCATATTACTGGGTTCTTCCCTGCATTGTAACTTTGAACATAATTGTAACATTGAAACATAATTTGATTGTTTAAATTCTGTTGTAGTTAAAACTCTGTATACAGGGTGTTTTCTTCCTTACACTTTTATGATAAAAGTAGATTTTCATATTTGGTCTTGAGCCTTATGGATTCAATCTGGACTTTCTTAAAGTTGAAATCCTAGCACAAAGCACAAATATGCTCCGATTATGTAATAGAGTCTAGCTAAGATTTGTGTTCAGTATTACTGAATTCTTTCATTCCAGATAAATAAATGGAGACAGTGGAATAGCTGTAACTCCATCTTCTTTCCCCATCCCATTCTGTCCTCAAGTGTCTGTAAATTTTGGTCCTGACACTGTAAATGATTAAGTACACTTCAAAAAATTTATATATAGAAATAGTCCCAATGAAGTCAGTGGAAATGACTATATGCCATCATTGTAGCATTCCTCTGTCACTTAAATTATTATAATAATAGTTCAGCTTAAATATTTACTTAACATTTTCCAAACCAAATCTGAATAAGGCGGCTGAATGTATTATGTTTTTTATATTGGACTTGGAGATAGTTGGGTTATGATAGCGATGAATGCTATTAATAACTTCTTTTAATGCAATGTAGACTGCAAAACTGACTTCTCTCCTTCCTTAAGAACTAAAGCCTGTATCAAAATTTTGTGCTTTTTACTTTCTGAGAGAAAAGTCCTGGTAACTAGGCGAAATGGTACTTGTTAATTAAGAGCTTATCATCATGTTTTTGCTTGGCCTTTATTTTGATCAGCAGTTCTGCCCCTTTTTAAGTGGTGTATCCATGCCTCTCTAGAGAGCAGCTGCCAGCTTTTTTGGCTCTTAGAGAACCAGGTGGGTAACTAGCACTGCACTTGAGTGCACTGGCCAGCAGAGGACACTTGTAGAGCTGTGGTGTTCAATCCTGGCCGCAGTTGGTGACATTGTCTATTAGTTTTGCCTTACAGCAGTATTCTGTATCTTGTGTTAAGATAAAGAGCAGCTGTAACTAAACTCAATAAAAAGGAAATAAACACCATCATACTGATGTCAGTTCACCAATGATAATGGAAATTTTTGCACTAATGTATGTCTTAATACATTCCCTTAATGCTTATCTTGAAAGGAGCTATTTCATTTGATTCTAAATGATCCACTTTAAATCTTTGGTTTTACCGGCCTCTTCACAACTGGAATTTTAGTGGATAGCTTAAGTCTTATGGAAGTATCTCTTGAGTTCCATTTTTAAAAAGTGCACCTCCTGAAGATACTAATGAATTGTGAATCCTCTAATTTTAGTCATCTGTATGCACAAATCTTAACATTTGTGCGTCTAGCCCAGGGACCAATGTTAAAACTGATTCTCGAAAGTTTTTTGTTTCCTTTTTCAATTTTAGTGTGCTAGAATAACTGTGCATAAATAAATAGAATTATCTTGTGAGCTAAATAAAGTGGTAAATTGCTGCAGTTTTTCTTTTTGTAGACGTTTGCATGTGATGCTAAGTGAAGTTGATAGATCTTAACATGTTTTTTCATTAATTAATACATCTCTTGAAGGTTAGAATTAGGTTAAGGGGCCAGACCCATAGTTTTCAAGAAGGCGTTACATTTTGCAGAAAAAATCCAACTTCAGATTAAGTGTCCAACTTAAATGGCAACATTTGCATGGGTGGAAGCTGGGAAGCTGAGCTTTATGTAAATCGGGCCCTTGCTTCCTCTTGCACATGACAGAAATACGGTATTTCTTTTATAAGTTGGATTCAGCAAGCAATTACTTGTCTTTTAGTCAGCTCAGTTACTTTTGTTATTACACCCAAAAAGTTCAAAATAACTTCTTTAAGAGCTTTGCTCCAAGTCACTGAGTAAAGAGGACTTTGCAAGTTGACAAAACTGAAGATGGGAATCCAAGCCTTTTAATGTGTTCTGCATGCTTACTGATTGCTGAAGCATTTTGGAAAGAGTTCCGTGCAGAAATACTTATGTGATGCAAGAATAGCAAAACTGATATAAACATTTTCCTATGTAGGACTTTCAGGAATGTTCAAGCTGATGGATGTTAAGTATAGTTTAAATTTAGATTGATAGTGGTAATGATACTAATATCTTATACTATGTGACTAATGTCTTCTATATCTGATACATTCCATACACATAATTGCTTTGAAAACAGGAGTTGAATAGCTGGCTAGTTAAAGGGTATATAATCCCTATCAAGGGATAGAAAACATGGAATTTGGATATCCCATGGTGGTAAGGCTTTTTGGAAAATGTGGGGTCAAAGCACACCGACTGTCTGTGCTTTTTGTTTGTTAGGGGTTTTGTTTTGTTTAGTGTAACCCATTGCAAGTGGCATTTTTTTTCCTAAGCAATATCTTCAGTTTTATGTGACTTAAGAAGTTTGCATACTTGTGTTATCAGATTTTACTCTAGAATGTTATCTTTCTCTACTTACCAGGAAATTTTMTACTGTTAATTTCTCTCAATTAAGCTTCTCTTCTCTTCCATGTTGCTGCAAGAAGTGATACTCCTGTGGAGCCACAGCATCCCATCAGCAGTGAGACTTTGTGCCAGAGTTCAGTTCCAGAAAATGAACCAGTTAATGGAGCACAGAGTCAGGGATCAGCCAAACAAGAGAAAAATGAGGTAGTGATTGTTTGTTTAAAAATAATGAGGCCCTTTGAGCTGTGTTCTGATCACTTCATAATGATTTGCCTTTGTGTTGAGAACTTCATGCATGACAATGGGTTGCTTTGAATCTTGTTTTTACTATAGTGAAAATACCATATTGCATCTTGTATGCGAAACTACTCTTTTTTTTCCATTGTATAAAGTTATGCTGTCATTTGAGTCTGTAATGCAGCTGATTAGTGTGCCTTCTCACATCAGCAGTGTTGCTAAACTGTTGTGTATATCTCAAAAAAAGAAAAAGAAAAAAAAGAAGTTTTGCAGTACTCAAAGCCAGCAATGTTAGTTTAAACAATGCTTAAGAATACCCTTTGTGTTTTAGCGAGGAATCTGGCATGTAACCTGCAATTTTTGGTGTTAACAATAAGTTTCATAGGTCATCTTACATAATTTTGTCTAGGACACAGAGAAATTAAAATTGGATAATTCCCTGGTAAATATATCTTTGCTATTCAGAATCCAATAGCATAACCGTTTTTTGGTTTCATCTTTGAAGGCTTGTGCCTTGACTATCCTTGTCTTCATTTTTTTTCTCCTTATTGTCAGTATGGGGAAAGYGAAATAACAGTTTGGTACAAAACAATGAAAACAGTTACCTATTCTATTCCCTTTCCACAGTCTTAAATATCTGCCTCTTAATTCAGTAATGATGAATAACATTGAGTATGCAGTCTGTTTGCAGACTCCAGTTTGATTTTCTTAAGTAAACTTTGTCTTGGCTTATGACATCTATATGGTACTGAAAACCAGTCTAGTCTTGACAGGGCTATATTCTTATAGACTCTGGATACTTGAGTGAGGCAACGGGGCCTACTGGAGGATTAACAAAGTCCTCCAAACTTGAGGACTTCACTCCCCTCAAGGACTTTGCTGAGTAACTTAACTTCTCTGCTGCAACAATGTTGTGTGTGCACATTGGGAAGTAGGGGAGGGAGGAAAGAGCTTAGCTAGACGTATGACAGAGCAGGCTTCAAAAGGCAAAAAAAACAGACGCAGAATTTATAGGAGAGAATGAAGACAGGAGATGCTGTGCTGTAGGTGGTGATGTTGGCCAGACTGTTATACGCAAGTAGAAAAGAATGTAGTACCCAGTCCAATTTCACCACCTTTTGTTTTGCACATCATAGTGGTATATGTGTATACCTGTGCAAGTAAGAAATTCATTTAAGTTTCTTTTCATAGTTTTATTTTTGCATTGTTCCTGGAGGGGTTGAGTTAGAAGCCAGCATTTATAAAATAGAGCATCGGAGCAACATATTTTAGGTTTAGGTGTTGGATTCTGTATCATTATTACCCAAACTAAAGGGTCAAAGGATTGAATCCAATTGCAACAAACCAGTATCAGTCATGGAAAGAAGCATAGACAAGAATATACCTGTTGCTTAGAAGGATTATAACCCAGTGACTGGGGAATAGTTCACCTATTTGAAATATAGAGGATGCTTTCTAGACTTCTAAAGATAACTTCAGAGTTTCTAAATTGCAAGTATTCATCTCAGGTGAAGAACTTTTTACAAATTCAACAGAGCTAGGAGATCCCATTATAAACCAAAAAATTATTGTGTCAGAGAACACAGTTACAATGCAAGTGTTTTTATTTAGAAGAAATGCAAAAGCTCATGGTTACGAAGAAAGATCCTCTGCATGAATTGTCTGAACTAATGCAAAGTTATCAGGATGTCCTGATAAAACTTAGAATTACTAGATGACAAAGATGTCACTTTCGAAAACCAAAAAAAATCTACCAGGTTTCTTTTACTACTTTTTTTTTTTTTTTCTACTAGTTTGGTAAATGTGCAGTTAAAGTTTTTTTCAGTGTTGATATTTTGGCCTTGGACTAAAGTTCTTTTGGTTTTCTGTGGGGTTTCTTGTTTGTTCATTTTTAACTTGTTCTCAACTGTTTTATGATGCTGTCGTTTGGAACTAGTGGCACAGAGAGAAAGTGAGGATCAGGGAATGCAGAAGGCAGGGAGTCCTGAGGAGCTGGCAGTGTGGGAAGCTAAAGATAGTACGTAAAAGGGAAGAGACTATGAGAAAGGGAGCTCAAGTATTTGTGCTTGGTCCAGAAAGTAAATAATTTTAAAGTTAGAACAAGGTACCAATTTCAACAGTAAGATGTAACACTTAGACCACTTAAAAGTTGGCTACTGGGAGAGGTAAATCCACTCTGCAGACTGACAGCAGAGAAGTGTCAATGTGGCAGAAAATACTAAATTTCTAGTGAAAATATGAGTTGGAATTTGGAATGTAGCTTACATGGTTTTCTGATTTTTATTTTCAGTTTCCAATCACATATTTGTTTTGATGTTAAGTAATACTTTGGAAGTTTTGTAGGAAAGAGGAGTCGTCTTCTGAATTAGGGCAGAACTACTTCAACAGTGAATAGTACAGGTTGGCAGCAATTTTCCTTTCTTAATATGTAAATCATATCTGGTTTTAGGGGAGAACGAAAGCATTGCTGCTCAGAGGAGAATCTGCTGACCTTTTGATGCTTGTATTGAAATAACGAACTGGAGAGTGAATATTTAGGTTAAATACCGCAATTAACTATGTAATTTTCATTAGTAATTCTCATTTCTTTTTAAGCTTCGTGATTCAACAGAGCAGTTTCAGGAATATTACAGACAAAGACTACGTTACCAGCAGCACTTAGAACAGAAAGAGCAACAACGACAGTTGTACCAGCAAATGTTGTTGGAAGGAGGCGTAAATCAAGAAGATGGAGCTGATCAGCAACAGAATCTTACTGAACAGTTTCTTAACAGGTTGGGGGGTTTTGTTGCTTCTCCCTCCACCCACTTCTGTCCCTCCTCAAGTTCTAATAATAACCTGTTTTGGTGGTCTTTTTTTCTTGTCATTTGTTATTAGATCTATCCAGAAGCTAGGAGAATTAAATATAGGTATGGACAGTCTTGGAAATGATGTACAAACACTTAGCCAGCAATGTAACGGGAGCAAAGGGAATGCATCTACCAATCCAGCCAGTAACTTCACATCACCACCTTCAGATGCTAGTCAGAGGATAACACCTGATAGCCAAAATGTTAATACAAGCACTCCTCGAAAGCGTGGATCAGCTAATCAGATACCCTTTCCTGAAGAGTCACCTGTACAGGGGAATCAAATGTAAGTTATGTGAGACTGTTCAGGACTAGAAATGTCCTTCTGTTAGCACTGTGGGAGTAGGTGTTTGTATTTATTTTTAGTTATCAGATACATTTGTCATTGGACAGTGTTATTTAGCTCATGATCAGTGTTTTCTATATATTTTTATAGGGATTATAAAATCCTCTTTTTTTTTTTTTTTTTTTTTTTTTTTTTTGACAGCTCACATGAGAAATGTGTTTTTTTGTTATGGTTTTTACTTTTTGTTTGTTTTTAATCTTGGACTTTTTATTCCATCTTATGTATAGTTCTTGTTTATTTTGTGTTCTAAGTTTCTGAAAGCTTTTTTATTAAGTACAAAGTAGATGGAGAGAGAGGCAGGGCAGAGTAGGAATTGGATTTCTTCTGTTAACTAAAGGTAGTGCTGACCTGAAGCAACCACCATTTTTCCACATATGCGTGTATATATGTGTATACGTATGTATGTTATGGAATGAAAACAAGTATTGTTAACTTGCGTTCACTTGTTCAATGCCTGGAGTTGCTGCAAAAACAGCAACCTCATGTAAAGATTACAGTTTAATGATAAAGAGTCAGACAACGCATAACATTTGTCCACATAAATTAGTCAGTTCTGAGTATGACTGAAACTGTAACTTTAGTCCAAAAAATACTTATAAACAAATCTGTCCCTGCTTTTGTTTTTTCTGTCTTGTTGTGAATTTAAACTCTTCACCAAATCAAAACAGTGTATTGGAACATGCTGTCACTCAGCCACAGTTGGAAGACTCTTCAGGGAATTTAACTAGGACAAGAGGTGATGAGGTGAGTTTTCTTACTGTCCTTGACAATTTATGTTTTCACAAGATGCAATATTTAATCCTGAGTATGTGACATCCTCTCATTGTTAATAGATATTTAGAATGATTTTTGGTTGATGCAGTACCTACAGAATCACAGAACCATTGAGATTGGAAGGGACCTCTGGAGACTGAGTCCAAACCCACTGCTCAAAGAAGGGTCAACAAGAGCAGGCTGCTTGGGGCTGGGTCCAGTTGGGTTTTGAGTATCTCCAAGGATGGAGACTCCACAACCTCTGTGGACAACCTGTTCCCATGTCTGACCACCCTCATAGTGTTTTTAAAACAACAACAAAGGTTAAATGGAATTTCCTGTATTTCAGTTTGTGTCCATTGCCTCTTGTCCTTTCACTGGGTACCATTGAGTTTCGCTCGATCTCCTTTACTCCTCCTGTCAGGTATTTATATACACTGATGAGATTTACACACACACGCCCTGAACGGCCTTCTGATCTCCAGGCCAAACAGTTCCAGCTCTCTCAGCGTCTCCTTGTACAACAGAGGTTCCAATGGGATGTCTTTTACAGCCATTGTTTTGTGTTCTCCAGGTTGAGACTTTGATTGTTGGACTCCAGTCAGTATGGCCCAACTTTAGGGAAATAACTTTGCAATAAGTACATTCCAAAGTTTCTGCATCAGATAAATAAAAATCAAAATTTTAGAAAGGTGGTGATGAAGTCATCTGGAGGATGATGTAATAAAGCTTAGCATAATTTAATGATAACTTTGTGTTATCTACAGGGTGAAAAGCTGATTCTTATGTTTAGTATTGTATTTGTTTTATAAACTGTGTTTATGAATTGGACTGTTTTCAGAAAAATGCTGCTTTGTTCCCCTTGCAAGTTTCACACAGATCAAATGTGTTTACACAGAAATAAACTGTAGTATCATGCTTTGAGATGGGCTGTTTAGAAGAACAAAAGGTGTTGGAAGCCTGGAGGGAGAGTGAGAAATGTTAATCTAATGTTAGCTGTAAGAGTGAGTTGAAGAAACAAACTTTTTGAAGTATGCCATTCCTTGACCTGGAGTAGATGTTGTTTTACAAATCTGTAATTTGAATAGTTTAGCCTGATGTTGCTACTTATTAATACTTTGGTACAATAGTTTTACCTTATTCAGCAAAACAGTCACATCCACTTTTAAATGTCCAGTTTTATGCTGAAGAACCTAATTTGACTGTTATCCTTCTACACAGGATGACAAATCAAAAAAGCAGTTCATTTGCATTAATACTCTAGAAGACACACAAGCTGTCAGAGCTGTAGCCTTTCATCCCAGTGGGAGTCTATATGCTGTTGGCTCTAACTCTAAAACTTTGAGAGTTTGTGCCTATCCAGAAGTAATTGACCCAAGGTAAGAAAGCTTGTATAATCATTTCTTTCTGTAGCATAGCACTTCTTTCTCCTGTAGCTACCGATATCTGTACATTTCATACCTTTATTTTGTTGTCGTAAATAACGCAATGCTTTCCTTAGAAACCTGAACTGCCAAACAAAAATAAGATGATCTGCTGAAGAATTTGTATATTTGTGGGCTAGTTTTTTGCTCTCTTCCATTACTGGCAAGATGCATTGCCACAATACCACACCTTTCCTTATAAAAGTGTTATTTTTGTCTCAGCAGGTGGGCTTTTCTGTGTTTACTGTGGTGGCTTCTGGTTTTGATATTCCAGCTGTAAAACTAGGAGAAAGAATGTGTCAGTTCCCAAGCCAGCACAAGTTGGGCTTCGTGAGGTRCAATTTCTGGCAGGACAGACATAACAGTAGAGAAAGCAGTATCTTCTTCAACGTTTACAGCAAAATTTGCCAGAGCATGTCTATTGGCCCATTGTTACTATAAACATTGTTTTCCTGATACTTTGATTCTTTGACAGGAAAAGTGATATTTGTGGTTTACTGTGCACCTAGACTTTTCTGTTTTCTTTTCACCCAATTTTTTAATAGGAGGGGGAAAAAWATTTTTTCACTTAGAAATAAATATTGCCATCTCAATAACCATCTCCTTGTCTCTGCTCCAGTTACATTATTTTCCTGGAGTAGGGGGGAAGTGCAGGCATCTAAACTGCCAGAATTTCAGAAAGAGCTACAAGTATGCACAGTGACTTTATCTGGGACACCTTCCCAGTTTAGGACTCATGTTCAGGCTTCCAAAGTGTTCAAAAAGTAATCTGATTTTTTTTTTTTTCTTTTCCTCCTTAAATATCATCAGTAAGGTAGCCCTTGAAGTTTAATTCTAAAATACTTATTGGCAAATGAAAACAAAAAAAAGCGAGAGGGAAAAAAACAAACAAACAAACAAAAAAAAAACCAAACAAAAAAACCCACCACCTAGTTGACTTCTCTGATAGCCAGTGCAAGCTGACTTGCTGGGCTTGAAGCCCAGACAACCTCCTCTTGATTGGTAAACAGTGCAAAACATTTTCAGTGGAATGAACACCACCTTATTGACTAACTGCTCCCACTCAACTTATTCTAACCATTGGGAAAGGTTAGATTGACTCTGCAGCCTTAGTCTCTAGTTACAGCGCACTATCTGATGTGACAAGTGACATAGTGCATCTGGATATGAAAGGAATACTGAGATTTCCTTGATTCTGAACTTGTTCTTCTTCCTCTTATTGGTTTTTTCACTATGCTTACAGTCTGCCAAAAACATTTCATCATGGGATTTACAAGTCAGCAGAGAGATACACTATCTTAAAGATATTCATGTTCTAACAACCTGAGTCTAGACACACATTCAAATCTTCCATGTTTTTCAAAAATCTATAATTGTGTAGAGTATCTGGTAAATAGCAATTGTTTAATTGTACATCAAAGTTTTGTTGGGATTCTTTTTAAGTTCTCAAAATTGTCCTTCAAACTGATGTATGATTCAGGACAGCTTGGTTTTGGTGGGGGTTTTTTTGGTTTGTTTTTTTTTTTTTCTCTAAAGGTATAATAGTAGTGTGCTTTTTTCACATGTTTGAGATTAAACACTGATAGATACACATTACAATTCTGCAGATGTTGCTCAAATAATTACAGTGCTTCCACACAGTTGATTGGCTGCATGTGGTCTCTGCTGGGCAGGTGCTCCCACATCCTGGCAAAGTCAGTGATTCTCAGCTGCTGCCTCCACCTCTTAACAAATGTTGTGAATCCAAACTCTGAGTGCGATATAAGGCATTAGGCCATTTAGGAAGCTCCATAGTGTGTGTTGAATGGTGATTCTGATTTATGCTAATCTCTCATGGATTTCCTCTCGGGCAACAAGATAAATTTAGCTTCCATGTAGATTTGTTTTAGTATTCTTTACTAAAGCCATGTTTATCTCAAAAGTTTTTAAACAGACTTAGATGTTCTGTTTTTTCTCTCTGCCTCTTTTGTTCAAGTATTTATAGTATGGTTTCTGAATTTTTCAATAGCAATTTAATTTGTTGAATTTCTATTGTTGATGTTACTGGAGTGAATGTTGATGGAGTTGGATACAGCAGTACTTTATCTTAAGCACTTGACTACTTCCTGCTATGGAAACAGAAATAACATTGTAGGAAATTAATCGATTTAAATAGAGGAAATGTACATCAGTAGGACTGTTCCCTTTATTTCAGCCATGTGTAAAGCTGATCTGGTTTCAGAAATAAGAATGTATGGTATGTTTAGATGCTGTGAAGACTCCTGCGTTAACATGTAATGGTGAATGCGTCTTTCTTGCACAGACTACTGTATTAGCTTTTCTAGTAGATGAGTGAAGCTTTGAGAGTCACCTTATTCGACAAATAATATCCAATGCACAGTTCATAATGGTGAACATGTATGAGTGTTTTTCTTTTCTTGTATGTTTTTTTGTTATTTATTTAATGGCTAAAGGGGAGACAGTACCCAACTGCAGCATTTTTCTGTGTCTTCCCAGGTAGGGTTAACACAGAAGCATTTTTCTTGATCCTTTAACCACTTTAAGTGCTTGATTAGTCCCACACATTCTGACAGCAAGGATGGCATAGGCAACAACTTTTTGGATAAAAGAGCAGGCCTCAATTTTTATTGTTACAGTACTACTAGGCACAACAGCAGCCCTAAACACAAGTATATGGAGCCCAGTCATAAAATCACGCTGTCATACCGAGCACAATCCCTAGTTAGGGGAAACTGGAAGAGAAACCCCTTCCTGCACACATACACAGAGGTTACACAGGCTTCTTCTTTCTTCTTTCAGGAATCTGGATTTTCCAACCTGCAGCCTGATAGTTGAGTCCCAGACCCAGCCTTTAGTCATGCCAGCTGCACTGGGTGCTACCATAGATAGTGTGTGCCTTATGAGCTTTCTTAGCCTACTGTTGCTTAATTGAACTCAAGCACGTTCAAAAGTGGCCACAGGATCAAGAAGTTGAAGTACGAAGGACGTAGAGAAAAATCCCACCAATTTAGGACTCTGGGGATAAGGTTTCATTGTATGTAGCTAGTAATTACTGTATTTTATCTGTATCAACCCTTGATAGATGAAGGGACTGTGTAAGTTCTTTTTGCATGTCCAGTCACAAATACAATGGGAAGATGAGGAAAAATTGAGAAAATGGGATGGAGAAGATGCTCTTGTTTTGACATAGATCACATGTATATGTTTCAGTGCAAACAGTCATATGTATTTCATGTTACCTAAATAATAGAAAAACAGTATTTTCATTTTAGAATACATTGTTTTCCTTACAAATAGGAGGAGATTGGATATTTTTCTTCTTTTTTTTTTTTCAGTGCTTATAATACTCCTAAACAACCTGTAGTTCGCTTCAAAAGGAACAAGCATCATAAAGGATCAATCTACTGTGTAGCCTGGAGTCCCTGTGGACAGCTGTTAGCTACTGGTTCTAATGATAAATATGTGAAAGTACTGCCTTTTAATGCAGAAACTTGTAATGCAACAGGTAGTGTGTGTGTGTGTGTGTGTATTTAGTTTAAAGAACTTATTTTCAATTATTTGTCCAGTATTTGGCAAAACCATTCAAATTACATTGATTATGTAGTTAATAGGTTTTGTTATTTTTATTGTAATACTTTAACTTAGTCTCTTTTCCCTTTTACCATCACTATAATCTCTATCCAGCAAAGAGCCACTGAGGGGTTGGGGATTATCTTTTGGGTTTTGTTTGGTTTGGGTTTTTGTTTGTTTGCATTTTGGTTTTGTTTTGCAAGACTCTCTGGTATCTTGCTGTCTTCTGGTAGATTTTTTTCACATATGGTAAAACAACCAGGTGTTCTTACCCAGTTCTAGTTCTTGACTGTCAGTAGGAATTTATTTCCACTTCCACTTCCCCTTTTTCTTGCCTAGTTTTGTCATATTCTCCCCCATCTTAGAAGTCTAAGGCTTCTTTCCCAGCAAATATTATTTTCCATGCCTAACCCTCCTAATCAATACACTGAATATGTCTCTTACCTTTTCTGTTTTGAACTTAGGCTATCTTCTCCTATGTGGTTCAGTGTTCTCAATGATCCCTCCTGGCAGAGAAAGCCTTTTTAGTTTACCATAGTTTACAAAAAGAAATAAATGTACTCTATAAACCTTGGCTGAAATTGGCTGTGGAGATGGTCTGTGTACCTTTTGCAAAGCTTAAGGAACTGTAGGAAGCTCAGGCAACACTCAATAAAAATAAGATTCTTAGAGGTTTTATTTGAACTCTAGTAACTGAAATGGAGTATTCTATGGAAAGTGCACAACAATGTTTATACTTGGTAGTATACCCACCCTTGCCTAAAATATTCTGCGTTATCACTGTAGCTGCTTTAAAGACTGCAGCACTAACAGTGATAAACAAAGTATGCCTCATTTTGTTCCTTGATTTTTAAATTATTTTAGGACCAGATTTGGAGTTCAGCATGCACGATGGGACAATCAGAGACCTTGCTTTTATGGAAGGCCCAGAAAGTGGTGGTGCTATTTTAATAAGTGCTGGAGCAGGGGACTGTAATATTTACACAACAGATTGTCAGCGAGGACAAGGCCTGCATGCTCTAAGTGGTCACACTGGTATGTATGTTATTGCTTCTCTCTCACGCTTTTTAAGTCTGTATTGTATTCTAATAAACTTGATGTGTGTGTTTTGTTTTGGGTTTGTTTTTTTTTTTTTAATGTCTTTGTGTTTTTCTTTCTAGCAAGACTTTTTTTTCTCTCCAAATAGCTCTTGAGGTATTGGGGTGGGGGGTGCTGTTTTTAAATACATTGGCTGTTAAGTTAACGGAGAGAGTGCATGCTTCATTCCAGAGAAGATGCAAAGCTGGGTATTGCCTTGAACTGTTGGCATTTTAGGTCATGCAACATGCAGGTTTTCCATAGGATTGTTAAATCTATGAATGCAAAAATATAATCAGAACTGTAATATTTCATTATTTGATTAATGATATTTAATCAAATAAAGAAGTCTCTTGTTCACAGGTCATATTTTAGCACTTTATACATGGAGTGGCTGGATGATTGCATCTGGATCCCAAGACAAGACTGTAAGATTCTGGGATCTGAGAGTGCCAAGCTGTGTTCGTGTTGTGGGAACAACGTTTCATGGAACAGGTAACACTTGCTATCATGCTTCTGATCATTCTTGCATTAAAAATATATTTTAAAGATGTCTAAGTAGTATAGAGTGAATGTAAGGGGTTTTGCATCACAGAATGGAGGCTTGGCTTTAAAAGGAAGAAGTTGTGAGGATATCTTTACCTGTGTGTTTTGTTTTGTTTTTTTAAAGTAACATTTCCTTTCAAAAGTTGGCTAGTTTTTTGCCTTCTGACTTTCAAACAGACCACTTCCAAGTACATTAAAATAAAACAAGACACAAGATAACTGTTGCGGAATCAAAGGAAGGCATGGGAAGGAGCAGCCATTTTTGCAAGTTGTCAACATACTCAATAGAAATCTGCAAAAGGATTCTTAAGAACCACTTGGGTTCGGATTTGTTTCTTGAAACCTTTGTAGGGGCNCGGGGGGGGGGGGAGGGGGGCGGGAAATTCCTTGCATTATTCTACATTATTTCATAAAGAAAGACTGACTTTTCCTGTGGTGAAACAGATATGTTTTTTCATGCAGCTTTAATAGTGGCTTTGCTACCATTCCAGTGTGACCTATGGCTTCAGAGTTTTAAGTGCTAGAACATAAAAAATTTTCTTATTTTAAGATAACAGTAGCTAGGTATGTTCACCTTAAATCTAAGGCCAGCATTTGGTATTCTTATACAATGTATATTCTTGTTTTTAAAAAAAAAAAAAGTTGGCTATTTGCACAAATATACATAAATATAATGTGTGTTTGGTTTTTTTTCTCCTGTAGGAAGTGCTGTAGCCTCAGTAGCTGTTGATCCTAGTGGTCGTCTCCTGGCTACAGGACAAGAGGACTCTAGCTGTATGTTGTACGATATTCGAGGAGGACGAATGGTGCAGAGCTATCATCCTCATTCCAGTGATGTTCGTTCTGTTCGCTTCTCTCCAGGGGCACACTACTTGCTCACAGGATCATATGATATGAAAATAAAGGTGACAGACTTGCAAGGTAACGTACTACAAAGGATGCTAGGTTAATTTTCAATTTGGTGCTTTTAATATTGAAGTTGTAAGAGAACTGGTTCAAAGATCAGGTTTTAGTTTAAAAGGGGAAAAAATAGTACAGCTTTGAAGGGTTTGAAATGTATATAAATGTGATTGTGTCTGTTCACAATTGGCTAGTTGTGTTGCTAAGAATGTAGGCTATGAACTAAATCTTGCTTTTGGGCAGGTGGGGCGGGTCTGATTATGATAAAAGAACTAATTAACACTGTTGCCTGATGAGGTGGCCATTGCTTTCAGGCGGTAGTCATAAAATTGACCTTTAAAAAAAAAAAAAAAAAGAAAAAAGTGTAATAATAATAATGCTGCTTTTTTTTTTTTATTGGGAAGAGTTAAGAAGAGGGAAGATACCGGGTATACCTAATCGACTTGATTTTCTTGGACCGTTAAATTTTAATCACATTGTTTAAAAATTGTGAATACTTGTATTTTAAAGTTGTACTGTGTCCAGTAATGCCTAAAAACCAAAACACTGGGGCCTTGGGGGGGGTGGGGGGTGGTGTCAAGTATGCTTCGTAAGGTGAAATACATATGTAAGCTTTACTAAACAAACACCAAAAAAAAAAACCAAAAAAAACACCAAAAAACCCACCCCAAAAAACCAAAGAGCTGGGATATAAATTCATGAGATGACTTATGATTTCTGTTCCTCTGCCGTAGGGGACCTCACGAAGCAGCTTCCTCTTATGGTGGTAGGAGAGCACAAGGACAAAGTTATTCAATGCAGATGGCATACACAAGATCTTTCCTTCTTGTCATCTTCTGCAGACAGAACTGTAACCCTTTGGACCTACAATGGCTAGAGTGCAAACAAAGGCAACCTATGCAGCTAAAGCACAGAGACATGAGACTACAGAACTGTAAAAACAAAGTAATAATTAGGCATTGAGAGAGCAGCAGTTGAGCTGGACAGTGTCTTATTAAGAGGGGCACTTGTCACAGATTTTTCTGGTTTCTAGGAGGTCTTGGTGTTTTTAGTATATTCTTTTGCAGTGCTTTCAGTCTTCCATGTGAACTCATGCTGCTGTGACCTATTGTAGTCTTGTTGCCAAAGTCTATGAGGAGAACTCTTATGTTGTCGATGTGCACTCGAAGTAACATGAATGATGTGTTTACAGTTTGGTATTAATTGCATTCCTTGGTCTTTGCCTCCAATGAGAATTTTATATACAAACTTAAGTTGAACAACACTTTCATCAAGTCTGTATGTAACTAGTTCCACACACACACACAAAAGATAAATTACTTTCACTGTTTTTTCAGGTTTATTATATTCATCACTTCTCAACAGGAGGTCAAACTTTATAACATCTCCACAATTTCAACTTTTTTAGTAATAAATTCTGAACTTTAAAGGTGACTAGGCAGTAACCACATCTTGATTATGGTCCATTATATAGTGTGGGGTTTTTTCTTTCTTTTCATCTAAACTGGGGGAAATGTTGCTCTTTTTGCTATGTGACATTGTTTTGAACAAGCTAACATGTTGGAGGGGGGGAAAAAGGTAAAATATTGGTTTGTTTTTTTTTTTTCTTCTGTAGAAACATATAATATTTTACTTTTTGAATGCAACAGAATACCTCTGTGTATAATGTACTGTAGAAAAGAGTGGATTGGCAGCAGTTGTCACAGTGATCTTAATGGCTATCAGTTTTTCAAGTAAAAGGGATACCATTAATGCTATAATAGAAACCAGCATGGCTTAAAATGCTATGTCTGCATGATAATTTAAGAATTAAATTGTTTAAATTCCCAGTTCAGAAGCTTATCTGAATTTTATTTCTTGCACTGTTGATGTATGGGAAATTGCAGTTTTATTTCTACAAATCTTTAGATTCTAATGTTTATGTATTGTTATATTTTCATATTGTACAGTTCCTTTTACTTTATAAAATATAAACCTTAAACATTAGGTTATTTATTTATTTGAACTGCAGTTAAGTTTTTGAATTCTCTTGGTTACTAAATTACGTGTGCACTGTAGCAAGCATTTTTAACTATCGTATAAAAGTGGAAAGGTAACCATAGAAGTGTATCTGTGCTATAATCTCAATAAAGACCTCCAACACCTGCAGCTCTCTCATCTGTTGTTTTGGATTCTCGGTTTATTATTCTCAATGCAACTCTGATACTTAAATCGTACATCAAAATCTGTTGTATGTCTAGAACTATGAAAGATTTTAGATCTTTGATACCATTTCCAAATACCTGACTTTGCAGTGCGGTGAGTAATAATACAGTAGCACAGAGCTGAAAATCTGTTTATTTTTCTATATTGGACACATAGGTTAAAGTCCTAATGCGGCTTTGGAGCAAAGTATGACTTCTAACTCTTCTGTTCCTCCAGCTGTCTGTCTGTGGTCAAAGCTGGCAGACTATTTTTAATTAGCACTACAACTATTTAAATACTAATTTCCTTAAATGAATTTTAGTACTACTTGTGTCTTTACAGAGAGGATCTAGTCTTACAGCTGTCATTTTATGTCCTAGTCTCTTGTTGTGATTCTGAGCTGTTCTTATGCGGGAGCTCCTAACCCTCGCTTGTATTTACTGAAGGGAAGTCTTCTTCCTATATGTCTGCCTGGAACTGTAGACAATTAAAAATAAAAAAATAAATCCATGTACAGGGTGAGGAAGGGGGGCGGGGATTAACTTGGTGGGAATTGCCGCTGCTTCCTCTCTTGCAGCTGTGCGTGGCTTGGCTGTATCTCTGCTCCGCTGCCGGGGGGGGGGAAATGTTCACGGGGTTGTTGCATCTGCTCCATGGCTGTGTTCTCCCTGCTTTCAACCGTTGTGTTCTTCAACCTGCTCCGCGTTTAGATGTTCGTTATTTTCCTGGCGGCTTCCGCCTGCGCTCGCTGCTTATCCCGGCCGCGTTGCTTTGCAGCTGTACACTCCCTGCCGCCCGGGCCCGCCCGGCCTCAGGCCGGGGCCCCCGGGCAGGGCGGGGCCGAGCCCGCCAGCGCCTCCCGCCGCCTGAGGGCCGGAGCGGAGACTCAGCGGCCGCTTGCCAGCGGCCCCTGTGCGGCGAGAGCTGCTTCCCCCCGGGCCTGCGTAGCGAGCGGCGGCAGAGGAACGCAGGCGTAAGGGGCAGGGAGTAGCGCGGGCCCCTCCCCGGCTGCTAGGCGCCTGGCGATGCGGGGCGGCTCCGGGCCGGGTAAACACGCCGAGACCGTCTGCGGCCCTTCAGGTACCGGGGGGTGGCGGGCTGGGAGCTGGAGGGTGGGCCGCGGGCAGGCCCTCGGCTGCCGGGCCCGCCGCTGGTGCGTGGCCGGGCGGCGGTGAGGGTGCCGCTGACTGGAGCCCTGGTGCGGGGCCGGGGGATGCCGCCGGGCCCGGCCTGCGAGTTTTCCGGGCGCTAGCGCGCTCGCCGCGGTGAACTGGCGAGGAGGCGCGGTGGGAGCGAGGAAGGGGCTGGAAGGCTGCGTGTCTGCTCGCCCCGTGGCGTTGGTATCCGAGGTAAACGAGGCGAAAGCGAAGGAGGGGGAGAAGCATACGGGTTTTCCGTTTGATGGTTGTTCCAGCGCTTGCAGCGCACGGCCTCTAGCGTCGTCGGCCGGGGGGAAGGAGCCGTGCCCCGGAGTCGGCCTGTGCGGGGCTGCGGCTCGGGGCAGGCGGCGCCTGCGGCCGGAGGGAGCGGGGCGGGCGGCCTTGGGCTTGGGCCTGTCGGCGCAGCACCGAGTGGCGACGCCGTGGCTCCCGCCCGGGCAGGGCAGGAATACCCTCATGGCCTTTGCCAGGCTTGCCATGGGAATTTCTGTAGCGATAATGGTGCTGGAGCCTTGTCTCGAAGCCTGGAAGCGTTCTGCGCTGTTCTGTCGTCGTATTTAGCAATGCTGAACCCAGCCCTACACCTGCTGATAACTACAGCTAGTTACACTGATCCGGTCATATAATACAGTTTAATTGTTGCATATTCTTGCCAGTGTTTTCTTTGGGGAAAAAAATGTGTAAGTGAAGTTTAACCTGCTTAATGGAGARCTGAGTTTTTAAACAACACTGGAGAATATTTTTTCATGTTGTAAGATTGTTTCAGTTTTTTCGTACAGCATGTTACATTCTGAACTAAATATCTGAATTTTTTGTTATATTTAGTGATACAGGATGCTGTTTCCTTTGGTATTGTGTGCAATTGTGCTAATAGGGAGTGGTAAAGTTCAAGATGATGAATGGATTGACCCCACGGATATGCTCAATTACGATGCAGCATCAGGAACAATGAGAAGACCTTACAAGGTAGAAAAAGAAAGGGTGCATGAATACGTGTCTCTCCCAAACAGTCCTTCAGCCACATGCTGTTGAAAGATTGCCCTTAAATCGTGACATTAGAAAATGATAGAATTATGGTTTTTTTTAAGGTCTTACAAGGTTACATCTGAATCTATACACAGAAAAGTGTTGTGTGTCCATTGTTAAAATTGCAAGAAAAAAAATAGCGATCTATATTATTGTAGGTAATTAGCTAAGGGCCTTTTACTGGTGAGTTTCTGTTGCACACTGATCAAGTCAGGCAGGAACTGTGCTTTTTGTCTTTTCACAGGTGGTGGTTGATTTATGCAAGTTGTGGCTGCATAAGTTATTTCTCTGAGAAGTAGTGGGTTAAGCAGCTCTTGCTAGTTTCTCAAGTATAACGTTGAATATCTTGAAAACTAAGTTCCTAGCTGATAAAAGTTGGGGGAGTTAAGGTTGATGATTATATTTTACTTGAATTATCCAGTTGCCCAGTAATATGGGAATAAACCCCATTTATTGTGTGACAGTATTATGAAAGTCAATGGTGTTTTGTAATGCTGGGCATCAGAGTTTTGAGAAGGAAGATCAGAATAGGGGTTGAGTGCTGTACTGTTAATAATTCGTGAACATTGAGGAGAAGATGAAATACGAAAAGCTAGTTTTAACAAGGTGAATGATCTCGGTTGTCTTGTATGAAGGGTGGACTCTACATATATCATGAGGTGCATATTGTTTGTCCAGTACATATGTGCACACATGGCCCTGTAAACTGTGGTTGGTTGTATGGGCACTCTTGGTTTTGTCATTCGTCAGCTTTCAAGTTTGGTTTTGCAGCCTTGAATAATACCATTTTAATGCTTCAGAACATAATTTTCTGAAGCTTAAAAAATGCAAACTGCATTATTTCTCTCCACAGAGTTCCTCCTCAGCCTCCACCTGCCCCAAGTCCACCTGATAGTCATTAGCATCCCTAAAATTCAGCGGCAAGCTTTTGGAGTATTTAAACTTGGTGCCCAACTCCTTCCGCTTTTATAAAAAAATATTAGGAGTTTTACTGTTGTCTCCCACGAAAATAGAACTGCATCTTAAAGGACAAAAATGACTGCTTTGGGTTAATCCATCTTTTCAGGACTTCTCTTCTGCTCTGCAGTGAGAGATTTTAGGTAGGCAGGCTGTGTGGGCCACCCGAGTCCTCAAAACCAAACTTTGTATCAGCATGAGTTCACTGATCTGTGTGACATTGCACTTCCTTTTAGAGACTTTCCTCAATGTGCGTGCCTGGTTCTATAGAAGAAGTACTGCTAAAACTAAGTCTGAGCAATTAGCAGAAAAAATGGGATGTTGTTTCAGAGTGAAGAGGGAACATGAAAGGAACGGCATGCAACCGAGAATGGGGCTTTGTGTTTACTTTCAGTCTGGCTGGCTGCATGGCCAGCTGGGCAGGGAATTTGTCTAGCTGAAAACTGCCCCATTGCTTGCAGAGCCGGTTTTTAGCCGGTCGATTATCTAATCTGATGCACGGCGGGGCTCACCAACACTCAGAAGAGGGGAAAGGGCAGGTGGGGGAGGAAAGGGCAAGACCTCACCTTTTGAAGGCAGCATGCATTTAGATAAACTTAAAGCAATTGTCTGTTCGGAGCCTAAAATAACAGCAGAGAGGCAACTGGAGTATTGTTGGGGGAGTATTAGCAGCAAAGACCAACACTCAGTTTTTAGCTCCTTTGCGCCTTTTAAAGTGATCTGACTATAGAAGTATAACATGGCATATTGACCAAATTCTTTGATTCTAAAAATTTGTGGTTTTTTATGTAATTTTAGGCAAACTATCATGACTCTGAGGATAAGACTGCGGATACAGTCAGTACTGAGATCTTACCACATTGTTCCAGGGAAGTAGATTCCTTGCAACGGAAGGTTTGTTAYGGAACTTCAGAATATTTTCCAGCCTTTTATAGTTTGTGCTTTCTGATGATGCTTTTCTGGATAGTATGGAACAGGTGAATTGCTGGCATAATTTGTGAGAGACCATGCATTATGTAGGGGGAACCTCTTTATTCAGAGGAGAGACTGGAAGTGGTTTGAACTCAATTCCAAATTGCTGGTCTGCCTACCAAGGTCTGTTTCCTAAAATGTTTTTTAGTGTAACAGAAGTTGATAGGAGCTACGTGCTTCTTTCCAGTGTCAACGGTTTAAACATGGGGTGTTGATGTTACACTGTGCTGCCAAAAGCTAAGAAACCTGACCTTTCATTTTCAAGTTGTTCGATTCTGTTGGATTTTAAGGGGTGGGTTGTGGGCATAGAGAACCTGTTTGTGGCTGACTGTAATGTGCAGTGCTGCAGCTCTCGGAAGCCGCTGTAAGCCCCCCACGCTGCTGCTTTCTCTGAGATCAGGAGGATGCGGTGATGCTTGTGTAGCTACCGGGGCTCTCGCTTCCCTCAGCCATTTGGTGACCCAACGGGATATGTAATTTTAATGTTGTTTTAGTTACTTAGTATTTTTTACAGTTCTCCCCCCCCCCCCCGATGTAAACTTAAAATTTAAGGAGATCCAGATCTTTTTAGTTTTCTCTAGTCTTACTGAGGTTAGTATTCAAACCATATTATTAGCAGATCTGCAGTCTCCAGTACTGGCCAGTCCCATGGAAAGTAGTATCTTCCGCAACTGCATACGCTTTTTATCTGGTGTACTAATCATGGGATTATTGCCAAACTAAAGAAATGTGCCCCTGTTAATCCTGATTTTAATGTGTTGGTAGGGTTTTTTTTTCTCCTGTGAACAAGCTGGTTTGAGCAAGAAGTGAATAAAATGTCTTTACATTGCAGATTGCAGAATGTGAGAAGAGGAATGCCAAATCACTTGAAAGCCGTAGCTTTTGTATTTTTAAGCGGTACTTGAATAAGATTTTAAATGAAGCTGGAAAACTTGGCCTTGTAAGTGTTTGAAGAGTCATTAAAAATTAATTAGAGTTCATATTGCTACTTTATGTGCTTTTCACAGTTATCAAGTATTGATTAATTATTCTGGCATACTTTAAATTAAAATGAAGGGAACTAAATTGCAAAGGAAGAAATGATAGAAGTATGTGCCTCCAGTATTGCTGTTAGTTAGCAGTGTTTGCTCAGGAGAGACAGTTGCCATTTGATCTGCAAAGCATCCAAAGGAAGACTACGTGAATTCAGAGTATGTATCTAAGTATCTATTGCTGGGATGCAGCTGTAGTAATACCCTGTTCAGTTCATGTTAATGGTTGTTAAACTTGAAAGAGCCGGATTTTGTTTGTTTGTTTGTTGTAGACCTTTTAGGCCTCTGTTTTAGACTCTACCACATTAACCATCTAGGAATAGTAGCTTATTAGAGTTTGCATATAAGAATCAACTTATTACTTTCTTTATTATATTGTCTTCAGAGATTTTTTTTTTTTCTATTCAGAGTTAGAGGCATAAATTTTTAGCAATAAGCAAAATTAATATTTAACAAAGAATATTATACTTAGCAATGTAAAATTTCTTATTTCAGTATTTAATAGCTTCTGTCAGTATTACCCAGCCATGATCAGGGCACACATAGCACATTAGTAATTATTACTTGTTAATGAGAAGTGGTTCTAAAATTTTAATAACAGGTGAGATAACTCACTTCGTTTTTTAGGTTTTTGCTGTAGAATTGAAAGAGTACAAACCAGTTGAACTCGTGTTTTATATAGTTTAGAAGAATGAACAAAAAGGTTATAGTATCATAGTGTGCTCCCTGTCCCATGTCTTCATCCTGCAGTCTGCTTCAAAAAGGTGCTGGTACATAATGAGGGTATATAATCGGGTTTTGCATAGGGATACAGTTTTTCATATATACTTCTATTTCCAAATAAGCAGCTTTTAACCATTGTTTTGCTTTGTTTTTAATTCAGCCTGAGGAAGACATGGGCCGCGTCCATTACGATGCTGAGATCATCCTTACAAAAAAGACATATTTGGAGATCCTCAGGTTTCTCAATGAGGAAACTTGGCAGTCAGGTGCTGTGGATGATGCACTTAGTGATATTTTGACCAATTTTAAGCACCATGATTATAAAGCTTGGCACTGGAGATTTGAAGACACTTTTGGAATTGATCTATATAATATGTTTCTGGTAAGAGAAGAAGAAAGGGGTTTTGTTGCTGTCTTTTAATTGCTGCTTTCTCCAGTTTCTTTGTGCAAGTCTGTTCAATTAATATTACCATCTTAACTCCAGACGTAAAGCAGTTCTTTCCATTGTACTTACAGCAAGTCACTCTTTTYGTTTCATGGTTGCTAAAAGTAGAGGTGATGTATTCACTTGAAGTAAGAATTCAAGTTTTTCATTCCTGTGGTCATCTTTTCTTATTGTAGCTTTGCATTTTTTTTCTGGTATGCTTTCTTTTTTCTCTTCCTGTCTTTTATATCTGTGTTGCATGACTCATTAGACTCCAGTACTTTCTTGTCACTTAAACTGACAACTCATGCATTATAAATTTTCCAGATTTGTCTCTTGTTCAAATAGATGCTGAAGCTGTTGGCTTCTGCAGGAGTTGGAATATATTTATATTGAGACAAGTATATATTTGAGGTCTTAGATTTTATAGGTTAGAGGTTTTTGTGAATTTTGTGGAAGAAAATTGTATAATGTTGGAGGGAAGAGCATGACGGTGTGAAAATGTCATATTCTCTAAAATGGAATTACAAAGTGCTGAGCGGAGGATCTATAATCATAGAATCATAGAATGGTTTGGGTCGGAAGGGACCTTTAAAGGTCATCTAGTCCAACCCCCCTGCAATGAGCAAGGACATCTTCAACTAGATCAGGTTGCTTGGTGCCCCGTCCAACCTGACCTTGAATGTTTCCAGGGATGGGGCATCTACCACCTCCCTGGGCAACCTGTGCCAGTGTTTCACCACCCTCAGTATAAAAAATTTCTTCCTTGTATCTAGTCTGAATCTACCCTCTTTTAGTTTAAAACCATTCCCCCTTGTCCTGTCGCAATAGGCCCTGCTAAAAAGTTTGTCTCCATCTTTCTTATAAGCCCCCTTTAAATATTGAAAGGTCACAATAAGGTCTCCCCGAAGCCTTCCCTTTTCCAGGCTGAACAACCCCAACTCTCTCAGCCTTTCTTCATAGGAGGGGCGTTCCATCCCCCTGATCATTTTTGTGGCCCTCCTCTGGACCCGCTCCAACAGGTCCGTGTCTTTCCTGTGCTGAGGGCTCCAGAGCTGGATGCAGTACTGCAGGTGGGGTCTCACCAGAGCAGAGTAGAGGGGCAGAATCCCCTCCCTTGACCTGCTGGCCACGCTTCTTTTGATGCAGCCCAGGGGACGGTTGGCCTTCTGGGCTGCGAGCGCACATTGTCAGCTCATGTCCAGTTTTGCATCCACCAGTACCCCCAAGTCCTTCTCGGCAGGGCTGCTCTCAATCCCTTCATCCCCCAGCCTGTATTGATACTGGGGGTTGCCCCAACCCAGGTGCAGGACCCTGCACTTGGCCTTGTTGAACCTCATGAGGTTCACGTGGGCCCACTTCTTGAGCTTGTCCAGGTCCCTCTGGATGGCATCCTGTCCCTCAGGCGTGTTGACCGCACCACTCAGCTTGGTGTCRTCTGCAAACTTGCTGAGGGTGCACTCGATCCCACCGTCTATGTCATTGATGAAGATATTAAACAGTACCGGTCCCAGTACTGACCCCTGCGGGACGCCGCTCGTCACCGATCTCCATCTGGACATTGAGCCGTTGACCACTACCCTCTGGATGCGACCATCTAACCAATTCCTCACCCACCGGACAGTCCACCCGTCAATCCATATCTCTGCAGTTTAGAGAGAAGGATGTTGTGGAGGGCCGTGTCAAAGGCCTCACAGAGGTCCAGATGGACGACATCTGTAGCTCTTCCCATGTCCACTGATGTAGTCACTCCATTGTAGAAGGCCACTAGGTTGGTCAGGCAGGACTTGCCCYTGGKGAAGCCATGCTGGCTGTCTYGAATCACCTCCCTGTCCTCCATGTGCCTTAGTATAGCTTCCAGGAGGATCTGTTCCATGATCTTCCCAGGCACAGAGGTGAGGCTGACAGGTYGGYAGWTCCCAGGGTCCTCCTTTCTACCCTTTTTAAAAATGGGTGCAATGTTTCCCTTTTTCCAGTCACCAGGGAGTTCACCTGACTGCCATAGCTTTACAAATATCATGGAGAGTGGCTTGGCAACTACATCAGCCAATTCCCCCAGGACTCTGGGGTGCATCTCCTCAGGTCCCATAGACTTGTGTATGTTCAGGTTCCTCAGGTGGTCTCAAACCTGATCTTCTCTTACAGTGAGAGGGACTTTGCTCCCCCAGTCCCCGTCTTGCAGTCCATCCACTCGAGAGGTGTGGGAAGAGAGGTTGCCAGTGAAGACTGAGGCAAAAAAGTTGTTGAGTACCTCAGCCTTCTCCTCATCCGTTGTTACCAGTTTGCCAGTCTTGCTCAATGGGGGGTATGCTTTCTTTGACCTTCCTTTTCTGGCTGACATACCTGTAGAAGCCCTTCTTACTATTCTTTGCATCCCTTGCCAAGTTCAGCTCCAGCTGCGCCTTGGCCTTGCTGACCCCATCCCTACGCAACCGGGCAGCGTCCCTATACTCTTCCCACAATATGTGTCCCTTCTTCCACCGCCTGTGCATTTCCTTCTTGCCCTTTAGTTTGACCAGTGGGTCTCGACTCATCCATGCTGGTCTCTTGCCTTCCTTTCCTGATTTTTTACACCTGGAGATCGAGAGCTCTTGCATTCTATGGAAAGTGTCCTTAAAGATCTGCCAGCTCTGTTCTGCTCCCTTGTCCCTGAGGGCAGTTTCCCAGGGGGTCCTATTGACTAACGCCTTAACAGCTGGAAGTTTGCTTTCCTAAAATTCATGGTCCTGACTTTACTCTTCACCTGACCCATATCCCTCAGGACTGCGAACTCACCAGTGTATGACCACTGCAGCCCAGGCTGCCTCCAATCTTGACATCACCGATTAGCTCACTTGCGTTGGTGACCATCAGGTCCAGTATCACATCCCCTCTGGTAGGGCTGTCTATTACCTGGCTTAATAAGTTATCGTCAATGCATTCCAGGAGTCTCCTGGATTGCCTGCAGCTTGCCGTGCTACTTTTCCAGGAGATGTCGGGGTAGTTGAAGTCCCCCAGCAGGACGAGAGCCTGTGAGCGTGATGCCTCCCGTAGCTGGAGTAAGAAGGCTTTGTCAATAGGCTCCCCTTGGTTGGGCGGCCTGTAGTAAACACCAACCACAAGGTTCCCTTTGTTGCCTCGGTCTCTGATTCTTACCCATAAGCTTTCCGCCTGCTCGGGGCTATTCTTCAGAGACAGCTCTTCACACTCTATCCATTTCTTGATGTAGAGGGCAACCCTTCTGCCCCTCCTTCCTCGCCTGTCCCTTCTGAACAGCCTGTAGCCATCGATAGCCGCACTCCAGTGGGCTGAAGCTGAAGCTCATCCAGTCAGATAAGCTGAAGCTCTCTGAATAAATCTTTACAATTCAGAATATGCTAACATGCTATGCTAACATGATCTTGAAAGTAGCCTGTCTAGTTTTGAGGGGTCCATGGAAGCCAAATGAAAAAAGCAAGCTGTCAGCAGCGTGACCTTGCTGTTAGGAAAGAGACTGTAAAGTGCTTTCCTTGGATGGAAAGAGACTGAAGTGCTTCTCTGAAGTCTTGCTGCTGTTAGCCAGACTGTAACTTTGTCTCTTAACCAAACTGCAGGAGTTGGCAGCAGTGGTTCTGTGTTTCATACCAGGCACATACTACTCAAGCAGTGAATTACATCAATTTTGTAATTTTAAAGTACAGTAGGTAACGTGATTAAATATCGTAAGGAAGAAGTAAYTAAATATCGCAAAAAAGAAATGAGCAACTGCAACGTAAGGCTGTGATAGGAATGACTACTAGTAATACCATGAAACTCTCCTGCCTTGTACTGCTGCAGATATGCTGTGAAAGCAAGGAAAAATTCTCTCAACTGTTCTGTGTAAATGATGCTAATAAAAACAAAAGTTGGAAGTTCCTTCACGTGTACTGGCAGTAAGCTTGGAAAATTCCAAATCTGGATCATAATTTTTTCCCGTTTTCTTTTTCAGATACTCTTGTGCTTAGTGTGCATTGTAATTGTAATAGCTACAGAGCTCTGGACACACATTCATTGGTTTGTTCAGCTAAAACGTGTTTTATTAATAAGTTTTCTCATCAGTTTTGCATGGAATTGGCTTTACTTGTATAAGGTAAGTTGTTCTGAAATCTTAATGGCTTTTAGGCTTCAAATTTTACAGTTACGAGGGAGTTCAGGTTATTTAGTTCCTTTAGTTAGTTTATATAAAGCAGTAATTGACCGCAAAATAAATAAAGGGATGAACATTTTATTTTGCTTGTTGACAGGTGTATTAGGCTTAAAGAAGAACAAAAGAAACCCTGCCAATTTTTATCCTGCTGCAAAGGTGCACAAAATTCATAAAGCAGTAGAACTGTCATTTCACTGCATGGGCACTGCAGTGGGAGACATGAACTCTGTCTAAAGCAGCTTGGTAGAAAAGTCCTATGAAAATATATTGTGGGGTCTTTTTTCTTTCTAAGGATTCCCTGGCTGAAACTGTATTTAATGTGTGATAGACCAGAGATAAATGCTTCATTAATGGTGACAAAGTAGCTGACTGTACAATGGTACTGGTTTTAATGAGGAGGAATTTATGCTGCTAGGTCATAGCCCAACCACAAAATCTTGGTCCTCACATCTCGTCATCAGAATTTTAACTGCAGCTTGTCAGACCCAGTGTTGTGGTTTAACCCCAGTCRGCAACTAAGCACCACACAGCTGCTCGCTCACCCTCCCCGCCTCGGTGGGATGGGGCAGAGAATCTGAAGCAAAAGTAAGAAAACTTGTGGGTTGAGATAAGAACAGTTTAATACTTGAAATAAAATAATAATAATAATAACAACTTGTAATGAAAAGTAAAACAAGAGAGAGGCTAACAAAACCCAGGAAAAAAACAAGTGATGCAACTGCTCACCGCCTGCCGACTGGTGCCCAGCCTGTCACCGAGCAGCGATCACTGCCCCCCCGGCCAACTCCCCCCTAGTTTATATACTGAGCATGACGTCACATGGTATGGAATACCCCGTTGGCCAGTTGCGCCAGCTGTCCTGGCTGTGCTCCCTCCCAGCTTCTTGTGCACCTGGCAGAGCATGGGAAGCTGAAAAGTCCTTGACTTAGTATGAACACTGCTTAGCAACAACTAAAACATCAGTGTGTTATCACATTATTCTCATGCTAAATCAAAACACAGCACTATACCAGCTACTAGGAAGAAAATTAACTATCCCAGCCGAAACCAGGACACTCGGGAATAGCAGTGTGCCCTAGAGTAGGATGACTCTTGAACACAAGTGGAGTTCCATGTGGAGGACTTGGATTGTGTCAGTGAAGAATGTCAAGAGTTTTTCAACAGTTGATTTGGCTTAATTTTTTCTATTTGATTATCAGTTGCAAACTGTAAGGCAAAATTGTAATGAATACAGGTATTTGTTAATGGGAATTATTTAAAAAATGAAAGAGAATGTCCTGATGTTTTAATTAGTAATTGCATGGCAGCTGTCTCTATTTTTAATCCAGACACATTTTAAGGAAACAAGAGATCAGATTACTTTTGCCCTGAACTTGTATCTTTGAAGTTTGCTCTTTTAGTAATTCAGACTCCATTTGGAGAATAACTCAGAGGTAGCCATCTTGGTAGTTTTTATCCATTCCCAGGAAGTACTTAAGAGTTTAAATCTGTTAAATTGTTAAGGTAGCAAACTTTTCTTAATACAGATTTACCCAGGTAATTATCCCAAACCTGCTAAGAGCAAACATGGTTAGCTCAGGTGCAGTGCTGCATGGACGCAGGTGTTCTGTGCTCAGCACCACCTTGGTTTATGTTTTACAAGTAATTCTTATTCTTCTGCAGCTGGCCTTTGCGCAACATCAAGCAGAAATTGCGAAAATGGGGCAGTTTGATAACGTCTGTGCTGAGAAGTTGGACTGGAGGGAAAGTCTTACTGGTAAATACTTGTTTCGTTATTTTGTAGTAGTATTTAAGATCACAAAATATTCAGTAATAGTATCCAAGAATACTCTTAATTGCTTCATGAGTAGTGCGAAGTGAGAAGATTCTTCATTGAATCTTCTTCAGCAATACATGGTTATGTGGTTTTACCATTTTTCCATTCCACAAGACTTGCTTTTCTAGGCCTTTGAAGGAGAGCTGATCACAAAACTGTGCTTAGACCATGTCATGCTGTTACTTCTATGTGGTGTTTTTCCTTATAGCTTACCTCGTGAGCGTTTCCCCAACTCCCCTTCCCTGGTACCATTCAGTGCCATTTATTGAAGATAGGAGGGCAGAATTCAAGAAAAAGATTTTTTTTCATCTTCCAGGCCTGCAAGTACAATGGACTTCAGAAATTAGATCTGTAACTACTTACTCTAGTGTTGTTATTTTACAGAGAAAGATGAGTATTTTATTAGCTGTTATTTGTTATCCAATGCCATAGCAGGTAGAATAATGATGGCAGATCTTAATGAGTGCTTGTTATGGTCTTCGCTTTAGAATTTCAGTGGTTTATGTTCTGAATGCACTAAAATCAAACCACAGAAACACCGATGTCGTAAATTACTTGTTTATAACTTAAAAGTTCCCTTAAGCAGTAAGACTTTCTGCTTATAGCTAAAATAGTCTCTTGAAATCTAGCAAGCAAAATATACATTTTTCATCTACTTGCAGCCTGGCAGATGAGTAATAACACTCAATTACTTCTGTTTCAGTAGCTGTGGACAAAATGTGCTAGATAATAGTTCCCACAGATGAGACTTACTTTTCTTCTGAGGCTTCTAGGGACTAAGCTCATATAATAAAGAGAACTTTCTTGACTAAACATGGCCAAACCTCAGTTTCTTCTCTTTCTTTCCAGCCTTCCCTCTCCTTCCTGCATCCCCTGTGACTGGATAACTCCATTGCCAAGCTAATCTCAGATTTTTAAAAATAAATCTGAGCTTTGAACCATATCTAGAAGAGTTCTCTTCCATCTGTGATTGAAATGCTACTTTCTATATTACAACTGTGTCATAAAATATATTTTTAAAAAGCAGTAAAAATATGTCTCTGCTTTGACTGCAGAATGGCTCAGAAGTAAATGGACGTTTCAGGACGATCCCTGTCAGAAGTACTATGAAACTCTACTAATAAATCCCGTTTTGCTCGTTCCACCAACAAAGGTATATGCCAAGCCTAAAGAGACTGTTAATGTTTGTTTGCAATCAGTGACAACACTATTCTTCTATTTGCATTTTTCTAGGCATTGGCAATTACCTTCACCAACTTTGTAACTGAGCCTTTGAAGCATGTAGGACAAGGTATAGGTGAATTCATCAAAGCACTTATGAAGGAGATACCATTTATTCTGCAGGTTCCAGTGCTAATTATGATGGCTCTGGCTGTCCTGGTTTGTATACATTTATCTTACATTTAAAAGCTCAGTTTTATTTTTTATGTAGTGAACTTATTTAAGTATTATTATCTATTGTATTATTTATTTCTTATTTGTACTACTGAACAGATTTCTTAGCACAGATGAAATGATTTCTACAAGGGAATTTTTTCTTGACAAAATCTTTAAACTGCATCTCTCCCCCACTCCCCAAGTGGGATAAAATAGCATTAAACTGCTTAAAATCTTAGACTTTATGACAGTTTATTGCAGCTTAGTTCCCATTTCTTCTTTGTGTCACTACACAACAATGCATATAATTGGCATTTTGTGCACAAAAGCATTGAGTTAGAGCCTTCAGCGTCTTTATTGTAGCACCACAGATGAACTACATCCAGTCAGGCAGTTCCTGCAGTGTGGTCAGACTGCAGAAAGCTTGAATTTTATTGTAGCTGTTCTGATCACCTGAGCATTTCTTTCAGTGTTTTTCAGATATGTGACTTTGAGTTCTGTGTGAAAACCATAGGCTACAAATACTTGGTTCTTTGTTTTTTTTTTTTCCCCTCCCAGGCTTTCTGCTATGGTGCAGGATCATCAGTGTCTATGTTAAGATACTTAACATCTTTTCAGAAGAGAAGTCTTCCTCCACCTGACAGTCAACAGGAGAAAATAGACTTTGGGCAATATGATGGGAGTAAATCAGATGGCTATTATTYGCAGAAGCTTCCTTATGTTTACAGAAGACCTTATGACAGAGGAGATGCTCCTATGAGACCAGGAAATGGCAGCCAAAGTCCTGACATCGTGCATACAAGTGATAAGCCAGCTATGCAAGTAGAAGAGTCTCACAAACCAGAACCGGGTGTATGTTAGTCCTGGTGCTCTTTGAGCTGGGATTAAATTTAATAGATTTCAATGTCATAGAATAGTTTGGGCTGGAAGGGACCTTTAAAGGCCATCTAGTGCAACCCCCCTGCCATGGGCAGGGACATCTTCAACTAGATCAGGTTGCTCAGAGCCCCATCCAACCTGACCTTGAATGTTTCCAGGGATGGGGCATCTACCACCGTGTCATCTGCTAGAACATGTTTAAACAACAAGCTAACCCAAATCTTGGGGAGAGAGGAGTTAAGGAAGTACCTGTTCCCCTATGGACCAGTTTGGTAGAGGTATCTTGGGCATGTTTTGTTCTGCAAAAATACTGTGCAATGGCTAACTGTGGCAGGAAGCTACCAAATTAAAACTCATTACAGTGAAGACTTAAATAACTTCTGTTTTGAGAGATCAGTACTTACGTCAGCCTGGGCAATAATGATTACCCATAGAGGAAAGGCGGGGGAAAAAAAGCAGTGCTGACTTTTCTGTAAACTATGGAAAGTTAAAAACAGACTTATACTCTAGATTGTGCTTATTTACATGTACTGTTTCCCCAGGAAAAAAATACCAGTCATGTTTTGGGGGAGTTCTGCCCCTGGAGCTGAGATGCACCTGAAGCAATAGATGCTATCACTTTGGATTGCTTGATTAATAGCTTATTATTAATTTTTACAGAATAGATTGCACACTGAGTCTGAAGTTTGTAGACTAGAAACTATCACAGCTGAAAACCTTACTGAAGAATGTGCACGTGAGCAGCAGAAACAGGAGACAGGCAAAGCAGAGCAAGAGATTGGAGAAAACTGTGATCCTAATAAAAACCTAGAAGGGAAAAGTTCTGCAATGGAACCATGTGAAGAGAAGAAAAAGAGCAGTTCACGTGACTCACAGGAAGGAGACTAAGGAACCCCCAGCTTGGCTGTACGTTTGGTCTAATCTTTAGTTGTCACATACTTGCTAGTTCTGCTCTAGGTCTCAAACGTAGAAAAGACATCAGCAAGCTGATGGGAACTCACCTTTGGTCGCACATTAGTAAGCATAGCTGTAAGGTGGGGCTTTACAAACTGAGAGACTGAGTATATGTACTACTTCTGGAATTTGAAATACATGTGTTAAGTAAGATAATACAACTTTAATTGGCCAAGAAAACAGGCTTGTGGGTGCTGCTGCTTGTTTGAAATCAAGTTTGTGTAATAAGTTTTGAGTAAAACTAGATATTCTGTGGTGGAAACCACTGACGCTCTTGTGATCTAGCAAACATAAGCCTAACCAGGTGGGGGTCAAACAGCCTGAAGAAAGTTGCTGATATTCATATAATTCATGTAAGACTAACTGCAGCTCAACTAGAAGTCTCAGGACTAGCTTTGTTTTATATTCTTTAAAATCACTCTTAAGTAAGTAGGATTCCTGCTTGTCAGCTCAGTTTTAGGACAGCTTGATGATTTGCTTCTAGTTTAATAATTTGCAGAGGAGTGAGAAGCTGATGTTGTATCAGATAGCTGAACAGGCAATAGGAAGCAGAAAGTAAAAGTACTGAAGATCAGCATGATAAACTGATGGTAACTGATGGTTTTGGAAGAATATTTTGTCATTTCTCCTTAAAAGCAGGAGGAGGACAGTTTCAGTTTCAGTAGGAATCAATTTTCAGTGCTAAAAAAGCTGCAAGAGAATGTTTGTAAAACTTTCAGCAACTATAAAATAGTTTGAATTATGTGGCACCTGTGTCTATTCTTACAATGCCATTTTACTCTGAAGCTAAAATTAACTGTAGATTCTTCTCTAGGGCTATAATACTTCAATTAAAAATTTACATCTCTTCATTTATACATACCTGAAGTGAACAGTTTGCCACCTTTGGTGTTAAAATCAGTGGCTTCTAACTCAAGATACCTACATGTAAAACAAGGTGTAGCCCTCGGGGTTCCCAAGAACTACCTCAGTACAGGTATTTTACCGAGGGGAAGACTAAGTTACAACTGTTGTTCCCAAGAACTACCCCAGCATAGCACATTCCTTACCAAGAGAAGGAGAAGTAGTTGAGGTCAGGTAATAAGCAGCATACATACATTTACTGTTTGTAACATTTTAAATTCAATTACTGCAGGAATTACCTGACRTCCGTGGTAGTTCATGCCAAGTACCTACCACCCCCCTGTGATTCCCTGGTGCATGGAGCACTATGGCGGTGGACACGTACCACACAATCTATAGAACAGCATTGGCAGCTGTTTGTTTGTTTGGTTTTTGGTTTTTTTAAATAAGAATGATTGCAGAAACACAGTTTGGAAGACACAAAGACAGACTAAGTACTGAAGCTATTTCTCAATTTTTTTTTTAATTTTTAAAAAAAAGTATAAAAGAAAATGGGACCTTCTTTCCAGGGAGGTACAAATCAGGGAGGGGGGGGAAAAATCAAGTTTTCTTTAAAAAGAACATACAAATTTAGGTCTTACACTAGCTGGGGACAGTGGTAGAATCCACACATCAGCAATGAGAATACCTTGACAGGGAAAAAAATTCATATTAATGTTCATAGACTAGAGGCAGTTAAGAGGGAGATACAGTAATCAGTATCTCAGACACTGCTAAAAGCAGCTGCCACCTGCAAAGAGCAGTGGCAACTCTAACTACTGGTCATGAGTGTGATGCTGCTGCTATTTATACAAAAAATTATTAGAAAGGGGACAAAACTACTAATTGCAGTCTTCTGTAAAAAGGCATGTATGTTTTTCCAGCAAACAAAAATGATACCTAAGATACTACTGTACAGTACGTGCCTGTTTCTTTCTTCAGCTAGAATTTGGTCCCTTTACAGCTGAGGGTAAATGGACTCTCTGTTCATCCATTCTCTTAGCTTGTGAGCGTAAAATCAGGCTGAAAAAATCCTCATCTGGCACAGTTGGTCCTTTTGCAGATGATGGAGGAGCACATCTTTGATCATCCAGTCTGGAACCCTATAGATAGACCAAGCAATAAAGCTGAATATTTACAGGAATAATTAAAATAAGTGAACAATATAAGTGAGTAATTACTAAAAGCTTTTGTTTTCAGATTTAAAGCTATTACAAGTATAATTTGTAAGTTTTGTTTCAAGTTACACTTCTCAAATGAAATTAGTAAGTTAAGAGTGCAAGTGTAGCTAAATGGTTCCTCCAAACTACCTGTCCTCATGTATCTGAAAATAAACCCCCCAATTTAGTTCTTGTTTATATTGCAGAATGAGATTTAAGTGTCCTTTGTCCAGAAGAAGAATTTTAGCATTAGTACATGGTATTTCTAGTCTTGTACAACAGAAAATATGTTTGTCTTCCTTTCCTTATACAGGGACTAAAAAAAAGCCACACTGCTGCCAGATTTGGAAAGGCAGTATTGAGAGAGTTTTCCTCCAAACTCAAAAGACTCTGGTACATTTTAATCACAATGTTACAGAGCAGTTTGCTTAACACCTCTGAGATCGTTTCTGTGCTCCTTTCACACAGCCACCTGCTCCTGGTCAGATTTTACAAGCATCAGCCTATCACCCTAGGTCGTGCTGTGGACTGCAGCCATCTACCGTGGCTCCTTTGCCTTAGCCAGGAATGAGTATTTCTCAGCAGCACCAGGCTGCTGCTGAGCTAACTGGAGGGCCACTTCAGAAAGGCAGGGCTTCCAGTGTTCACTATGAGGAGAGGATGGACCTTGGACAGAGTCATCTTTGAGACAAAAAGTCTCAGAAGTCAGCTCCCCTTTTGTGCTTCTGTTTAAAGCAGTAGCATCTGTCATGATTGAGGGATTAAATTTTTCCATTCCTTCCTCAATAAGCACAGTCAATCACTGTGTTATGTTTGCTACATATAGTGCATGTGAAGAGACAAAATCTGTCATATTAATCTCTAGATTCTTTGCTTGACTCAAAGAAGTAAACAGACAAGCTGCTAAAACAGAACATGGTATTTCATCAGGTTGATGAACACTGTCATTGTAGAATCAATTCCAGGTGCTGCTTCCCACCCAAGCTAACACACTTACTTACCTTTGGAGAAGTCAGTATCTGAATTTTGTATTTTGAGATCCTTATCAACCCATCAGGTAAAACACCAAGTCTTTTTAATTAAATTCTCTTTGGTCTAATTGGTACGTATACCATGCTCTAATTGACCATCAGACACCTCACTTGTGTATTACCATGAACTATTATTTAAACTTAACATAATTGGAATGATGATCACTATCACCACTAAAACTTTGATACTGCATTCTTTCATTTGCTAAGTTAGGATTCCTGGTATATCGGGTGCCCTCCTAACAAGACAGATCTAAACACTTTTTCTTAAAATCATTTTACATGCTCCTTTTAATAGCCTCACTTGTTTTCCTTCACMTTTTCAGCATTTGTTACTTTAAATGGTTAACATGGTATAAATACCAAAATTACACTTATAGATGCTGGATAATTGGGGGGGGGTCAAAACAAAAAAAGGAAATTGTTTAAAAAAAAAAAAAAACTTGGGAAAAAAAAATCCTAATTTTTTGTTCTCTATGTTCCTCCTTATCCACCAAATCAATTTTTATCTTAAAATACATGATAAACATGGTGGCTTATTTGAAGAAACTAAATAGCAAGATGCACAAATCAAATCGCCAAAGACTCAGAATCTGAAGAATTTTTGTAAAAGGCTTACCTGGCATTTTATCAATATATCAAAGAAGTCATCATCCAGTTCTCTGTTGTTACTTGCCATGAGGTGACCCAGGACTGACTGACTGTTGTGTTGATTCAGACGAAGCCCTGGCAGATTACTAAAGCTAGCACGTTGGTCATCTAGCCGGCGGCTCTGTGAGATAGCAAGCAGGTCTAGAAATTCATCTGTGTGGGGTGAGACTAGAGAAGTAGAAAAGGCTGGGGAGGAGGAAGAAAACAAGTTAGCCTAGAAATAAGTTCCTTTCCACAGTAAGTCTTACATGCAAATACATTTTTAAAGTAGTATTTGGCAGGAACTAAAGGCAAATACGGATTTTACTTTTAAAAAATTACATTTTCTCATTGTTTTAGGTGGAGTAGAGGATGTTGCCACTGAAGCAGCTGCGAATCTGTTCTTCTCCTGGAAGTGGCATCTCTGATCATCCATCCTGTTACTCTGGAATCGACTCAGCAGATCAAAGAACCCTTCATCTGCCATTGTCTCTCGACTGTTTTTCTGAAGAGGAGAGAAGAGTTAGGGGTATTTTGAACTGAAGAGTACCTAAAACTAGGACAGCTGCATCACAGCTTCAGTCCAGTAGTATGTTTGATATTTGCATATCTGATATCCATTAAATGAATTTTTTTAGTCATCCATTTCTGTAGACAGAGATTTATCATAAGAGGAAATGCTAATAATATGGCAAGCATTTTTGGAAGGTAAAATATATTAGAAATGCTTCATTCTCTGACACAGAAAGAAACAGTACTCTGATCTGTACAACTGGAGTTACTCCTCCTCAGCCATGAATCCACCAAAAACCCGAATGCCCATGAAAGAAAACAACAAGAACAGCAATGAACAGTTTCCATTGTCTCCTCTGGTCTATGGTCAAAAGCACTCATCTCCCATCTAGATCAAATGACTCGGTTCTTTTATTTTTACCTGACTTCTGTCAAGAGTGCATAACCTAAAAAATATGTCAAAAATACCTCCCCCTGTCTGAATCAGAAAAACTAGATTTTTTTAAGGTTGGAGAAGCAGAGTTTAGAAGAGACTAGAAATAAAATTTATGTGCAAGCTGAGCTGTAACTTTAGAAAATCCACCAGGAAAAAAATGTTCCAACAGTAGGAAAAGCTTAAAGCTGGCACCACCCATGAGACAGCTGTAGAATGGCAGATTCTGCATCCTTGTACACAGCCATAGTGTTCAAATCAAGTAAAACTGAAATGGACAGCTGCAGGAATGTTTCTTCCATAATTTTGATCAGACAAAGMTTAGTAAAGGCTATGATCTCCACAGCTCGCCAAACCTACCCTCTGAGAGTTTGGAAGTCGATGATCAATAGAATTACTGGCATCCTGCAAAACTTTGGAAGTGGTGCCGTTTTTGTACTTTTTGCCTTTTAGTCGATTTACAAAATGCAGTTTTGCTGAAGGTTTGGCAACCAGTGGTTTCTGTTTAGCAAGAATCTCACTGTTCCAGTTCTGAACCTAAGAAAACAAGAGTCATGAAATTAAGCCTTCTGATTTTAATTACCTATACTGTTACCTCTTACTTTCTGCTGCTTTTCCTCCCCAAAATGAAGCAGCTTTACATTATTTAGTTTATCCAGCCACGAGGATGTGAAAACTTAGGTGTTGGTTCTATTACTTGACCTGTGGTTATTGAGCTCTTGTTACCTGAGCAGGTTAGTACTGTTACTGATCAGTCTTATAACTGAACTGTAGTGTGACACCTGATTGATTAAAATGTGGTCAAATAGTATATTTAATCAAACACACTGAAGTTTTCCTTGCTGACTACATTGCAGGAAATGTAGTTAATGTGAATGCTAAAATGCAGACACAGCTGGCATTTCCCACCTGACACTTATAATTGGAAAGAAAAAAAAAAAAATCCATAGTTTTACAAAGCATGAGGGCAAAACAAACCCAGATACTCAACCAGCCTTCTATGAAGTCCTTGATATACACAAAATTCCCAGTAAAGATTGAAAAGGAAGAGGGAGAAGAACGCCAGCACGAGCAAACAGGAATAACCATCTCGTTTCACTGGATAGCTTTATCAACCTGACAGATTTTCCCTAAATTCTCTTCTAAAACAACAGAATTATCCACAAAATTGACAGCTTCATCTACAACTGACAGACTCTTATAAAAACTGAATAAAACCACGTTTTTTTCCTCCATTCAACATCAGAAATTGTGAACACAGTCACAAATCTTTCAGCAACACTGCCTACCCAAATGGATTGCCTTTTAAAGGCTTATTTAAGATCAGCACACAGATTCCAACTCCGAGAAGATGGCATCCTGTACAATCAAACCATAATGCTGGTGTCATACATTGTTCTATATATCAACAACATTTATGAAATGAATTTTCAGAATCTACTAAATGAGTATCTTGAAAAAAGCCCTTCGTAAGAGCTAAACTGCAATACTAAGTTAATACTTTATTACAAAATCCACATGAAACATTTTAGTATATTTAGGACACAGACTATGACGGACTATGTATCTTAAAAGAGATCACAGATAAATAGATAAGAAAATACAGCTGATACTGGCCAAAGCTTAGAGGTTCCCTGCAGAGAAATCGCCCTGGACTAAACCCAAGATCTTTTTAAATCAGTACACAAAGAGGCTCTTGAGCATCAGTGCTGACTTCAGCTGTACCAACTGTCCAGATGTAAGCTTTAAGATTTAATTTCCTCTCTGAGAAACATGATGGCAGGCTCTGCATCACTTGAAAAGATGAGAATTAGATATGCCAGTATGGAGGGAAAAATAGCAATTTTAGTCTGCCACTGGAGTCATTTATGTAGACCTGCCAGCCCACCGTTTAAAGGCAGACAGAATTTGAAGGAAATTTCTCAAAGATTGACACAAGGATTTTGATCAGGAACTCCCAGCTCCAAGACATTTCTCTGAGCTTGGGGGAAGTCACTTTTTACCTATCATCTGTGACTCAGTTCCAGCATTTCGGAAATAGCATCCTTACTCAAGATGGATGTTGAAACTCCCAATGGCTCGCAAGTTGATTGAAATCCCAAAGTGAAAAACACATGTATTTTAAGTGCCTATAAAATGATTGTAACCAAAGAAAAGAAGTTCAGAACAGCTGAGCTAAAGCTTAGGAATTTTACTCTGAATCACTTTCATGCTGCACCCTCAAACCACTTTTAAAGAGGAGATGAAAGGAATTCCTTTGATGCACACTACAGGACCCCATTCTTTCTTATTTGTGAGGGGAATAAAGCAAGCTTTCCACAAGCCATTACAACCATTATATATGTAAGATGCTGACTGTTACCTACATGACAAAAGTAGTATTTGTTAGAATTGTTAGACCTACTTTTACCTAACTCTTAAGATCACCTAAATTAAAAAGGGGATGCGAATGACACATCAACATTCTGCTGAGTTCTTTCAAAGTTGTTAAGTATAAAACTTCTGACTATTCATAACTGTTGAAGTTAAACCCTTAAGAAACACTCCATTGCAATCTCACTGGCAGAACTGAAAGAAGGAAAGTGCCAACCTTTTCTGGTGTTAATTTCATAAGTTCCATGTTCTCCATACTGTGGCGGCGTCCTACTCTCGGTCTGGTACCTTCAAGAAAGAATCAAGTTCATTTTTTTATCATTAAGATTTACGATGTCACCTTCAAAGCTGTGGCTGTACACATCTAAGGTCCAAGGTACAACAATTCTGAGTTCCAAATCAGTGCAGTTAAATGTATCAGTAGATAATAAATAACCACTAGTAAAAGCAGCCTTCAAAACCACACCGATTTAAGCTACCTAAGTTGCTTTCATGGGGGACAGAGAAGGACCATGGATCTTTGAACAGAGAAACATCAAATAAAGTGGGTTCTACTGTAACCCCCAGTGTCGCTAAGATGGTAGAAAGAAAAAAAGGAAAGACATAATTTGGCAGCAAATAGATAAATCTCCCACATTTGAAAAAAAAAAGGGGGGGAAGGAACAATTAGAAACATCATGTGAAGAAACTAAGCAGTAACCTGTGATTCCCAATGTAAATCCTCCAGAAAAGGAGGAGCTGAAGGGGTCCAATACTGCAAAAACAACCTTTTCTTGCTGGTGGTGGKGGGGGAAAAACCCGCATACTCAACCATCTGTAGTCAGAAAACAATGCAAACAACAGATTCTTTTTGAAGTTCACTGTTAGAAAATATTGCAGAAAGAGGCACATACCATTCAAACTGTTATCTACCACATGACTTTCTGACATCATGGAGTTGTTTGTGCTGTAGCTCAATCCAAGAACCATTTGAAGATCTGAGAGATTAAGTCTAGCAGTGAGTTCCCCAGTTCTATCTCCTACCTGCAACCAAATAAAATAAGCAGTTATATTACTGTAACAAAGAATACACATACGTAAATATAAAGCAAACCTTGTCGCCTAGATTTCTGGGAGAAAAAGTCTGAAAAAGTTTTCCTGGTTGAAAACAGAGAATCATCTTTTTAATGAAGTACGTAACAACTAAAAGGTACATAACAAAGCCTAAAATAACCTCTGCTAGGCTATTAACTTGAATTCCATGCTGACATTATCGGAGGTGGCACGAGAACTAAGGAGCTAATTGCACTAAGGAGACACGGCTGAAATAAATCAACTATCTCAGAAATCACTCAAAATCCATTCCATTATTCAAAGTTACATGCATGGACACACCTCCATAAAACCACTGCGTAAGCGAGAGCAAAAACCAACCAGCCAACATACGCAGTGTGAAAATCATACCTCTCTTGAAATCTCCAAGTGCCTTTCTGCAAAATGCATAGCTTGGTCATGATTTCCCAGAGCAGTATATGCGTTCCCTAAACTCCAGCATGCTCTTCCTTCACCAATTCTGCAAAAAATAAACACATTTTCAATTACACCTGTACTCGCTGAACACTAGGGGTCAGGTTCTCATAATACTGCCACAATAAGATTGCTGTGCCAAGAAAAATGAAGGCTATCATCAGAAACCATTCCAACACCAACATGTTGAGTTGGGGAGTGTGATCTGGGTATAACCATAAATACGAGCAAATCTAATAAAAATTTTAATTTTTAAGCTCACAGCAAACATAAGTCACTCAGTTTTGAGGCATGGAACATTTTATAACCTACTTTGCTTTTCCTCAGGTTGCATGCCTTACTATTCTTCATATATTCTGCTTATTGAGTTAGAAGTGCATTTAAAAGTTGTAAAAAATTTTAGTTGTACCCAACGTTATAAAAAAGGCCTTAGAAATCATGATTATACAATAAGCATTACTTGCTACTGTATTCTCCTTTCCCCATTCCTTCCCATCTTCTTAATTTGTGGAAAAGTAGGAGACGTATTCTTGTGAAGGTATGCAAAATTATTATAATGAAGTAATGAAAAAGAGAGCTCCTTAATTTACAAAGAAGATGCTGACAAGAAGATGTAGAGACAGTCATTCATCAATTCCTCTTTCATCTCGGACTCATTAGCTGCAATACTTTCATGAGTAATTTTTTTTTTTCCCCATATGAAAACTGGAGCCCAGCATTGTAAGGAATTCACATTAATTCAGCTGTTATATACAGAACAATGTATAACAGCGGTGTTAGAGGTTAACAGGATTTGGTTTAAGTGTCATACATACATTAAACAATCTCTTTGGGCTTACTTATCATTTAATTCCTGAGCAATCACAAGGTGTTTCAAATGATAATCAATTGCTTTTTCATAGTCCTGAAGCAATGTGTATGTGTTCCCAAGGCTGTAGCAGGCCTGTGCTTCCACGGCTCTGTCTTTAAGCTGTCGAGCCAGCTGTAACGTCTTCCTGAAAGAAAGGGTTAGTCACCTCAAAAATCGCCATAAGGAAAAGTTTTTAAAAGTGTACTTGYGCAACTAAAAATCAATTCTACAAATTAAACAAATTAGGACACCAGGCTGGCGAATTAGCTGCTAATAAATTACTATCTTGCAAACTCTTACAAGATTTTAAGTGTCTGTCTTCCACTCCCCTCCACTGCAACCTATTTCCATTTACTTTATTAGAGATCAGACTGATCCCTCAACCAGCATCTTCTAATTTTAATTTACTGCTTCACCAATAATTTAGAGCTGTTTTCCTGACAGTATGCACTTGAAACAGTTTAGTACCAGCATTGGAATAAATACTGTATATTCTCCATCAACATGAGCAAGACAGACCTATAACCACCAAGCCAGCCTGCCCCCTCTGGGTAAGAAGAATTTGAGTGCAAAGAGGAATCTGCTCAGTATTGAGGCTTTTTCCCCCCTTTTCAAAAAGAACAGGTAAGCTCTGAAATCCACGTAAGATGCTAATAAGACCTATACTGTATCTTTGCTGAGCTTGTAATTTCCCAAGTTACAGCAGCAACTGCTTAGTGGTGCAGAGATCAAGAAAAAAGTCTTGATTGAAAATACAGACTAAATATGTAAAATCATGTTGACGTGCACCACTTATCTCAGCTAGTGAGTATACCTGAGACAGCTACCCATCTCGGGTATATTAAAGTTACTTAGATCGTTCTAGAACTTGCTAAGAGCTAAGACAGTAATCCTCAGTTCTAGAATAAAGGGGAATAAATGTCTATCAACAGAAAGATGTCTACAGTGCTGAGAAGAATCTACTGAAAGTAACAAAAAAGTTAAAAAAAATAAAAAAGATTAATGCTGCCCCTCCCTTGAAAGAACTGGAACAGTTAAACAATTAGGGAAAAATGTTATTTTTGCTAAACAAATGCAGCTCTTTTCTAAGTGTGTTTTGAAGAGATGGCTATTCTACAGTGAGCTAAAGTACCAGGCACAACAGAAGTAAACTCTACAAGAAGAGGTCTAAATTATATTTATAAGCAGTCAACTAACTTGTAGTATTCAGAAGCTGTTTCAAATTCACCCAGGAATATGTAGGCGTTTCCAAGATTGCTGTATGCTCTTCTTTCCGCGGATCTATCACCAAATTCTTTTGCAATCAGGAGACGCTTAAAAATGTGAAATAATTGCGTTATTTACTCAATTTTGTAGTTTGTAACATACACTTGCATACAGAAATGCATGCTCATAGTTTTTCCACCGTGTGTCTGTATCTGTTCTTTAGGCCAACAATGCTTGAAAAGAACAGCCAAACTTGCAGCTGTGCCATTAAGATTTAAAACTTGCATTAAAAAACTTGCAGCAAGATCCAACACAACACATGTACTTAAGATCAGGAGCAACCAGTGACACTTCACTAGAACAGAATTCCTCACTAGCACATTGTTGTACCTGTTCATGGGCCAAAACTGCACTCCTGAAGTTGCCCAGAAGATACTGTGTGTTTCCCAGATTTCCAAAGGCACGTCCTTGTGCTGCTCTATCACCCAGCTCTGTTACTATTGTCAGGTTTTCCCTGTTTTGGGAGAATTGAGAATGGGAAGAATAGTGACTTTTAAGAGTTTTTTTTCCTCACACTCATTTAAATAGTAATTAAAAAAAAAATCTTTCCATTTGTATAAAGGAAAAGGTAGAGGTATTCTACTTTGGCTTATTTTAATGGCCTTTATGCAACCATAAATCTTCCACTGAGCACGAAACATTTCCTGTGAGATACCAAACTTAACTGCATTCTTACTCAAGCTGCTGTGCTTGCTTCTAGTTATAGGGCTACATTATATACAAGTATGCTGAGGTCCTATTGTTGTCTCAGTCTCGTTTGAAGAGTACTACTGGATTCTAACGTAAGGGAAGGACTTATCAGGTAATAAGAGGTACACTAAAAATGAGGGCATAACAAAAAAATAGTGCAGTCTCCAGCTGAAAAGGGAAAAAATTCACAGGTACCACTGTTCTGAATAGAAGCATGCCACAGGTTAGTTCATGACACCACCAATCTCCCAATATTCTAATGAACTAGATAACCATATCCTCTCAATCCCCAAACATTTAAAGCTACTACTTACTCATAATAATTTGCAGCTTTTTGTAAAGCATTTTTCACATCATCTGGAAGTTCCCCTGGATCATGAGTCCCAGCACTAGCTACATCTTTCCCCTTAGAGTGATACACATTTCCCAGATTATACAGTGCTCTTGCTTCTCCAACCTAAACCAAAAGTAAAATAAGGCATTAAAATTTTATGCTTCGAAGTCTTGTGTCACAACAACTATTAGTACAATCCACAGATGGGAAAAAAAGTTTGCTAACTAGTTGTCAACACATGCTTTGCCCATTCTGAACATGTTCTTATCACCCACCTTACTCCCACACAGTCGCATCCCTCAATCAAATTGTTTTGCATACTACTTCCTTCTGATGTGCAAGATACATAATAATTCTTGAGGCCAATTATGATTAAAAATTAAGTTTAAAAAAAAAAACAAAAAAAAAACAAAAACCAAACAAACAAGACACAAAACAGGATAATATTTCTTAATCTGGATCTGTAGTCTTCCAGGTACAAACAACTATCTTACAACTAACAGATTCTTACTGCCTAGAAGAAATAACTGAATGTTCAGTATTTATTTCCCTCTGAAAGTTGGCACACTCATTACCAATACAACAGGGTTCAGTAATATGTATTAGCAGTTTATTTCCAGATTCCTAAGCAATTCTTACCTTATCATTAAGCTCTCTGGAAATATCCAGATGTCTTTGACAACAAACAATAGCTTCTTCAAAATTCCCAAGTACCTTTAAGGTGTTGCCCAGATTCCCACTAGCTTTAGCTTCTCCCAGTAGATCTCCAATTGTCCTAAAATTGCAGAAATAAAGCACCCAGTAAATAGTGTGTAATTTGAAACCAAACAGATGATCCATGTATGGTAGACAATCAGAAGAATTTATGAAAAGAGATTACAACCATCTAAATGCATATCTATTCAGTTCGTTTTATATCTAAAATGCACTCACATAAACATTGTTCAATCTGTGGTTACAGCCATTTAATTTTGTTGGTGCTGTTTGTGCAATTGCTAGTATTCATGGTATTGATCATTTACTTAACGTAAAAGAAAAAAAAAAACAACAAAACCCCCACACTTCTTTTAGGAAGAGAATAAAGAGAAAATTCTTAATGATTATGTAGAAAGACAGTCCAGGCATTAGAAAGAGAGGTTTAACTGTTCCTGCATTTCACTTGACTATCATAGTCTTTTATTATTTACAAGACATACTGGTCTCCCAGAAAGCTCAAGAGGTAATACTGTATTTCTAGATTCTGAATGAGACTAAGGCAAAAGACTGCCACTGAACCACTCAGACCGTGATACTGGGGGAGTAACACAACAAAACAAGTTCCCACAAGGTTACAGCACTTCAGCAGGTTAAGGCAGGGGGAAGAATGGATTTGTGCCTAAATTGAGGTTAAGTACATTAGGTGCCTGTGTYTTTTATTGGATCTATACCAAATCATTAAAAGTCAGATGCATAAATAGCATATGAAATGCATAGGTTTTTTAGATTTCACAATATTATATTATGAGTTTCACACAGAGAAACATGAATGAGTTCTGTCTAGTTAACAAGAGAGCCAGCTTAACATTCCAGAGAACCAGAAAGACTGAGTTTTAGAAACAGGAAAGAGCAAAGAAGGGGTGGATTTAAAGAAGCCAGTTACTTATCCACAAACCTGGTGAGGCCTCAGTCAGTACTAGGATTACAGTGCTAGACCAAGTATTAGCTCCCAGGTTAAAGGGCAATCAAGTTACCTGCCAGACCCCTCTGCCATCACCACATTCACTCATTATCCAGTATTAATAGCAGGTTTGGTAGGAAAATGAACAGTCAACTGCTCATCTCTGCAAGAATGGGATGAAATGGAGAACATGGTTAAAGACAGACACAAGATTACCTTGCAAGAGTTAAATCATGGTGATGGTATTCCAAGGCCTTTGCATATTCATGCAAGTAGAAATAGGCGTTGCCTAACTGGCTGTAAATAGCACTGAGTGTTTTTAAATCTTCAGTTCCAACCTGAACAGCTGCTTCAAAGAAAGATACACCAGCTCGGCAATCTCCTGCTTTACACAGGCGCTCACCTTCCAAAGCCAGCTCCAGGCAGGAAGCCTCCATTCTGCACAATTTAAGGAAAAAGAAAAAAGGTCACTCTAAATGTAGTACTTTGTCCAATAACCTGAGTTCTGAAGAGGTAATTTTACTCAGAGGGTCTCTATTTCTTTAGGACAGGGAGTGAGCACCACAGTACAAGCAATGAGCTTGGTACTATAATATTACAGAAACTAATGCTGAAATGGAAATTGCAACTTCAACAGTGATGAGCAAACATAACATTAGAACAAATAGCTTTAACTTTTTTTTCTTCCTTTCTTTTTAAGGCTCAGGGAGGAAATCCAAACACCACTTTGTCCATATATAGCACCTGTAGAATTCAAAAATGCAGAGTTTTCACCATCTAGGTAATTTCAGAACAGTGACCTAAAAATCAAGCTATTCTTGGCAAATACTGATTTTGACAAACGTAAGCACTTGTATTTTTAGGTTGATACCATAGTTACCTGCAAAATGTCTTATGGAAAAAAAAATATTAAAATTAAAATATTCCTGTGTACCAGAGACCATGACTATTTTTCCCAAAGTTGTTTCCTGTGTAATTCAATACTCCTTGGCACTTCACCATTTCGTATAGTGGCACTGCTATGAAAATTCTCAGAGTGTAAAGAAAAAARATCTAGACTGAATTAACAACAAAACATATGTCAATTCAAGTTACTTAACTGAGATGCCGTCGTTCCAGAAGCCACTGGAATATTTTTTATTATTATGAGCAAATAATTGTGTAATTATACAGGTACAAAATACTGCAAGCAGTAAAGAACATACTCATAAATTAATTTATAGCAGAATTTTCAGAAGATTACATTTTGAACAACGAACAAATAAGCTGTCAGAGAACCGCAGCTGCCAAAAAACATTCATATGTATTTTTGCTACCGTAAATTCAGATGTACAAAAGGTAACATTTCAGTAAGCGTTAATGATTGTATACAAACATTTCCTACTTTCCAGTTCCAACATGCAAGGGAGGTAGGGAAGAGGAGGATGAGAAGGAAGAAGACTTAATCTTGAAGCAATATGGTTCTCTAGTTTTTTCAAGATACATACATTTTAAAAAGCTCACAAAACCACCATCATTCCACTTTTAAAAGATTTTTCAAAAAGAAAACTCAGTAAGAGACATTCTGTAAGTGTTTAAAAAGTGTGTGCTAATATTGCCAAAAAGTACACATCAACTTCGTAAATTTGTACAGTGTTTTGAATTTTTCTTCAAGATGGATTACACAGTAAGTATAAGGGCTTGCACTCCAAAACAGAACATTTTATGTAATTAAAGATATCCTCGTTACATCAGGATTTGATATTTACCTGGTTGTAAGAACAAACCATTTAGAATTCTATTCCTAAAACCATTTCCCTTCATATGCACAGATCAGCAATAGCAACAATCAAATGTTTGCTGTTCCAAAAGTTACTTTAATGGCAACACCAGAAGACAGCTGTTTTGACAAGACATAGCAATGAAGTATTTAACATACCTGCAATGTTTACATTTCTTAATTTTTCTAAATTGGAAAAAAACAGGTTATACAACATTCTACTCAAATCTGAGCAAGAAGGAAGTATTTTTGAAAAATCCTATGACTTTCAAGAAAACTAGAAGAATTTGGATCATAAGTAAAATAAGCTACCAACACAAAATGGTACCATACCTGCTGGTCTTCGACATTCCACAACTTAAGCACAACGAGATGACAGACATATTTAGCTTTTGCAATTAGAAATACTGTACTCTTGGTAGTTGGTAAAGATGCAGACAGCAAATGGTAACTCAGGCATGAAGTTCTTCCCAGGCCCAACTTCTCAGGTTGGATATCCATAACACATGCAGTATTTTTAAGTTTGGAAACTCTTCTCAGAGAAGTTAAAGCATTCCTATTTGCTAGAACACACAACCTGTTTTTTATTACATTGTGCATGTGTTGAATGTAAGACAGAAAAAGGCAGAAATAATCATTTCTGTACAGTTAAGTACAGGCAGAAATGATTACACCATCAGCAACTGAAGGTTTAAGACTTACAACACTTCATTGGGTAATCTTAATCCTATCCAAAGAGGTTCTCTCCGGGCACCTCATGTTAACTGACACGTCCAATTAAAGTGATGGCTAGAAAATATGGTGCTCCTTAGTGCAAAGATTTAGACCATTACACAATCACATTCATTTCTTTAGATTTTTAGCTTAAATGGCTAAAAAGGGTAGAGCTTTCAGTAAAATGTGTATGTGACATAATAATAGCCAAAATGCTATACTGGACTCCAATTTTGTAAGTGAATTTAGCCTGTTAAAAAAAATTCATGTTTTGATTTGCAACTGTGATGCATCAGCCACCTAATATATGAAGAAAAGGCACAGCTGAAAAAGGTACAAAGACAATATCGGAGAATGCTACGGACTGGTAATTTTCCTGATATACTGCATTCAATTAATTTCACACTATGCCAAAGACTGCCAAATGCCAAGGCAGCATTACCATTTCATCAAGGAACTTGAAACATCTTTGCAACCCCAGACTTAATGACTTATAAAAACGAAAGATTTGKTTTTTTTTCATACAGAACATAAATAACTATGAAGCTAAGGCTTACAGCCAGGCTGATGAAAATCAGCTGTTATTACAGAGTGTTTCAATAAACCAGAATTACAGGAAGTAAATGAGAATGGGAATTAGTAATTGTTTGAGTAAAAAAGAACCCAAAATTTAACACTACTCTTGAGTGCAACTCTAGAAAGGTTGTGTTAACAGGTTGCTAGAACCTGTACAGCAAATAAAAGCTATTCCATTTGGATCCATTCTTACTGACCTTCGACAATTTCAAAGTCTAAATAAGCTATAAAAAAAAGAACAGAGAAAATGAAATATTTATTTCCACAGTTGCCGGTACCCAATATTAATATTGGGTACCCAATATTAATATTTTATTCGCATTACATAAAAGCTATGAAATCATTTAGTTATTTTAAAAGTTTGCTAGGCTTATCCATCAAGTACCAAAACTGGACTCAGAGGAAGTTTGGTTTGGGTTTTTTTTTTCCCCTCCATTCCTTAAAGGACTGTTATGAAAATTAACACAACTTTTTAAAAAAAAAAAAAAAAAAAAAAAAAAAAAAAAAAAAAAAAAAAATAGTAAAAAAAAACCCAACAAAAAAAAAAAAAAAAAAAAAAAAAAAGATTTACATAGGTGTTCTCCAGTCAAAAAACCATCACCTCTCAGGAATGTTTTAACTGTCACTACTAATGGTTAAATAGCATGTCGGCAGACTAGACAGGGCTAGGTTATCAATGTTTTAGGAAGTCATTAAATAGTTACAAGAAGAATATGAAATTACTTTCTCTGTTCCCAGGGCTGAATTGAATTACTTATTTATTCAACACCCAATGGCTAAACAAAAGACACATTGAATCTGCAGAGACGAGAAGAGAACAAGGCCCATTCATCTGTGTACTTCTAATGAAATTCTGTTCCTGCTAAACAGGATAACGTTCTTCCCGATATTACTGTGGAAATACTCATACAGGGCTTCGTTTTGTTATTCTGTTCATAGTTGCCTGGACCTGTTCTGTGAAAGGCTGGCATCTCCTGAATAATTTCTCATTTGTAAAACTACCTCATCCTTATCTCTCCTTCTATGCTTTTCATCTTGCCTGGATCCCTTCTCTCCCCCCTTTTCTTCTTCTTTTCCCCTTGTTCTTCTCTGACCTTCACATTCTCTTTTGAACCTCTATCCTTATAAGAATATAAACCCCGTGCATATGCCTCCACCCTAGCCTCCCTGTTTTTTTCTCCCATTTTGGAGTCTCCCTTCCTTCAGCTGTTCTCATCTTACAATAAAGAACAGAAAACTGATAAGAAATAAGGCAACAGAAGAAGGCAAGACGACTCATCGATTACTACAATCTTTAAACACGATTAATTTAGTTAATTTAGTTTTACTCCGTTCAATTCCCTCTAAGAGGATTTTTTGCCACTGAGGGGGAACGGGGCTGCCATGCAATTTGCCATGAAACATGTCGATACACATAACATACCTAGACACAAAACAAAAAAAACCTATTACATCTCTTTAATTCAGATGCATAAAATTACTAATGCCACAGCATCCTATAATAAAGATCACATACTATTCCTGACTTCTGCCCTTATTCTTGGTTTCTATACATAATGCAGAAGCATATCGCATTGACCACTCCAAACAACTTAACTACACCTCCACTGGAACACTGCGTTTAGTCAAACTAAGTTTGATGGCAAACTTAGAAACAAAACACACACACATACATGAAGAAACCACACACCTGAATTTTGGGTTCTTTTGTTCCAGGCAAGATAAAAGCAGTTACAAGTTTTTGGTGTATGAATTTAGCAGGCCAAGACAAGTGAGTTCTACAAATATTTACTCTATAGATCACTTATTAGTCCCATTTATTAACATCAGCATTTTATTTTCAGTCACTAAACAACATAAGAATAAAAAATAATTTCCTTCCACCAGCATAAGCATTTTTATAGCTGCTAAAGTGATACTGGTCAACTCCAGTGGGGAGAAAGAAACAGCTTGCACAGTAATAAACAGACCCGTAGTAAAGCCCTTCCTTAGGAGTGGGCCACCAGCTTCTTTTTAAAGTCAGTTCTGCTGGAATACCAGTGGGAAGGAAAAAGCAATCTGAGAGCCACACGAGCCTGGGACAATACCTGTAAGTAAAAAATTTTAAATACTGATAAATAACACCCCCACCCCCAGTAATTTATGACCTATTCTTTCCTGCATTGAATTTTAAACTACAACCAAATAAAATCTTTCCAAATTACAGCTATTAAATTAAATCATCATAAAATTCCAGTTCAATATACTGAACTAATTTGCAGTTTCTCTAAGTTTTAGAAAAGTTTAATATTTTAAAAAAATTAAAAGGATTATGCCTTGATGTTTTTCAAACGTTCATCAGATTACAGTTCTTACAGAAAGGTTTAGTAAGGCTACTAATATTTTTATTGTTAATCAGTATCATTCAAGCCTGTACTGAAATACAGGATAAAGTAGTAAGACATTTTGCCCTGACTGTGCTTGCCAATTTTTTTGAAGTTTTTTTTGGCTTGTCAATTTAAACCAGACAAATGGCTGTGCTGCTTTCTTCATCCATTTACTTCTATAATAGTACCCTGAACAGCTCCTGCTTTTATTAAAGAGTGAGCAAGGATCTTCTATAGTTGTCTGGGGCGGACCAAGAGCATCAGCAACAGCGTGGGTAAACAAGTTACAGGAACGCTGGGAGTTAGATACATTCAAGAAACACTTAGCACAGAAGAAATATCATGCTCACACACTGAGGGATTCCTGCTGCCAAAGCCACCATATAAAGATTTCAGCAACATAAAGACAGCAGAGAGTAAATTACAGTTTATTTGCTAATTTTCTCCCTACTGACCATGAAAAAGCTCCTCCTGCTGACTGCACTGCTAACCAGAACTAACACTGTACTCCTATGAAACGGAAGTGCAGACCAATCTAACAGCAATCTAACACTGTCAGAACATTTTCAGAATTAATTTTAAGCCGTAGTATGTGCTGTCTTACAAATAAGGGTAGTGCTTTGTTCCTGTTAGCTAGCAAGGAAAAGGCCTCCAAAGCAAGAATGAACAAGGGAGGGGGGGGGGGGGGGGGGGGGGGGGGGGGGGGAGCACACAACAAGAATCATGCTTTTTATTTGTTTTTAAAACAATCATTCCAGTGTTCCAGTGTCCCTTCCTATTGAATGACCTGCAAGATTTACCCTTCCAAACACTAGCCATCCAAATACCATGCACTACACAATGCTTCTGCTGTTCAGGTTCATTAGAGGGAGTCTGCAATGCTAGCATGTTGTCCAACGTCTCTAAAGGGGGTTCCAGATGAAAAATTATAAAAGCTCTCAGAAGGGAAATCACAAACGCTCTTGACTTGCAGTAACAGTACTTTTTTAGTCCAAGGTATCAAAGCAGTTTTTATCTATCAATCAAATCGCTGTATTTTAGGCAAGGAAAATACTGCTCTAGATGACAGCGCACCTAAAAATTCATCATTCATAGAAGCAATAATAGGACAAGTACAGAAAACTTTAGCAGACAAAACTCAACAATTTGCATATGCAGCCCAAAAGCTAAAAGAAGAGAGAGCAGGTATTACCATGCAGGGATCACACTTCATATCATTCTATCAGAAATACAAAGAAATACACACAGTCGTGTACTATTCTGCAAACACACACAGTCCCAATACTATACAATCATGTAATTATATTAATATAATCTACTATATTACAAAAGTGAATTTTCATAGTTCAAAAATCAAGAAAAGCAAAAAAAAAACAACAGTGATTTTAGCTTTCAGTTTCAGTAACACTAGTAACAGAGACACCAAATTATTTGTTGCAACTTGTTTAGTTTTCTATTATCAACAGCACTTATTCATCCATACTAAAATTAATACAGTCTTACCTGTATCGCACATGAAAGGAACGTTCTTCACGCATGCTTATCAAAACATTACTTTCCTCCATTGAGTTGCATTATCAGTAGAGAAAATAATACTGTTCTGTAGTAGGGTAAGTACTTTACCACGGAGAATTGTTGTCAGAACACCATTCCAGTTAGTATATTAGTAAGTTGGAGTAAAGTTATCCTAAGCTCCTGTTGAAAAACTCTTCTTTATTACTAAGGTAAGGAGGTCACTGTCAGACACATCTTAAACCTTCAGAAACGTGTTCAGTTCTTTCATCTGTGGCCCTTTAAGCTCCATTCAGCTGCGTCTCTGCAAAGGGAACACAAGATGCTTGGCTTGAAGTCTCATAGTCAGTTAATAACTCATAACCATTTGCAGCTGATGTAAAAGCATAACGCTACTCCTACCAAGCAGGAAGCGTCAATCAAGAACTTAAAGCCAGAGCCAAAACCTTCTACATACATACGGCAATTCCTGTAGGCAAGCAAGAAAGCAAGGATGGTTTAACAAAAACCAACGCTCTCTTTCTGTTGGAAACTTCGAGTAATTTACCCTTATTACTATTCTTTGGCCTCATGAAGTTCCAAGCAAAAAGCTTAAAAGGAGGAAAGCTGCAGAATGAAAGGCATAATATAAAACAGATCACAAACTGCTTTACACATAAACATTACTGCTGAAACCCTGCTAGTTTGCTGAAGTCCCACAGTAGCCAGAACTGGCTGACACAACCCCATCTGGAGATCATCCATTCTGGAGATCATCCCACCCAGAACATTATGAGCACAGAAGCCAGCAGGGGTTTAAGCTCTATTCCCATTTCTCCTCCTGGCTCCCAAAAGAAAAGGGAGGGAGGGAGGGATGGGGGGTTTTGGTTGTTTTTTGGGGGGATTTTTTTTGTTGTTGTTTTTGGGGGKTTTTTTTGTTTTGGTTTGGTTTTTTTGTGGGGTTCTTTTGTTTGTTTTGTTTTGTTTTTTCCGCTGGCTTCACATTCCAAAATGCTGCAACATTGCCATATGAGTTCCAAACTCTGCTTCAAAGGGATTGCAGCAGCCAGCACTTAGATGTTAGACATGTTTAGGCTGGCAGGGAAAAGATTAACAGAAAAGAAACTCTGTATTCAAAAGTTTACCCACTTTTAAGTATCTTTTTAGTAGAAGAGTTGACATATTTATTGCTCAGTACCAATATTACCTTCCTTTGCAAGTAAACATATAGTTGTGTAATTCACAAATGCGTATTTCATCAAGAGACTGCAGAGATGTCAAAAGACAAGAACAGAGCTCAGATTTAAAGCTGTCACCAGAAGAAAATGCAACCCCCTCTATTTTTAATTGTTGATGTAGGTCATGCCTTTTCCTCTCATTAGTTTTATCAAGTACCAGCTGTGAAGATTCATGCTTCGTATCATACTCTACCTTGACAGCACTCCTCAAACAGACCATCCACATTCTTCCAGCCAAACAACTATTTTGCCTTTCCATGCTAATCATTAGAATTATTTGGCATCAACAAGTGGGTGTGGGTATATTTTTGCAATTACAAAGTGTGACACATACAGTTTACAATACCATTCCAACCCACATACTGGGAAGACTGCGTTACAAGTATTTACTCTCCGGAAGTTTGTCCGAACCTCAAATCAGATAACTCATACAAGCAGATAGCTGTAAGCCACCCAGTCTACAGCAATCATCCATGAGCGTTCCTGCTGCTCAGCAAATGCAAGTGAATTGAAAGTTCTCTTCCACAGATGGATACAATCATGCAAATTACTACATGCCACAAACTAAAAAGTGTGTACTTTGGCAACTGCCATGGATCATGAAATAATGACTGTGGTAATTTGTTTGTATATTTATCCTGTAATTGTTAATTAACTGAACAATTTGTTTTAAGAAGCTTTTTTAAAAATAAAAAGCCAAATTTAATAAAAAACTAGAGTTCTATTTAAAAGAACATCAGAATGACTGCATTTATTTAACTACCAGTCATTATTAGCAGTATTATTTCACATCAGCTGTTGATAACTTCATTTTATCTGAGCTATGCTTCTGTCCTCATACTTAACCTCATCCTCTGACTGATGCCACCATCTCCCACCAGCTGGAACCTCCACTCCTGCTTTCTTCCCTCCTTACTGGCCATATGGCACATTCCTGGTCTTGGGAGGGTGATACGGACACACCCAAGTTGGCCAACACATGATGATCACAGATCCAACAAAAATTACTGGGTCTGGTCTTCATACCTCACTTCCTTCACCCATAACTCATTAGGATCTCAAGTTACACCTTCAGCCATGCCAACATGTAATCACTAAGCAAACTTAAAGCATATTAATTAGAGTGGTGAATTCAAAATTCAAGAGGTGGAATGTGATGAACCTTTCCACAGACAGTATCTCTCAGGCGTAAACTGGCCTTGGGAGGATTATACTGTTGCAGGTAAACCCTGCTCTTTCAACTGATGCACCTTAATTGTTCAGAATATCTCTGTGTAACCAAGCCTTCCCTGAGCTGGTGATCAACATGAAACAGACTCAGAGGACACGGTACTTCAGCAGAAAAGCCTAGTGAATTAACAGAAATCAGGAGGCGTTCTACTCTATCGGCATATCTAACAGCGAAACGGGCTTTCTGCTAAACTTGCATTTTTAATTAAAACTTTATGTAGTATGAAAAAAGCACTTGGTGCTTACTAGGAAAAGAATCTGTATTAATGCAAAGCAGCTGCTTTAAATTTATTCTCTCCACACCTTTAAACAATGCAAAATCCATATCCGTGTTAAAGAGCTGCCTTTCAGGAAAGCATAAACAGAAAACTGAAGTTGTATACACAACTTTAAAATGCACAATTTTACTATTCCAGCTATCAAATGCAGGAAGTCCTAGCTTTTTTGTAATTTCAAAGTAGCAGAAAAAAGTGCACAGAAAAAAGATTGGGCCTCCTTCAGAAGTGGAAAATTAACTAAACTGATGTTACTAATTACACAGCAGTATGATACCAAAACCACCACCACCACGCCACCCCCCCCAAAATCAAATAAAGCAAGGCAGAGGTTAGGCAATCAAGTGTGGCAGCCAGTTTATACCCCACAGTAGACAAAACATGCACTTTATCAACTCTTATTAGGAGCAAATGGTGAGCCATATTTAGGGCTTTATCCACCTGGTCTATAGACAGCTAAAGGATCTTCAATTTAATCATCAGTAAAAAGCTAACTTTGCCTCAATTCAATGCTTTAGGTAAAAATGTTCTTATCACTGTCAAAAAGTCATTCTTCATTCTCTTCTAGTAAATCACAGATTTATATAGAAGCTATACAGATATAGAAGCTTGGGGTTTGCATGGCATGAGGTTTTAAGACTGAATTCCTTACTAAATTCTATGAAACTACTTTTAACTTGATTCTCTGAAATTGCATAAGATCTATTAAGTTAATTTCTACAAATTTTACAATGAAATTAAAAAAAAATCATGGTAAAATACTGATGTTACATACTGAAAGGAATCCCACACAACAATGCTTTAAAAAGTGAAACCCTATCACGCTTGCATTTATTCAGTATTTTTCATAAAATTATTATCAGTGTTCTCAGAAAGGGAACCAAGGCCTAAAGGCTGATATTCAAAGAGAGTACATCTCAACCTTCCACTAACATCACTGAACTGAATCAGTGATATATATGCTAAGACTTGAATGAGGCTCACTCTCTCTCAAGAAAAATTACAGAAGAAACCAAGACTCCCACATCTTCAATTCTGATCAGTATATTTCAAGTCCCTGACAGCAATAAAACAATAGATGTAATTTCTTTCTCAAAAGCCTGTTATGCAAGCTAATTGTCCTAGTTATTACAACTTCCAGACAAGCGTTTCATGTTTTAAGGCATTTTCCATTTCAGAAAAGATTTGATTACATACTAYTAATTTTATCACAATGGCAGACAATCACTTTAATCAGTTTGCAGTTCTTTGTTACACTGAACGTCTACGATAGACCCCTTCATTTTAACTTTTGATAGAATACCGTATTTCCACACAAGTGAAAATGAATCAGCAAGCAACAGAAAGCCGATACTGCCATTTATTAGCAGTATATAGAACCAATAATCACAATATAGTTGGAGAGGGAGATTTTTTTCCCCCTGCATCTCCTTAAAACAGAAAATTTCTGCAGCTTCATTGGCTCCTTCCCTCAACCCATACTTTCCTTTTTGGAGTTTGTCAGATGATCGAAAGTACTGCTTTGCTTATCTACAGTTACATGGCCGACTGGCTGACATATGCTGACTGATCACTTGGGGGCTGACAAACAGAAGATCTAACAGTTCAATTCTTTCTACCTTTCCCTAAAGGAGACAATCAAGTAATGCATTCTCTACCCATCCGCTATTTTTCACAAAGCTATGGGAAAGGAGCGTCTGCCAAATGAAGTCATCACTGACTGAGAGAATCAAAAGCTACTAGAGGAAAGTACAGACAGAGGCAGACCAATTGCACAAATTGTATCTCCTTAGAAAAACTAGCTACAGAGATTTGTTGTTTCAAGATCACGGCAAATTTCCCAATGGTGAACTAAGTTTGAATTTCCTTTCAGGAAGAGACTACAGCATAGGTGGGCAAAAAAGGAAAAGAAGCTTGAACTGGATTATCTAAAAACAAAACAGAGCTTTGCATACCCTATGGAGAAAGATTCAGACTAAACAACAACAAAAATACACTGACAATTCTATTAATGAAATACAGAGATTAGCATGGCTCCAGACCTTCGAAATATAAAATAGCATATAAACACAAACAGTACAAGGAACACTCAGAACTAGACAAATCATAATTTTAGTCTTCAATGCTGTCCAAGGATATTTTTAAAATTCACCTGAATTAACAAATAAGCCTAAAATAAGCAAAAAAAACCCTTAAAATTCTGTATCAAGTTTAATATTGTATTTACATAGTAAACAGCATCATCATTAGCATTTCTGTAGTAATAAATATTCCCTTGTGAATGAACCTTAAAATAACTGTACGCCATGTTGGGAAAAAGCTATTTTTTCCAAACCTTAAGCACAGTACAATATAAGGGGCTAGTCATGAGAGTGGATTATGCAGATGGCAGAAACACTGTACTAAGACCAGTGTGGTTACTCTTGGAAGCTTAATTTTAAACTCCTCTCTGCACCACTTTTGACAGAAGTTGGAACAGCTGATTAGCTCATAGCACACAGAAACCACCTTCACTGATGAAGTGAATTTGAGGTTTTATTCAGGGTCAATGATGACGTGGAGCAATACCGGCTCTGAAATACTGCCTTTTTCTCCTCATGGATTTACATATTGAGCAGATACACCCAGAATAAACCACGGGACTTCTTTTAAAGAACTGGCTTAGCAGCACACAATACGAGCAGCATACAAGCATACTTTCCAGCGTACAATCCAAGTGCAGCTCACATTAGACATTAACGGGTGGCATCTAAAGGACAGAACGGGAAAGCTGAAGTTTGTAAACAACTACCTCAGACACTCCTCCTAGGTGTGAGTCTGACAAAGCAGATTCTGCAGAGCTTGTAATCACTACGGATCACAGGAAGGATCCAGCCTAACACATCCTAAGCTATCAGACTCATCAGACAAGCTGCAAATAAATTAATACCACTATCTAATGTTCTTGATTCAGATGCTTCCTCCTCCACCCCAACTATATTTACCATGCTGACTTACAAATATGGGCCCATATGAAACTAAGACACATTACTGAATACTGCAGACAATCCTAAAATGGGTGGAAGGGGTGGGTATTGTATCGGCTTCGGACCACACATGATGTTCTGTCAACAAAATAGGAATCCTACCAACCCACTGCTCCACAAGCCTGGAATTTCACCTATAGCATACTAACAGAAGGAGGAATATGAAGGAATACGAAGTTTCCTCTCCTTTACCCAAACCATGTGGACAGAGCCATCTTTTATATACGAAACCATCAGCTCCTTGCTGGAAAGAGAATCAAAAAATTGTAACTGACAGCATAAGGCTAGACAGGCATTTTATTACCAGAACTGATCGATGCATAGCTAACTACCTTTTACGAATCAGAAGAACAGAACTACTACAGTGAGGTATGGAAACTTGACTCCATTATCTATGAAATTATTTCATCTCCCTTCTTCGACAGTTAATGCCCAAGACTTAACTACTTCAGTATAACCAGCAGTCTTTCTATACAGTCAACAGAACCACAGAGGTTATGAAAGTAGAAAAATACTAATAATAGGAGCTATGACACTCATGACACCCCCCCCCTCAAAAAATTAAAATAATTGCTAAATGAAAAATTACACAAATGCTATCATTATCTGTCATGAACTGCTGAGTTATCCAACTGATTCTATTCTTCTCTCTCCAATTTATTTCTAGCACTGTATTTACCCAAATGGAAGAAAAGGCTTTTTCTCCAAGTATTTTAATTTACCAGTGCAATCATCAATATGACTGCAGGAGGAGAAACCCCCTAGTGACAAAGGAGCACAAGTATGCCCAGAACAGCCCAAAATAGTCCAAAGTAGGACTGTAAAAGAATTTTATTGAAAATATTAGTAACTATATGAAACAAATTAATTAAAATATTGCATAAAAACCCACAACTACTTTACAGGTTTAAATACATAATTATAAATCATACTAGTATATGAAATTCTATTTATATTTTTTAAATAAGCTTTAAAAAGGTCCTAGCAATGAGATCCTTCTAAATCTTGAGATGATTTAAAAAACAAACAAACAAAACAAAACAAAACAAAACTTAACAGGTGGCCAGTATTCCTGAGACAAATTTTGCTCACAATGAAGTGAGGATCTCACTGCATCCACAGCTAAAAATGAAAGCATGGACTTGAATTCAGCACTAGAGGAACACAGCTCCAGAGCAGAGTCCAGCATTTATTACCTAATTGCTAATATGGTCCTGCATTATGACAGACATGGTAACAGTGGAGATATTTAATTTGTCACCCTATTTCTAAAAACATTGTTTGTTTGTGGTTTCCTTTATTTCTTTGGTTACCTAAACCCAATTGACCTTGCCGCATGGTGGGTTCTAAATACAGGTAAGAGAAGGTTCATTTCCTCCGTGCCCTTCATGTAGACTAATTCCTCTTGATTCTCCCTCCACTCAGTTTCTTTTTAGCACAGCAAACTAGATGCCCTGACTTACACAACATTCTGTTAAAGGCAAACAAAAGTCTAGGAGCATTTCTACATGCCCTCTAGCATTACCTGTATATACTTTCCACTTACTCTGTAGATTAGGAGGAGGTTTTTTCCTTTCTGTTTGTGGAGTACCTAGTTTAATAGAGTGTTTGGGGCTTTAAATAATACTAAAGGTCTGCAACATGGCAAGCCTTTTAAACTCTGTATATCCTTTTTGTTCATTTTTCCTTCTGTCGTTAAAGGGTTGTGCAAATGCCTCCTTTAACAAGTAAGCATTGCCTAGCATTATTTTCAATATTACTCACAATTACCAACCTTAAAACACAAGCAGTCTTAATGACACAAGTTATTTCTGCCAGATCATAAAAAAACTATTCCAAACAACCATGATAACTGAATCCAGAAGCATCTTCCTTTTCTGAGTCAGAGAAGCTCGCCTGCATTCTTAAGGGTTATTTTCTTTTCCTTTTACACAAAACACCCAAGCAGTAGACAAAAACTGCATATACACTATGCAACAAGAGAAACATGTATCATACCAAAAACTAAAGAAAAATTTAAAACTTTCAGTTAAGGAACATTAAAATTTCTGGCCAGAATCTAGTATCTCTACTCACACTGAACACCCTATTTTCACCCAGCAATCAGACTGAAATGTAAATACATTCCTTAAAATGGAATAATTAAGAGCAGAAAGAGATGCCAGAAAATTAGGAGAATGATGCAATACATAAGTGACAAAAACCATATATCCTCATTGCTAGTATATTCAGAGTACTGTCATAGTTCTAGGCCAACTCTATTAATAAACTTAAGTTATTAATAATAACTTTAGTAAATGCGAAGGTGCCCTATTAGGCATAGCAAAGGTATAGTACAGGTTTGTAAATAGATATATTTAAGGCATCTGGAAATGATGCAGGCCATATAGTGACTTACAGCCTTAGAATGTATTGTAGACAAAAGCAAACAAACAGCTAGCACACATAATTCCACTAAGTGGAGTAACACAAGGAAGCGACAAAAGCACATACTGGACTGATACCTGAGTGTATTAAACATCAGCGTTCAATGATGCAAAGGTGGACCTCTCAGTGCCTCTATCACAGGGTATCTTTCCAGAATAGAACATCCTTTTCTAAGAGAATCAGTATTTAGCTGGAAATCAGCTTGCTACTTAACGTACTGTCTAGTGTGCAAGTTAAAGAACTGGGTGTAGCTAACACAAGTAACCACAAGCATTTTTATTATAAGGATATTCCTGCAGATAGTTTATGTAAGCCATCTATTTAAATCCTGAAGTAAGGCAATCCCACACTATGACAAAATAAGAAAGGAAGAGAACATGAAGTGCCAGCAGAATATAACTCATACCCCCATAATAATACTAATCAGGCAACTGAAAACTAATTCTAAATGCAGCAAGATTAAGATTTCAGATACAAGAAGATAGTAGAATAACATCCTCCTTTTGCCTTATAAAAAGCACAAAGTCAGAATAGCTGATAATTTTTCACATATTTGACACATCAAGGTATTAGGATTCCTTAATTTTTATTTTTTTATCAGAATGAGTTGTAAGTTTTTACATATTGTCTTTCACAGACTGAAAACAAATATTGTGCTGCCTTCTTTCCAAGCATCCCACAACTGGAGATGAGATTTGCAATTTTAAAGTGCTTAAATGCCACAGTAGACTTCAATGACAGTTCATAACAAAGTAGTAACTTGTGATCCTTTTATTCTTAGCATAAGTTGAAATCATATTACCACAAAATCAGTAAGAGTTTTGTTACCAAGTTCTGAATGTAAATTTGAACATTGCTCCTTCTGCTTATCAGGGACAATCTCATCATGCAAATTAACATATGCTAGATCTCAGGCCTCTCCCAGCCAACAAGACATTTACTCAAGTACCTTCAGTTTGGGAAATGGAGCATGTTATATGATGGGAAAGATGGGAAGAGTTCAGCACAAAATGTTGACCATTTACGCTTAAGCTGACAGAGCAAGCTCATCACGAATCTCTCCAATAAAACGTTCACTTAGCTCAGCTCCTTCTTGGCCTATAACATCTCTTAAAAAGAGATCCTGGTAAGTAAAAGAAAGAAGACAGACAGATTGCACAAGCATCTTAACAGAGAAAGGGGAAAATTAATCTTAAGATTCCATAAATTAAAAAAAAAATTAAAAATCCTTAGAATCACTAGCAGTAAAATACAATAGCAATTTAAGTGAAGCAATATAGCTGCTATTTCAAATTTCCTATTTCACACTGTGATGCTCACTCAGAGATTAAGCAGGCATTCAGCATAAAGAATTCATTACCACTCCAGCAAGTTTTTATTCTGCAAGGAGCAGATGCAGCGCTCACAGAACCTGTATTACACAACCAAAATGATCCATGATAGTTTAATGCCAGCAGCATTGCTTGGTGCATCACCTGTGCCCCTCAATTCCAAGTATTAACAGCAAGTATTAACTGTCTTCTCTATTATGTGTCTACAGCTGAACAACATACGGCTACAACCTGTAAAAACTGTAAAAGTGCAGGATGAACACATACTACAGCAAGAAAAACAGGTGTTGTTTTTTCTTATTGTTTGCTTCCTATAGACACAGGTAYAGTTTATTTATGGCACATCACCTATGTAGATTTAAGGAAAACAATATTTGTTGAGGTACCAAGTTGTAAATTTCTTTCAATATTTATTCTAACATTTGGGATGCGGGTGCAAATCTGGTCAAAAGCTAGTCAATGCATTTTTTTCAGTCTGTGTGATGCATACTGAAAATGATTCCATTTTGCCCCCATTGCCCACAGATTTATCCACTATATATACACATTATCACACAAATACGATTGGCCACAATAGCGTATCCTGTCCTCTAACAAACCAATGATTGCTAGGTAAGGTACAGGCTCCAAAGCATTGCGTGCAAAGAACAAAATTCCTAACAGTATACCAACAGTATACCAGCACGACGATGGTAGAAAAAAAATGTAGCAAACAGAAATAATAAAGAAATAAAAAAGATTTAGATGGGCTTCTTTGTAGATCATGTATGGTTTATATTCCCTGTAACTCAGCTGCATGAGAGTTTTTCCTTCCTATTAGTAAAAGGTTTATAATACACAAAAGTTTTATTATATGAGCAAGAACCATATTCTTCAAACACTGCTAAATTTGAGTCTCAAGAGGCATCTTGACATTAATCATCTGTTCAATACCACATAAGTTTCAGACCATTTCTTACAGTTTTTCCACTTCTATTTTTCCTGTATTTTACATTCCTAATGTTGTGGTCTTCCACAAAATAATACTTAAGTTTTTTTATATGATCATTTGTATAGCTGACTTGCTATTAAACGCCTAAATAGAAGTTAAGGGGGTTTTGTCTTCACTTGGTATCTCTCTATTCTTTCATCCATAGGAATAGTGATAGCAGCAACAGGTTAATCTTTCAGAAAGTCATAAGATCAATACTTACTCCTTAAACATAAACAATTTAATTAAGATGTTAACCTTAAAGACTACTAAAACCAAGACCATAGTTACCAGATCTGGGCAGGAATGACTAAGTTGTGGAAAGTGAAACTGACCACACAACTGCTACAAAAAAACGAATAAAAGAGAAAAGTACAAATATCTTTGCTATTAAATTAAAAAAAGTGGAAAACTAGGAGAAACTAAAAATGACCCTGTTTTAAGTAAAACAGAAGAATCCAGATAAACTGTGTAAAACAAGAAAAACTCCCCACACGTTCAGTAGCTAAAACTATGGACAGATAACATTTATTTTTAGAAAAAACATCCATTTCTTAATAAAACTTTTCCTTCCTAACTAACGGGGAGCCAAGCTGCTCTCCAAATCATATTGCACATGGGGACTGAAGAACACTGGTTTAGAAAATTGGTCTGCTGTCATTTGTTGACAAGTCTGAGAATTAACATTAGAAACAGTTCTAGCAAAATAAGAATAAATTCCCACTCTGACAAGGTGTAGGAGGCAAGACTCATTTTCAAAATTGTGTTGTTCTCCTCTGCAACATGCCAAAATAAACAAGTTTTCTATCTTATTGCAATGCTTTCACTCAACATTCATACTAGAAGAGACTGGCTTGCTGACTACCAAAAGAGAATCTAAGAGAAGAAAGAATTGTTGTCTCTAAATACCTCAAAGAAAAGAAAAAAAATTAACAATTTAAGCCAAGTGACAGTGAGAGCACAAGAACAAAACAGTAAGATGTCTATCAATACCTTTTCAAAAATTACTTTGACGTAATCATTAAGTTCTGAAGTAACTCTCCAGCAAGAGTAGCCAGAATGTACAATCCTAAGTAGTTTTAAGCTGCCTGAAAGAGTTACAAGAGCATTTAAATAACTGCATTTTAAATAAAGCAACAGACAAGACCCACATAGGTTTCTTCTAGTCCAATAACACTGTCTTAAGTTTCAGGTAAGTTTTGTCTCAGCTTTATATGGAAGTAACTGAAAGTATAAAGTCCTTCCCTCTGAAGAGGGATGCATAACCACAGTTCAGAAGTCTAGTAACCATTAATGGAACTAGTAAGAAGGAACATTGGTACAGGCCTACAAATTAGTTTAAACACATGATAAAAATATATAAGCAAAGAATTTAGAAGGATTACATAGTGAGGATGACCGTTTTGCTGACGTTTTCAGCTCTAATAAAATTATTACTTAAACAAAAGGTATAACGTTTTCAGACAAAATTTAAGGAGGGACTGGGATCTCTTAACTGATCTTTTTGAAATGCAAGACTCGGCATGTTCTTCTAAATTCTGAGATGGTTGCGCAGCTCTCCATGGCAACCCAGGATGCATGTGCCCTGCAGTCCACTGGCAAGAACCTAAGAGGAACAGCATGTTAGGCTGAAAAAGCTTCTAAAGTAGAAGGAAGGCCACAACTTCAAGGTCGGGTACAATTTGTGTCTTTGCAATCAGGTCAATAACGGGATAAAGAATTCCTGAATAACTACACCCCTCCATTCAAAAACTGAATAAGCAAAAGAAGAAGGGGAGGCACTAGACCAACAAAAGCTACAGTCTAGTGGATAAATAAGACTAGGTTTGGTATAATTGAGTTTAGACATACCACAACGTTTCTAACTCAAATTCTTGAAGAGTTTAGAGCTTGTTCCCTGTATACTTCACTCTTCACAGTGTGTTTGCGGGTCCTTTGTTTCCTGTTACACTAAGAGCCTGTTTCATTCCTCCCCTTAAAATTTTATTTATTATTTATCATCCTTATCTATCTTGTTAAGCACAACACAACTGATACATGATATCTAATGTCTTTTTGCTACTAACTCACTTTAGAGAAACAAGGGTGATCTCTCAATGATATACAATCAATAAAGGCTGGTTTGATAGGTATGTCTTGCTTTTGTTTCCAAAGAAGTCAAGCCGACGACTGCCAGGAGAAGTATCACTTAAGTCAAAATACCGGACTTCAGATATGAACAGCAGCCTTCCAAAGCTGACTATACGGTTAAGTTTATTCGCCAACACATCAGGCCGCTCAGAAGCGGCTCGGCGATGAAGGCCGCTGCAGCCTTGGGAAGCCGGGACCGGAGGAGCTGGCGCTGCCGCCAGAGCCGCGCTCGGAGCCGCCCGACCGCGGCGCGGGAGCAGGTGCTGACAGGTGGCGGCGGGACCCGGCGGTCCCACCTGGGCCGGGCGGCCCCGCGCGGTACGGCGGCTGCCCGCCGCAAAGCCCCCCTTCCTGGCATCCAGCGCTCACCGCTGCGCCCACGACGCGACCCCCGCCCCAGCCGCCGCCGGCTTCGCAGCGGGCGGCGAGAGACCGGGCCTCCCGGCGCCCCTTCCCGCCCGGGGCCGCGCCTCACCTGGGTGCCGGCGCGGCGGCGGGCTGAGGGGCCGCGCGCCCCCGGGGCCGGAGCAGTTCCCGGAGCGATCACCGCGGCGGGGAGCGCGGGGCAGCGCCCGCCCACGCGCAGCCGCTCTTCGAACCCACCAATCGCCGCGCGCCCGCCCGCAGCGCCAGGGCCGCCCTCCCCCACAGGCGGGGCGGCCAACGGCTCTCGGCCGCCGGCCGCAGCGGTCTGCGCACGCTCCGCCCCGCCGCCGGAAGGCCGCATCATTCATAGGGACCAATGGGGAGGGAGGGGCGGGCCCAGGTGGGGGGCGGGGCTCCTCCCTGAGKAGCGGGGCGGGGCAAGGAGGGAGCCGCGCAGCAGCGGCAGGCGGGCCGGGCCGCTGCGCTCCCCCCCCGCCCGGGGGCGAGCAGTGCTGCCCACCCCGCCCGAGGGCACGGCCCGCCCGCCCGCACCGGCGGCCGCGCTCGGGTTACCGGCGTGTAAGCGGACACGGCGGCAGCGCCGCGCCCGCCGCACACCTGGCGCCCCGGCGGGCTCCCTAACACCGCCCACACGGCTGCGGGGAACAGCAGGCGTGTAGCTCCAGCTGATCCCAAACCCGCCGCAGCAAAACACAGTTTCTTGGAAAAGGAAGTTTTAATAAAACTTAGCAGCAGCCGGGCGCTGCAGCGTAACTTCATTTCCCGCAGAGAAGGACAGGCAGCTGCACGGCTATCCACCGCTTACGGGAAAGCGGTGCTGTAAGTTTGCTTCTTTCTCCTTAAATTGACTGCAGCCAAGGTGAAACAACATAGCGTATGGAACAGACAAGTCTGTACATTACTTCAAGTATCGTATTAATTCATTGCTTTTTATCTGATGAAATGGGGTGAGAAATTAATTGAAAAAACTTTGGTAATTTTTCTCTGGTGCAGAGGCTGAAGAAATGCTTTATGGGGGTGAGGTAAAGAGGGAGAAGTTGTATTTTATTTCTACTTTTTTTTTTTAACTGAGGTTGAATTCTAGTACCACTGTTGGCTCTATAACCAAGTTTTTTTGTCTATAATACTATAGAGGGATTAACGAGCAAAGACAGGTACCTGGCACTGCTTTTGTCATTTATGTCTTTCTATTTGCTCCAGTAGTTAATCCAGACTTACACTACTGTAAATATGAAAAGAGAAGATCCATGTCAGGGGGATGGTTCTAAAAAACCTACAGTAGGCACAAGACATAAATACATTTGAGAATAAGATCTACTGAAATATAAAATAATTATTACTCATACATTACAGATTTTGATCCATGCAATAATAAAAGCTCTATCCATAATCGGAGAAGCAATGGCATTCATATTCTACATAAACTGGATATAGAGACTACAAAAAAGTGCAAACCATCAGACTGGATGAAAACCCCAATGAATAGTTCGTTTTCAGATGAATTAGGCTGTATCASAGATGCAACTGATGAGGAACAAGATGACTTACCTTATGATGGAGATGTAGGAATAACCTGTAAATACAATAATAATTCAGATAATTTGAATGAGTGTACTTGTACAAAAGATATTTCTGGTATTTTAAACTTAGCCTGTTCTGAAGTTCACAAAAACATTAAAGCAACAGCAAATTATGAAACTCATCCACAGCCTGAAGAATTCTCCAGTCACCATAGAGATGCCGTAAGAACAACAGGAATTTCAGCTGAAATGCCTGGAAGTGAAGCTTCCTTTAAGAAGGAATTACCTGTTGGTAGTTTTAGTAAACCAGATAACAAAGAACATCTATCTAACTCAAAAATGTCCAATGTCCTCTTGCGTCATTTTTCTAAGGGAGAGTTAATAGGCACATGCCAGTTAATTGAATGGGAGACAATACCAGAGACATCCTTTACTGAAAGTATCGATGACACTGTGAACAAACCTGAGAACAAATCTTCAGAACATGTCAAAGGCCCTTTAGTGCGTGAACAGCGGGCAACTAACTTCAAAGAATATCACTTAGAAAAGCATAAGGAAGTAAACACTGGTGATAAAAATCAAAATTTGCTAAATGAAAGTAGATGTGTTTCAAAGAAACCTATTTCTTCTACTGATAAGTGTGGGTGCAGACAAGAAAATTCACAACTGATTAATGAGAATGAAGACACACACACCTTTCAAAACATGAAAGAAGGGAGCACCCCGTTTAAGAAAACAGTTTCACCTCTCGAGCTCAAATATGGCCAAGGTCAAGCTCACTATTGCCTTCCTGACTTCTCCGAAGTTGCTTCAGAAGTTAAAGTACCAAAAAGAAGTGACAATATTAACTCAGTTCCTACAACTGAAAGAGCAAAATCCTTCCCTATTTTGTTAAGTGAATCAGTAATTGTGAACAACATTCTAGAAAATAAGAACTATTTCAGTTCTGCTGAAGTAGAGAATCAAGAAGAAATGAGAATTCCAGAACTGTTGCAACAGCTAGAGGTAATTAAGATGCTTTAAGAAATTCTTAATACTTGGTAAAGAGTGGTTTACCATAAGAAGATATTCTGTGTCCAGTAAAATCTAACATGACTAGTTCATGCAGGCAGTCTATAGGTATCAGCGAGTGTATCACTTTAGTCAACAATTGCTTTCACAAATAAAATTTTGTGGGACTGAATTTATATGGAATTTTCATTACCAAATATTTAATGATGCTCTGGAGTATTATTTGCGATTATAAAGCATCCTATCAAATCATTAAGAAATTAACTATAAATTGTTATTTCTAGTATTATACATAAATGTTCAAATTCACCAAAAGTACTTGAAAGTTTTTCTTAAAAATATATTTTTATACTGTGCCTGTGTTTATGCTGCCTTTTTTCGCATCTTAACACTCTTCAACTATTTATACTGGTATTTATTGACAAGTCAATTCTTTTTAAAGGATTTGTTTGACAACAGTATTTCTCTTATTTAGTAAATTTCTTTTAAAGTTTGTTAGTAATTAGATAATCACTTCTCAATTTCATGCCCTGCCATGGAGTTCACTCACAGAGCTATACAGATGCTTGAGTCCATTCCTAGATTTATATCTTAGTAAATTGTTCGAGATGTAACAAGTTTTAATAGTTTTCCCTATTATTTCCTGGCTGCAAACAAGATGCTGACACAGCATGCTGACACCCAGAATCATATTGACCATTTGAGATTGAATCCTAAGGTAAATATCTCAAAATAGGTTGTGGTTTTGTTTTGGGGTTTTTTTTGGTTGGTTGGTTGGGGGTTTTTTTGTTTTGTTTGTTTGTTTTTCATTTTGGGGGGGGTTTTGGGGGGGGTGGTGGGGTTTTTGGTTTGGTTTGGTTTTGTTTTTTTGTTGTTGTTGTTGGTTTTTTAATTCATTCTGTGAATATTCCCGAAAACTATTTTGTCACCTTCATATTGTACTTCCCATTTATAACAAATCCTCTTTAGATTTTCACAACAGAGTTCAAGTATTCAAGTACTTATACAATGAGAGACTATACATATCAAGCTATAAACACAGAAAATTATATGGTATCGTTATAATAAATATTTCATTATATTAATAACTTGTCGTATTTGGAGCTATCTCTAAATGTTTTGTTTATGTCCACAAGTGTTCTATACATTGTTTCTATAACCAAAGTTCTCATTTTAACAGATATTTCCTCAGTCAGATTTTCCAAATGCCAGCATTGCCATTTACTCAGGAGACACTGGGACATCCTCTGAACTCTTTACATTACATGCTCCTATCCCTACACAATCTACACATGGTTTGTCTAAAGCAAGTAAATAAAATTACAGTAACTATGCAAATGACTATTTTATGTAATTTGATAGCACTTTTGGGCAGAAATTCCAATTGATTGATCTTATCTTGTATTATGTAGGATTACAGTGTGGAACAACAGCATCAGCATTACCAGCAGCTGGTACAGTAGAAACACACTGTCTAAATCCTTCTAATTTACTGCCAGAACTAACGCTAGGAGAAAAGATGTCTCAAGTACTAAAGGATCAGACAGATCAACTGATAAAGAAAGTAAAGAGCTCTGTTTCAATATATACTTTGCACTGATGCTCAAATTCTATATTCATTTGGCATATTAGTTTTTAAAATCCCAAATAAAAGTCTAATATATTGTTTTGAAGGTGGAAGACTTCTCTAAGCGTATGACCCAAGAGACATTCCTTTTGCAAGACAACTATCTGGTAAATTAGTTTATGTATTTTCAGTTATCTGAAATGCACTCTAAATGGCTGTAGAACTTACAATTTTCTGGCAAGATACTCCATGTTTTCCTCAAACAGACATTTAAAAATACCCTTTTTCTCAATCTCAGACTGAAATTATGAGTTTAAGAGGCAAAAATGAAGGTGTTCCATATGTGGCTGAATTCTTAAATCTGTTTTAAGGATTACAACTCAAAACTATTAGTGAAAGGCCTTAAGTTGCCATATAAGTTATGAATTTTGACACGTAGGGTATCAGTTCAGAAGTCATGGTTTAATATTTCACTTGTACATAATAGAGCAGCACAGAGTACTAGGTAGACATACAAGATGCAGTCCTGTTCCAGTTCAGAGCAGTACCAAAATCCTTACCAACATCCCTGCAAATAGTATCTGGCTTACATAGCATAAATAGCTATCACTATGGCTTGCTAAATCATAATGACATTTGCTATTGAATTATTTCTTATTGGTGAAGGCATTAAATCAATTGAAAAGATACCTCGATGCCTTGGAAAGGAATTACTTAACAGCTAGAGAAGAGCACCGTAATTTACAGCTRCAGAACTACAAGAACAAGTCTATCAACATTGGAGAGTTTGATCCTGAAAGGTTAGAAGATAAGTGCCAAGTAGTACATCAGTATATTTTCCATATTTTGAGTGTCTTACAACCATTAATTCATTTATCCATTAGAATTTTTCTGAAGTGAAAACATTATCTTAATGTCATATGTGGTAAGCTAGAAGTGATTTGGCCGAAATCCAGCTTGGGCTTTACATATCCTCGTTATAATTAGGATATCTAATTGATTAATTCAGGTTCTTAAAAGGGACTCAGTGAACTCCATTAATTTATTTTTTTCCTATGGGAAGTGTACTGCAATGCCCAATATGGTTATCATAGTAAAAAACAAAATACCAGTTTATACAGGTTTCACTAACTGTGTATTGCAATTGGGCTTAGAAAGGTGGAAGGGGAAATATTTAGACTTGGCATGCTGCTTGAAGACATCCAAGAACAAACTGATGACAGCAAATGCAACTCGTCTTCTTTGCTTACTTCCTGTCAATCTGCCCATTCGTCATATTCTCTTTGTGAGGTAACTCAGTGAGTTTTATTATTTAAAGACTACAATTCTTCTGTTTTACTGAGGCAAGTCTCAAGAACCTCAGTGTGGTTGTATTACTGTATGTTCTCCTCTAATAAGAGCATGATGCTTTTAGATAGCATGTTACTGCAAATTTTTTTCATGAAATATTAGCTTCATAATATTTCATTAATTATAACAGAAACCTAAGTATAAAAACACAGCTACACTGAATATTCTTAATCCCAGCTTCCAAAGCATTTATTTCAGAATAAGAAAATATGAGCAGCTACTTCAACTTTTACAAAGCTGTCTTTGTTTTGGGGAATTAATCACTATCATTTAGTTGGAAGAAATATTACTTGGTTTGTCCAAGATTCTTAAACTGCAGAATTACTAGAAGACCAAACATTATAGTGCTATAGAGAATTGAGTTTACTGCTAAGTATGGTAATATTTTGTCCTGGATCATAAACGAATGCACAAAAAAGTAGTCTTATGGCCTTCTACAAATCTGCAGATAAGTATCGCCAAATACTTTCATAGCCAATGTTTTAGAAAACATTTTTCTCTGAATCCCAAGATAGAGACACTCAGAAAATGCTGGCTGGTAGAAGTCAGGTACTTGCAATGTAATGACCACATGCTACATGTATCTATGCTATGGTTACTTTGTACAGAGCTCAGTAGTTTCAAGCATTGCTGATCCTCCAGAAAGAAGAGGTATTGAAACTGCATTTCTTCACAAGAACAATGAGGGAGAAAGAAGTCAGACAACTGATGTAATCCCACAGACAAATCAACTTTCTTTAGAAGGCGACAAGTGCAATCTTTGTCTTCATATGTAAGTGAAAACATTGAAACAGCTATTGAAGTTTTTATAAAAATTTACCTAAAATTATTTGCTGAATATAGAAAATTGGGATGTCTGGAATATCTGAAAGCAACAGCAGTATTTCCAGAATAAAACTTTTACAGAATTCTATAACTACATACCCAGGAATTCCTTCCAGCCTAGCATTCCTACCTTTTTGGGTCTTATGGACCTCCAAAACACTACCATCAGTTTCACTAGGAGTTAAATTATACCTCTGTATCAAATTGATTGCAACCACACAAATTCAGGATGTGAATGACTAGTCAAAGTACAGTGCCAGTAAAAAATTATTTGCCAATATTTGTGTGATATTTTTAATTAAACAAGAAAAGGGAGGGATGCAGATATTTACATAATTAGCCATCAAAACTTTGCGAAATAGTTCTAGATACCATCTCTGCCCTCCTGGGGAGTATTTCATAGGTGTTAATCATCTCAATGAGATTAGAAAAATAAAATAAATGGTTTCCCCTTAACCAATAAAGGTTACAAAAGAGAGCTGAATCAACTTTCAGAAGAGAAACAGAGCCTCTGGGACAAGGAGGTCTGCTAGCAAACAAGCATTCTTCCAACATAATGGTATGAGATCTGTTTCCATGCTCACATCTTTTTTAAACTTAGATTATCTTATTCAGCTTTGAGATGACACATCATTTTTCTCTTCAGTTTTTGCACAGCATGATGGCTTAAGCTTTTGAGACACTACAGCATATCATAACATCACTGCATTGGTTTCCAAAGGAGAAATTTAAGGAAAGACTCTCAAATATTTTTGAAATTTGTGATAAAGTTTGCTTCTCTCAGGAAAGACTTAACTGTGTTTACTAGGCTGCCTTTATTATTTGTTCAGAAAGCAAAAACCTACAAGCAATTTCTTGCCTACAAAAATATTTAAGGCATTGAGAAAAATTAATTAATATATGCTAATCCTTCTCAAAGCAGCATGAAAACCTGTCTTGAATTCCAACTTCACAGACGAAAAAGTGCTCATATTTTGTCCAGTCTGCTCTACAGTTAGAATTGTAAATAGATAAATCAAATTGTAAAGTTGATGGCAACTAAAAGCAATATAGAAGTGATAGGAAATAATGCCACTGTTTATCCTGTTTGATAGGTAATATAGTTACAGGTACACAGTAATATAAACAATTATATATAAATTTGTTTTGCCTTCTGGGTGCAACAGAGATACCTTTCACCCAGGGAAAAATATGCTGCTGAAGGTCTTGCATCCCATAGTCAGGATACATTAAGTCAAAAATTTAATGCTGATGAAGAAAGTATGAAAAGGTAAGCGTATTACATATTTTGGCTAGTCATAGACATGGTTTTCTACAGCTAAGTGAACAGATACATGCATGTACGCTGATATGCCTCTATACTGGACTCTGCATGAAACATTGAATAATGTCTTTAATACATATAAATGAGAGGATGATCTGTTTTCAAGTTTATCACATAAGGTATATCACATACCAGACCACTGGAGAAATTGCAAAATTCCCATCAATTTTATTAGAGAGAGGATTATATTCATATTACAAAGTATCCCATCTCAGTGCACCAGTATAAGGTTTATGGTGCTTAAATGGCACAGAGTTATTTTAATAGTGTATTAAAAGAAGAGGCTTTGTCTTTGTTCTCTATTCACCGATGCATGTCAGCATCCCGAATTGGGATGATTGCAAAGTGTTCAGCAATGAAAAATATTTGAAATTATCATTGTCATGAACTAATCTAGTAGGCCTGGAAGGAGAGCATATTGATACATCTGCATATATTTCAAGTGTAAGGGTCAAGCTGTAAAGTTTCATTTACAGAAATGTCAGCATGATAAAAATAATTCTACATGGGTTATTTTGGAGTTTGAAATTTTGGCAAATTAAATTTCTATCCAGAGCTAGATCTTATAATACATGCAGTTGTAGAACACAATAATATTCATCTAAATATGCTCTCAGATTATTTTACAGAGTAGATGTTAATATTTATCTAGTAAAACTCACCCAGCTTCCGTTTTTTTTTTTTTTCAGTCATTTAAAGAAAGTTAGCTCAATCTTCTGATCATTATTTTCATGAATGGGTGGAAAATTTTCCAAATACATTTGATGATACTGTACACCCTAGTTGAAAATATATATGTCAAATAACGCAAACAAGGAACTTCGTTCTTGTTCTGTCAGAAGGTACATCTCCAATATTCCTCTAATTATCTAAAGGCAGTAAAATTAAAGCCTTAATAGCTCAAAGTTACTAAGAAACCATATCATCCTTACCATTGATAATATTTTGAYGCAACTTTTGTGAACACACATATAAATACATAGGATTTCATACTACTTCGCTATTCAAAGATGTGATTATCAAGACCTCTACTTTTAAGCATTTTTAACAGCTCTGGTAAGTCAAGGTCCTTTTGTCAGAATGTGTGCTTTAACTAAAGGGGTCATTATTTCGCAATTGGTTAATTTTTAATTTAAGCTTCTACTTACCACCTTTTCAGATAATTGATACAGGTAGAGTTCTTTATGAGTAAATCTGATTTCTCCTCAACTAAGAAGTGGTCAAACATTAACATAATATGCTCATAAGGCTCGTCATAAAGGTATTAAGATACAATTAAAATATCATTCTGTTTTCATGCTCAAAGAAATACAAATATCCAGGAAAGGAAAACTGGAACATGTTCACTCTTCATTCAGAGAAAACCAACTGATTTATCAGATACCAACCTGAGTAAGTAGTGATGGCATACAAAGTCAGAACTGTGCTTATACTTACTATTGAATCCTGTTAAGAAATACATTCCTGTCACGTCTCAGCAGCATGAAAATTGTTTTGTAGTTTTAACAGATGTTACTGCTTAGCACAGCACAAGACACTAAGAATAAAAAGGAGACTAAAGACGACACCAACTCAAATTCGCTTTGGAAGTCTCAGTGACAGACCAAGAGGCAACAGACAAGCTGCAACAGAATTTCCAGTTAGATATGAGCAAAAGAGTTTTAACTCCGGGTCTAGTCAAACATTGAAACGGTTTTCCCTAGAGAGGCTATGGCATCTCCATCCTCGGAGATGTTCAAAACTCACCTGGACAGGGTCCTAAGCAACTTCATCTAAGTTGGTCCTGCTTTGAGAGGGGATTGGGCCAGATGATCTCCAGAAGTCCTATCCAACCTGAATCACTCTGTAATTCTAATTTACCTTTTTAGATAAATTTCCAAGTATTACTACTACTAACATTTTCAAAAGTGTAACAGTGGTGTGCACACAATGCTTTGATTTCGCTTTTTTCCTTATCATGTGCATTTATTGCATGTCCTAGAGGGAGATTCCCAACCTAGTGACTGAAACATTTCGTATCAGTACTTCCACTTTTAGTTTTTGGATTCAACTTTCTTATTCTGCGTTAAAACAAAAAGGAAAAAAGTTTTCCTAAATCTTTGATCCATTCAGGGTTCACGCAGACTAGAAATATTCTCGTTCCTTAGTCCAGCTCCTAATATAATTTCATCAAATCCAAACTAGAGCCCACACAGGCTACGGTGAGCTAGTTAACTCAGCTGTCAAGTCATTCAAGACTCCAGCTCTTGGAGGTTCACTAGGAATCTGTCAGCATTTGTTTCTCTTAGGGCATCCCAATTTTATCTTTCCACTGCAGAATACTTTGATGCTGTTAGTACCCAACAACTAAAAGAGAATAGCATGAGCTGTTCTAAATTCAGTTTCAGGTCTGAATAAGTACGTTATTCTTACCTTTGGTCTACCTTTTGTCCTTGGCTTCTCTGTGATATCCTTTCACTTTAATATAATACACTGGGGCCATTGTTGTTAGTAGTGTTTGTGCAATAGCTAAAGCAGTGTCATACTAGATCCTCCCAAGTTCTTGCCACATTCCTCTTAGGCCGCATTGTTTTCGTAACACTTCAACTTGTAGAAATTTTAACCTTCAAAACAAGAATGTAAGGACAGGGAGATGGAGAGCTTAATGTTTTTTTAAAAAACAGTTCTGGGACTGGAAACAACAACCACCAAAAAAAAAAAAAAAAACCAAAGTCAAAAAAATTTGAGGCTTACAGTCAGGGCTGAAAGCCAATCTTTAAAGTTCAATCCCTACCTGTAAAATAGAGGGAAAAGTACTTTCAAATTGCAGTAGTGTTAATGGCAGTGAAGGGCTCAGAAATTACAGTGCTGAAAGCCAAATAATTACCTAGGTACACAGGGCAAAAATTCTAATATTTCAGACCTTTTTAATGTATTTTTGGGATTTTTAGGCAGCAATTCAGAAGACATCTCAGCCTATGATTCTTACAATGATTCACAAAGCGATGAACTTGTGAACTGTAAGACTGAAAGTTACAAAACATGCAATACAAGATTACGTGGAGAGAAAAAAGGTATAGTGATTGCAACAACATTAAAATCTACACAAAAATATTCTTGTTTATAGTGTTTGTTTTTCTAAACAACATGTCTTTGTTTTCAGGACTTAGATGCAGATGCCCTAGAGGAAGCAGAGATCAATTTAAACTCAGGAATTACAAAGACCCTGTTCAGTCTTGTGCCCTATGTAGAAATAAAAGTTCTGGTTCATCCTGTAAGTATAATGTGTTACTGAAATAATTACCAATCACAGGCTAGATTTTAAGGGGCAGAAAGCCACACTGCACATATATCAGGCCAAATTTAATTTAGTATAAGCAATCAGTAGCACTGTAGCTAAACAGTGAATGTGTACAGAACTTGTAGAGCAAGATCAGCAAATCCGATTTTTACATACCTAGCAAGTTTAATTGCCATGCAGAGAGCTTTAACCTTCTGTGGTTCTTTATGAGAGGAGTCCCTTCCATATTTCATTTATGACAGGAATATCTCATTTTGCAGTGCCACATGGAAGAATATTAAGATTGGGCATTACTGTGGCAACTTTTTCAGTGCTAGCTGTTACCTAATGTAGCGTAAATAAGCACTAAAGAAAATTCCAGCTCTACACTCAAATTGTGTGACATGCAGCAAAGGCAAGGAAAGCCGAATTTAAAAAAAAAAAAAAAAAAAAAAGTTGAACATCTAGCTTTTAAAGTCACTTATCTCAGACTCCTCCCTCTATACTGTAGGAAGAAATTGCATGCAGAAAAATATAAATTTTCAACAGTGGGAAGAAAGTATAAATTAGCTACTTCTCTATATAAATACTGTAAAACTATAAATCAAAGTAGTATTCATATAATTATTAAGATTATGAGAGTGAGTATTCTACACTCCCCCCTGCTGTCTTTCACTGTATGAAAAGGAATATAAATCTGCATACCATTTGTCACAGAACTAAATTCAACAGCAAACCCAAAAAGGTTAAATCTGTCCTCATTTACAAAAAACTTTAAACATATTCAAGTTTTATTCAGCAGTGATAGTTAACTCAATTTTTTTTTTTATTTACGCTAAATAGAGAAGAATGTTAAATGTATAAAAAATTACTTTTTTTTGGCTTTTGTTTTAAACATGGCCTCAACGACTCCAGCTTATTCACAGAAGACAATCTCCACTCAAAAGGCTCAAAAAAATAAACATCCACATGAACTTGTAAACAGACTTTCTTTTGAAAGGTAACCTGTAGCAATAATTATATGTAGTACAACAGAAAATAACATTGTTGAAGATTCAGCATGGAAAAAACTTCCCAGTATCATAAGCAGGAAGAATGTTTTATCCTTTGTGGTGCATGGTGTATATTAGAATTTTACTCAATAAATGAAATGAAAATATTTACCCTAAGAGTAAGTGTAAATAATTCTTAGAGTAGTTCTTCAATCTTTCTAATTTGATGCAGAGTCAACATCTGACTTCTTTAGCTGACACGTTTGGTAAAAAAAAAAAAAAAAAATCTCACTTCATTAACAGGATGTTCCCATTCACAGATTCAAAAGCGGGTCTGTATTATTTAAGATGCAATTCTCTTTGCTACCAACTATTTCTTCATACGTAACAGTCCCACTTTAAACTGTTGTTAACATTAAATTACACTGGGAGTCTGAAGTAAGACAGATTCTTAACTATAGCACAGACTAGACTTAAACTCAGACAAGTTTTGTTACCATAGTTTTTGACAGCATTACTCAATAGCAGTAATTGCCTGGAAGTACAGCAGCTGCACTTGAGAATCAATGGCATAGACCACTCTGTGAGAGAAGATTATAGCACCAAGAATGTGATGCTATTATGAGAGATTTCCTGACTTTGCATCCTGGAATGTTTTGTGTCTTACTGCAATACAGATGTAACAAATTACACGGACTGTGTTTTACAATTAAATGAAAAAATGAAAAATTCTACTCACTGTAAAATTAATTTGCAACCAAGTACGCTATCAAGGTGTATATATTTAATTCCTAGTTTAGAAATTCTTTTGCTTACTAAAATTGTTTATGTTTTATTCTATATATCTTATCTTTAGGCAAAACTTTGAGGCTGCCAAAACCTGCTATTCAAGCACATATGATAAAATTATCCTTTCACATCAATATTTACCCAGCAAGAAGTCTGCCCGAAGCAAATCTGCAATCAACATCAGAAACAGAAATGCCAGTGATTCCAATGCAAATGTAAGACTTTAGAGTGAAAATTAAAAGCCATGCAACTATCTYGGGAAGAGCACATCCCCACATCATGGCACTGTTAACACTGCCATTCTTAGCAAGTTGATTATTACAATCTAAGCATGTCTAGCCCATTTGAGGATAAGACAGGAGGGAGTTAAAAAACCAAGTATTTTAGCTTATATATTAGTATATTACTTCATATGAGTATGTTACAGACTTTTTATGCAACTTAGTCCCTGTATAAATGGTGAAAGGGACAGAGAAGGAGCACTGGATCTTCCCTCTAGAATTATGTTTCATATACTGAAACAAAGAATGTCACCCTAGCCATACAAACCACTACCAAAACCAAAAGAAAACCTTCTCAATACAACAAACATGCACCACGCTGGGGCTGCTACTTTAGAAAGGTATAAACATCCCTCAGTTCAAAGGATTACACAATTAAAGAGGGAAATAAATAACAGATACTTCCAACTTGAATCCTGGAGCAGTGTATCACAGGACTTAGAATTTTTACTTCTTAACATGTATTCAGTGTGAAAATGCCACATAGAACCTTAAACAAACATCACTTTCTACTCTATACCTATGTAAATATTTGCCTTCGGTATTAACAAGGCTATGTTTTGATATTCCCAACAGATTTTAAGTTCTATTCTGGATCATGCCATACAGACAGCGAACAGTTTGAAGAAAGCTACAGAACAAATGGTACGAGCAGTTTCAGAAGATCTAGCTAAAGTTAAAAGAAAACAGCTTTAATTACCCAGTTTCAAATGCTATATTGTTTTGCTGGTTGATACTGAAGTGTCAGTATCTCTGCAAATATGAAAAGATAAATGCAAAGATCAGAAAATCAGCTAGCTGACTTTGCCAGCTGTTCTTTAACTATCAGTACTAAACTAAACCAGAGCATATTGGTATTCCACATGTTTACAGTCAGTCTCAGAACTGGAAGACACATCACTAATTCTACTGAAAGTCTTTAGCATGTTGGCTAACCCCTGCTACTGTGTGCAGCTACCTTCTCGAAGCATTCACTTAAGATAGCTTAATAAAAAGTGGCTTAAACAAGCAAGGTTAACTTTTTGACTTTTGATTTCTCCCCACCCCCAAATAGGAGAATAAATCTCAGTCATTACTACATTTATTTTCTTCCCACACCTTAACAGCAGCTGCTTAAGCACATCAACAAAGGGAAACAGCCTCTGCACCCGAGACATCTACAAGCATCCTGCTAACATACCAAGTCATAGGTAGCATATGTAATTATTTTGTTTTTACAGTGCCCTACATTGAGAGTTGTTTGTTTTTAAGATACTTCCTTGCATGTCTCAGTAACTGAGTAATACCGGTTGTTGTCTATGTATTCCTAACAATTAAATTGTCTGCTTCTTCAATGTGGTGTCCTTACCTTGTCAGATATATCTGGCTTTGAGATTTTAGCTGATGGCAAGTAGGTTGGGAAATTTTAAAATACTGGAGAAATACAGTGGGCCAAGAAAGTYATCTATTATTTTCCTTCTGAAATCCATTTAACTGCAGTGATTAAAAGCAAGGAGACAGTTAACAGCCTCGTATTATCAGGGATGCTATTCACTGAAGCAATTCCAGAAGTATTTAGGGACTGATGGAAATCGTCACTTCAAGTGGGAAGTGACAGTGCATTGCTTAAAAAGGACAGTCATTTTCAGGCAAACCCGAGTGGTTTCATGAGCTGATGGGTACAGAGATAATCCAGACTCTGTTCACGCAAGCAGCGATAGCTAAACTGGCTGCTGTGTACCACTGATTTACTAGCTTGAGTCAATGCCTTTTTTCAGGGCTTCTTCCACTTCACAGCCAACAATACCATTAACCTTTCTTTTCTCCCTTAGGCTCTTAATGTATATCCTTATAACTTGATTTGCCTCTGCTTCTTATCCATGTTTTCGCTTTATTTAGCTTAAGATAACAGCACAGGACAGTGAAAGGCTCACTCCCCTGCCAGATTAATGTTTGGAATGTCCCTGTTACTACTTTGCAAGTGAACTTAATAGTTGAAGTAATTGCTGTCGGCTTCCTAGATCCAATAAAAAAAGATTAATCTCTTCCATAGAAATCTTTCTACACCACAAGAACAGCTAAACCTTTTGTTTATCCTGGGTCACTGTCTGAACCTGCTGTCCTGGGCCTGACATCAAATGCCTAAGAAAGAACATATTTAAGATGACAACCGCATAGTGACATTTCCTCAGAACGTTCTCTGGCAAACTGAAAGCTCAGAATCCTTCCAAATCAGCAGTAATATCTTTAATAGCCCTATAAAGATTTTTCTCTCATGTACGTCAAGGTTTTTTCCCCTGATATAACAATTTAAAGCATGTCATTACTGCATGATGTCTCAGATGCTAGAAGACCTTTTGAATTTGACAACTGCAAGTTTCATGTGTTACTTCACACATAGGAATAGGAAGGTAACACGTCCATCTCTTCAGTCTGCACACTAACATGATTTTTTCAAGGCTTCCATCACGTACTCCATCACCTTTTTTCCCCTTGATCAAGGATCCCATGCTAGCCATTCTTGACATCAAAATTGTTCCATACCTTTGATTTTCCTCTTAGTCATCTCTGAATCTTGTCCAGATGCAACTTAAGAAATAAATTGCACTTGGAAATATATATCTTTATTATCTAAGGTAATCAGACCAACACCTGTGCTTATGTGAATCTGGGCCCACATGTACGGGCTACGTATCTATTTTAAGATGTATAATATGAAAACAGGAACTTTCAAAGTTATAATATACCTTGTACATGTACTCTAAAATATTAGGTTGGGGGGGGGGGACGACACTTATTTTGATACAACTCTTTCCTGTTCTTGAAAAAACAATTCTTGATCTAGAAAAAAAAAAAAAAGTAGCCAAGAAGATACTTGGGAAAAAAATAAACATCTTTACAAGAATTGTTTTGGGTTTTTTTCCCCCTCCTTCACAAGCTCCTGTAAGAAACCAGGAGCTAGTTTAGACTACATATTGCTGTCAGATTTCTTATCTTAAAGCATCTCTATCAATCCACCTCTACAGTAATGTTTGGCTTTGCCTTCTGGAAAAAGTGGGTTATGAATTCCAAAACTCAAAAGTCTTAGCCTTGTATTTATCAGCTATCGAATTTTGAGCTTTAAGTGATAGCACTTAAGCCTAAAGAAGACACTTGGAGAAAGTCTAACTGCTGAATATGCAAAAGAAATCCAACATTTCAAGATGGTATTTCTTCAACTCTATGTAACAAATAAACATCAATACAATGGATTTTATATACTGCTGAAATAATTTATTTCAGTCCTGAAGTAGAACACTTTGATATCAGTTACTTTGTTCTGTATTTATTACTTTTAAGCTTTGGGAATAGGAAAAAAATGCAACTACATATAGCTTTTACACTGAACTTGGGTTCTTCTTGCCAAAGTGTAAAGACTATACATAATTTAAGCATAATTGTTTAATACTGATTTCAAAGTGTGCATCTTTAGTAAGAAAATGTTGAACATCGCATTTCTTAAATACATACTTTTACTCTGGWTTTTTATTGAGATATTTATAGTTAGAAACTAGAATTCAGGAAAATATTATAGATATTTCTACTAAAAATTTTTTTTTATGTTTTGATGCACATGATGTTTGATGAACCAGTTAAATTTAAACAGGTGTTGTTCCTGTATTCCTATTGAAAATAAAGTCAGTGTAAGTTAGATGCCTAACTCATGTAGGTGTATTTGAAAGCTATAGCCCCTTATCCTCATCATGCCCCATGTCCTGCAACATTTTAGAATTGCTATGTAATGTTCTCTCATTTCATTCCTCTCTGATGTAGGGGGGAATTTGACCTTTTTCCACCTTCTAATTAACTTTGAATGAACTTACCTAGCAAAGATGTTCTCTTAACCTACTAGTTAACCTGAGGGCAAAATTAAGGGAAAAGAAACAAAACCACCTTTCTGCAGAACAAAAAATGAATACCCTTACAGTTGGGAAAAACGTAAATAAAAAGCCATGAGTAATCTATTCTTTTTCATTATGACATTTTTCCTCAGATTCTACATACAAACTAACATTTCAAGGCACATCAATACAACATCCCTTTAAAAGGTTAGTAAGTTTACACTTAAATAATTTTCTAARACAAACCTAAACATTACCAGTATTACAGAATTAATACAATTTAGAATTTATTTGATCCCCTTCAACACAAATGTATGTATTTCTTAGTATGTAACAAAGTAGAAGAAAACCATAAATTCTCTTGAATGCATCAGGTTTTGGTATTYGGTTTGCTTTTTGCTTTTCTTTTTTAAATTATCAAGCCATTTGAAAGATTCAACTGCTTCCCTTTTCTTCTCCTTTTCCCCTGCCCCCACTCCCCCAAAAAGAGAATTTATGCTTAGAATTTTGGAACTTTTCTAAGTTGAATTGCCTGTGATATAGAACAGATGGACTACATAGACACAATCATAAGGAAGTTTGCAAGGAAGTTTTTTTTTTTTTTTTAAAGCTTTAGTAATATTCCCTATACATACTTAAATATGAAGTGTACTTCAGTGCACAGTTGACAACATTTCTCCAAAGTTATTTATTGAAATTAGAACTGCTTAGTACTTCCATGGTTAACTTTCTACTTTACCCACCACCATCTAAAAAAAACCTTTTGATTTTTCACTATTACATATATTTAAAGAATTTTCAGTGAGTTATTTTACAGAAAATGTTACAGTTTGAGACATTGCACTTGTGTGAAATATTTTTACCATAAACTCATATTTACAAATTTTCTTCTGAAGCCTCTACTTAAGAGCCTAGACCCTTTTTAATTCAGTCATTTTTAGAAATAAACTCTATTATAGAAGGGTTTCACAGTTCTCAAAAACTATTCCAGTTTTATATAATCATGATAACTTTTTGCACAATTTGTTAGGAATGAACATGCCCTTTTGAAAAAGCACTTACAGTGTAACACTGTCTATATCAAATACAACCTAAGAAACACACATGTTGATTTTTTCCTCTCTCTGCCTTCTACTCCCCCAGAAAAGCAGCAGTTTTAAATTATAAAATTACATTCCATTAGTCAGAACCATGTAGTGTCCTGGTACAGTATTTAGAAAAGTCAATTCCATAAGAATATGTACATACTATTTGTCTTTTCCTAATGCATCATAAACATCACCATTTCTATTCATCCTTAACGCAGACCATATCCTTCGGTTTACTAAGGCTCTTTACTTCATCCAGTAGTCTTTTAGGTGTCAAAATATGAGTAGAACCTGACAAAAGAACATAAGTATTAACCGTATCAGTCTGAAATTCTGACTTTCAGACATTCCCTCTTTAAAAAAAAACCCCACCCAATCAGTTACATGACAGTGTTTTTTACTGTACCTGGAAAACTGAAAAAGTACAACAGTTCAAAGTGTTTTCCTGTGTTGTCATATAAAGTGTCATCATATAAATATAAGTATCAACATTAGGTAGGCAGTGTCCCTCTTCCACACAGAGACATCCAGATTAGGACTCTTACTTTGGATACAAGTTTCAAGTCCCTGCTCTGCCTGGTTTGAAACATAGGCTTGAACCTGGGACACTTTCACTGTATGCAATTGTCCCAGCCTGCAAGAAGTCTGCCCATTCTGTGAAAGGGTGAGTTAATGACAGGCTTTGTCCTAGAATCAAGAAACCATCTGGATTAAAGATTATCACAAACCGTAGTTTTCCACAGAAATATCAGTTACAGAAAATTGGCTTTTATTAACATTTCCTTGAAAAATTTGCAACAAATTCCAAGTCTGGAGCAGCAAAGACAATCCTTATTATTCTTCAGGAGTGCACAACTACCTCTCTTGTTCACATAGAGAGCGATTATAACTTCTGCCGTGAAGGGTCACCCTACAGTTACAAAGGGAAGTCTTAACTGTTTAAGATTAAGGCTGTCTTGAACCTTGAGTTTTAGTAGTGTCAATCTCAATGGGCTAATATTCCTCAAGTTCTGAATCAGGAATACAGGAAGGTTTTCATCTTGCAGTAAGCAGCACGGAAATTTGGCAGTTATCACCTTCTCTCAGAAATCAGGATTACAAACAAAACAAGAATCAATCTCTAACCAAAAGGGAAGATGGTGCTGTGGTTAGTGCCAGATACTACAGTGAGAGAGTGACCTACACTAAACATGGTTTTGTAAACAAGTCTCAGATGAAGAAACAGTCTTGTTAAACTACATTCCTGTTGTCCTGGTCTTTCCATTGCAACTCAAAACTAGGACCAGCATTAAACCTACCTCAACCACCACCACCAAAACCAGCAAACAAAAAACAACCAACAAAAAAAAAAACCCCGACCACACATACAAACACACCTACAACACCCCCCACTATTTYGAGGTAACAGGCTCTAGATCTCAGAATCAAGGTTGTCATTGCTTTAGGGAAGAGTATTTATTTATTTAAAATATGGTAGATAGATTTAATCCTTTTTGAAACTCAAGACTAGATTTAAATGCCAGACATAGGCATCTCAAGCAATTTAGAATGCTTTAGATGACCCTGCACCCAGACACCAGCTGCCACTCCAGATGGATACAAGTCTCTGGTAAGGTTCTGTATCTAGGAGCTCTGTTTTGATATATCATATATGCAAATGTTTTAGCACCTAAATTTAAACAGCATTACAGGAAATGATTATTTGAAGCACAGCAGCTGATGGAACAAGTATTTGCTGCCTCTGAAGTATTAACTGAGAGATTATTACCCCAGTTGGTAATTCATGCATTTACTGCTGAATCTTAAGAAGATTAGGGAGATTACTCCAGTTTTCAGGACAAAAGCTATAAATCATGATGTGGGTTGTATAAAGTCTCTAAAGAAACCATGACAAGAACTAGAAGATGTTGCAAAGTCAACTGACCTACACTGAAAAAGTTTTTTTGGGTTTGTTTGWTTTGTTTCAGTTTTGGGGTTTTTGGGGGTTTGGGTTTTAAGAAAAAAAAAAAAAAAAAAAAAAACACACACAAAACTTATCTTCCCTTCCTCCCAAAGTGATTAATTTTGCACTAGTCTGCCAGCTTTCCTACTACTTCCAAAAGCAATGAGAGTAATAAGTTCAGTATTAGTTTACTGAACCAACTTAGAGAATGTAAGAAAAAAGATCCTTACATTTCCCAGAAACACACGTAGTAAATCCCTACATACTACCCTTTTCCCAAGACAAGCTTACCAATAACAACTTCACAGGACTTGTAGGCTTGAGAAACTTCATAAGCACTGCGCATCTCAGAATATGTAATTCCTCCAATCACAAATATAATCAGTCTTGCACTACTCTTTCGCTCCTCTTGGTAACTAGCTTTAGGTTTCTGGCGTGCACTGTAAAAGATTTCATAAGATGACATTTATATAGCTTTACTGATTAATTTTGGTAAAAATTATACACTTAACAAGCAGTAATAATTTCTGTCATGCAGTTCACAGTCTGATTATAATTTCAGCAAAAGAATTTAGACAAATTGATAATTAAAAGAATTTTAACAAAAACAAGTTAGCACATTACTCAAGAAACTATTCAGTTATCACAAGGGGGAAAATAAATGGGTAAATTATGTTTCAAGAAATTAAATAGTTTACCTTACTGCTCCTGAACCATTCCAGGTAGGAGGACACTGGGAACAATATGGCCAGTCTTTTGAATGTAGTTTGTTTTCTATAGCATCCTGAAGGGCAAACCAAAAGACCCACTTTCAACAGGCATGTAGACCTAAAACCCATCAACTTTCAATTTCCAGTAAGGATGTCTAACTGGAATTTAATGCCAGCATATGCAATTTCTTAGAACAACCAACTGCAAGCAGCATCTCATGAACAACACTCCTCTGTAGGAAAATGCTAAACCACGTAATGCTAAAAATTACAAGGCTTTTGTATATCACAAGGAATTGTGAGTGCATATGCTTACTTTATAAACATAGTATTGATTTAACTGTTCAGATTTCACTAGTAGCTTTTAATCTGTAACTACCCTAACATATTTAATTTCTCTATAGCAGTATATGACAGAGGTTAAGGCCCCCTGAAGACACAAATGAACGTGTGAAAGTCACCAACAATCTATGAATGACAGCACTGGGTCAGACTAAAGGTCCAGTGAACTCACTATTCTTCTGACATCAGTCACTAACTGATGCTTAGGAAGAGCTTTAAGAACAAAGCAACTACACTTCTGACAAGTAACATTTTACAGCCTCTACCAATCTACAGTTTAGATTTGAATTACAGTTTAAAGACCCACTGGAGGGGAAAAAAAAAAATCCAGATCTTTAAATTACACTAAACTCTGCCAATCACAGAACAAGCTGTTCAAAAAGACTTTTTGCTTTCACTTTCATTTGCTTCACCTTTAAAACAACCTCCAATAAGGAGCATCGCTAACACACAGCAGTCTAATGTTCTATATTACAGAGACTAGAAGTGATCACTTTGCTCAGACATATTTAGCAAAAGTAACTCAAGATACTACTGAATTTTGATTGGCTGTAACTGCTCACTTGAGCAAATTTCTGTACTGCACCCATGAATTAACTAGTTGGTCAAATTTACCTCCATAACATCTTTGATAACAGGCGTCCACCTAGAAAGTTGAAAAGTTTCTTCTGAAGAACGGTCCCTTCTTGGGTGTTTATGTTGCTGAGCAGTAGACTGAAGAGAATTTCAAAACATAGTTGTATTATACAATGTATTTGGTTTTTTGAAACTTATTCTCAGTTAGTAGCAGGTGGGGGGGATCAGTAGGAACTTTTAAAGAAATAATTAATGAAGAAATAATAATAACAACAACAAAGAACAACAATTAATACCTGCAGAATTCAGGATACACTAGGAATACTAATTTCAGAGACAAGGAACTGAGTAAGTTGGCACTTTCCAAAACCCACTAGCTCAAGTCACCATCTGATGATTTTAGAGGGAACATTATAGGTATCTTACTTTGAAAATTATTCATGTTAATTGTTTAAAGGATTTACCACTTAGACACATCATAAAAACAAGAATTCCTAGTAATTGCCTGATTCCAAAAAAAGACCTGGATAATACTGCTAAGAGTTGCTGAAAGGGCTGTAAGCAAGTACTTGGGTGGAAAATAAGTAAATTACAAAATAAATAAATACATTCTTACTGAAGAGATAACAGGAACATCAAGGTATTTCCAATTTCTTATCATATCACTATCACTTTCTATTTGTACATTCTGGATCAGCTTGTCCAAGTTCTCCTGGGTAGTTCCTTCAATATAAGGAAAACATACAACTTAATTACCATGTGACTGTAAGACCAATTTTGTCTCTCACATTATGGACTGTTATTTAGTCCAGGATTTTTTTTTTGTTTGGCCAGTCTACTCTAAGTTTAACATAATACTATATTTTAGATAAAGTTTTGTTTAATGGTCCATTTTTGAGACCAAAACTCAATGTTGTTTTAGATTCCTCAGACCCACATTCTGCCAATTTCCTCCTCCTCTACTACAACTTCTTCCCCATTGACTTCACTTCCAGGTTGCAATGGACATAGAACTCCCCCTTTAACAGCTTCAATACCACGTGAAAAGGAGAAAATTCAAACTGTTGCATACATCCAAGCACAAGAACAATGCTAAAACACTGTATGAATCTGCACTTGTACTGAATCTCTTAACTCCTTACCAATATATCTTTGCTACTAATTTGAGAGAAGAGAAGCTACAGAGGATGGGCAGTATTTCTTTCAAACTTGGCCATCAACTCCAACACAGATGCTTAAGTAAACTAAAAATACTGGACTATCCCAAAACTTTGTTGAAGTCCACAGCACTGACAAAAAAAAAAAAACAAAACACCACAAACAAACAAAACAACAACAACAAAAACAAAAACAAACAACCACCAAACAGAACAGCTTATCATACCATTTGTGCTAAAGATATACAGGAGAATAGCTCTAATTTTGTCATAGCTCTCATGACTTTTGTTGAGCAGAACTGGAAGAAGGACTCTCATCGAGTCTTTCACTTTTTGACCTTCTGCATCAGTTCCAAGAGCCAAGTCCTAAATTAAAAAAAGGTGGTTTTAGTGAGTAATCATTAAAAAAAACCGCATTGTTTTGTGTGTTCTGAAATGGGTTTCTGTGAAACAGTAGGTTTCAGGAAACAATCAAGCTGCATTAATTTAAACTCAATATGAAAAGTCTTTGACATAATTATTTCAATAGTTACAGCATTATAATAACACTATATAACACAAACATTTAAAACTGTTTGATATCTAAAGTTCATATAAATATAAATTTATAGGTTTTAACTTGAGATTAGTAGTACAATGTAATGCCTCACCCTAACAGGTGCTTTTCTCAGACATTTAAAAAGGGCTTCCTTCTGCAGAACATAGTAAGGCAACTTCATAGGAGTTTTGTACAAACTCAAAGATGATCCTTATACAAATCAGCCAGATTTGAAGAAAAAAGCCCAAAACTCTAAAGCACCTCCTTTACAGACAGAGTAAGAGCCTTGTATATCTCACTTAGCTTTAACACTAGTACCTCAAAAAGTGATCACAAAAAAAAAAAAAAAAAAAAANTTATACAAATCAGCCAGATTTGAAGAAAAAAGCCCAAAACTCTAAAGCACCTCCTTTACAGACAGAGTAAGGGACTGGAGTATCTTACGTAGCGTAAACACTAGTACCTCGAATGGTGATCATAAAAAAAAAAAAAAAAAAAAAAAGGCAAGAGACACTACTTTTGTCAGTTAAAAACAAGCACCTATGCCTGCAAACAAAAAAGTTGCATTTGCAATAAGTTGTTGTTTGGTTTGTGGGTTTTTTGGGTTTGGTTTTTTTTGTTGTTGTTGTTTTTTTTTAAACATACCTGTTCAGTTTTACAGAGCCTTTCTATGTTAGATTTGAACTTGCTCATGCAATCTTCTGCTAAGTTAAGATGGACAACTTGCTAGAAGATAAAAAAAAAGACCACAAGCCGCCATAACTTGCTTTTTTTTTTTTGAAAAAAAGCACATCAAGCAATAATTTTTACTGTTACAAGAGTCAATCCTCCAACTATCTTTCAGCACCATCATGCATTCTCTGTGGTTTACCCTCCACTTAGAGACTGACCCCCATAATACCTTTTAAAACATTAGACTGCTATGCTATCTTCAATCCTCAAAGCACACAAATCCTTTAAGTGGGTTTTTTTGTTGTTGGTTGGTTGTTTTTTTTTTGGTTTGGTTTGGTTTTTTTACATACTAAAATGAAACAACTGGAAACAAGTTTTCTTCTCAAAATTTTACAGTAGGTGAACATACTAATTTGGAGAAAAGTTATATAGCACACTTAACAGGCAAATGACAGAATAAAACAACACAGAAAATTATAGTGTACAAAACGATTTATTGTGAAGTTGTAGTTACAAAAGATCCCTTACCCTACTAATCTCCTTACGATAATGCGGCATCTTTTTCATTAACTGGGACAGAGCAGATATTGATAACTGTGGAAAAAATGATACAAGTTGAAAAAATTCGCCCCGCCAATATTTGACATCCTTATTTCCCTTCCTGTTGCAGCCTTGCTTTTTGTTGTCTTTCCCCCGAAAACTGCCATTGAGATAAGCCTCAATTTCTGCAATAGGTCCATAAATTACATAGATCTGATCAGCTGAAAATAATTAAATTAGCAGGAAAAACAACAATATGTTAATTTAAACAACTTACTTTTCCTTCTGTTGCTTTTCTTTTTGATGAAACTTCTTTCAAAAGCTTTGGTATTTCTCTGAAAAAAAACCCAAAGGAAAGTAATCAAATGCAACAGCACCACAGTTCTTAAATCTCTTCTTAAGATCTTTACTTAAAATCTTAAGAGAACTGTGCAACAAGAACTTCTGAATAAAAGTAAAAGCTTCAAATACAGGTCTCCTTCAGAGAGACAAAGGAAACTGAAGTTAAACATTCTGTTTATAATATCTGCGTAAGGTCATTTGATGCAATAACTTGCTAGTACTTTACGCAAAATAATCCCTTCATATTTAAAAGATTTGAAGATACTTCCCAGGAAATAATTTTATTTCCATTTACCTCAAGAACTATAATTAATATTAATAAAATTGCATACCTCTGTACATACTGTATTTTTGAAAGTATGTTTACTTCCTGGCATTAATTATTTAACAGGATGCAGTCTATACTGCAAACCATCTTCGCTACTGCCTGTATTCCTACTTTCTTAACAGCTCAAATACATTCCCTCTCACAGAAACTTTTATAACTTGCATTTTTAACTATTTTTTGTTGTTTATTCACATACTCTATCACATCTGCAATATGCTTGTGCCGAATCTTCACCCAGAGCTCATCATCTTCCTCCAGAATTGCCTCCCGTTCCTTCCCAGCAGGTCCTTCTGTTTTGTATCTTCCAAGAGAAAATTCAGACAGTTGTTTGGTTTGGGGTTTTCTTCCCCTCATTCTAATAACTCATTAGAGTATTAACTGTTATGGTTTAATCAACATACATGGTAATAGCAGTAACGTACACAGGTTTTCACTTATAAGCCAAGCTATTGCCCAAAACAATATAATTTACATAAGGATTTTACAGATACATCTTTGAACATAGAAGCAGCAGATGAATTTTAGAATGATTCTTTGGGGCAATAGCTTCTGGACATTCTTTTAAACCAACAGTAAATAGAGTTTCAATCATACATTCACATGCACCTCAATTTCTCTTCAGCTTCCAATGTCAACTTCCCTTTGCTTCAAATGCAAATTGTGTACAAGGTACTACACATTGAGATTGCAAAGTGCAGCTTTCTGTATCTACTATAAGACATTTTGTAATTCTGAAGGAAAATGAAGTCCCATTCACCCACAAAATAGACTAAGTAGGACAAATTACTTCACATATACAAGAAACATGCTTCACAGCATTACAGACCAGCTATTACTTTTCTACAAACAGAAATAAACATATAAAGCAAGATGCAATCATACTATGTAACATTTTCACATTTACAGAAACTCACACAGTGTATACGGCCAGAAAGCAGAAAAATACAAAAAAATTACAAGATGAATTGTGGAAGTCAGATCACAACTACCTAGAAAACACACTCTGCTACATTTTCATACCCAGCAAATTTCAGATTCATAGAATTCTACATTTTCTGTGATAACATTCACTCACTGTTTCTGACAGAGAAGATACACGTTCCTGTTTGCTTAACTAAACAATGAGGCAATTAGGTCTCATTTGCTGTAGCAAGTCATCAGAAAGCAAAGTGTTACCAAAATCTTTGGTAACAAGAACAATCCGACAGCAAGTACATACCCTATGCGAAACAATGTCATGCTATCCCAAATAGTGATAAAATAATGCTTATAAACTGAACAAGTCTTACCTAAGTGTGCATTTAGGATAGAAACATGTAAATTAACACCTATGGAAATTAAATGACTGGAGCTATAAAAGTGAACATTCCTGAGAAATAACTAACTAAGCTTTTTCTCAGTATTCTACTACTGGTCTTGTTTGCCTTGTTAGGCCAAGAAAGTTGAGAATATGAAAGAAAAGGTAGAGAACCTGAACATGCACTACCAAGGTTTTGCTTCAAGTCTAGTACAAAGTTCTTTGTTTTTAAAAAAAATGCAATTTGTTACTCAAAACTTAGCAAAAATGCTAATTAGATCCTACCTAATCTCAACTAAATAAGGACCTTAACAAAAAGAGGAAGTTACAAAACCAAGAAGAAAGACTAATAGTAAGTGAAGCAATGTAATGCTTATATGTAATATAAGCAGCTAATATTGCTATGGTGCAATTCAGCTAAACAATTCCATCGATTTTATAATCAAGAATAAAGTGTTCAGATTTTTTTTTTTAAAAAGTACTTGCTTGTAAGTATCATTTTCAATTGGTAGCAGATCATATGCCATTGCCTGGAAGGTGAGTTCATGAAGTACAGTTGATACTGGGTCAAAGCCACGATCAATTATTATTAGTTGGGAGTGAGTTTTAGCCTAGAAAGCCATCAAATAAATGTAAAGTTAAGACATACAGTACAAAGTTAATGCATGTTAAATCTATTTACAGTAAGTTACAACACTGCAGACATTTTTGGAAAAATAACTGAAAAAACCTAAAAAGTATGGTCCAAGTGTTTATCAACATAAATAGAAACAAACATTAAAGTGACAACCAGAACACAGTGGTTTTAAATACTAATTTTAAGGCAATGCTCTTATCCCATTGCAATGCATTCAGTAACCTCACCTAATGAACAAAAAGTGTAAAGAAAAAAAAAAAAACACACACACAAAAAAAGGCCAAGTGTATTGTTTGTACTTCAGAGTAGATTATCCATACTGTGCTGCAATAGAGAAAAAAAAAAATCTCCAAACATTCAACTGAAAGCTTCACTTTGGGGTTTGGCAGAGTGGCAGTAGCATCAGGTACATTTATTTCTGTAGCAGAATGGAATGTCACCAAGTCAGAATGGTTTACCCCATACCTCTGTGTTTAGGCAGCTGCCCTGATCTGTAGTGACAGATCAAAAACGTTTACGTGAAAAGCTGTATCTTTGTGGACAATAAATCCCTTAATGGGAGACATTTCAATTCTGCAGTGAAATCCCTTCCACACATAGCCCTATGGAAGGTGATGTTAAAACAAAAGTTATCCACTTTTTTCAGGTTTGTATCATCCCCTACATTATCACAGGGCCAATTTTTCAAGTACAATTAGTTTGATCACGCAAATTATATTTGCTTACATACAGATTTACTGTATCAGTTACTACCTCTAAGTTGCTTTCATAGATGAAGACATCTAAATGGCAACTATTAATAAATAAAATCTGTTTTTGTAGAACCTACTGTCAAAACATTTTCCAAAGATTTTTTTCCCCAGACTTACAAAAAGGAAGCAAACATTTCAGTTCACTTTCTACCTTTATTTGGCTTTTCTCATCAGTTTTGTAGTAGTTTTCAAGATTTTTTTCAACAAGCTGTGCAAGTTTGCTGGCTTTATCAGATGGTCCACTGGGAAAAAAGGAAACAAGCAAAAATAACTTAAATTTCTTCATCAAAACACTAAAATGCTACCTTTAAAACAGAAGGAACTCCCTAGATTGATCCTCTGGTTTCACAAGCAGTTTCTGAACTCCATTCTAGGTATTTCCAATATATTTTCACTCTTACATTACGATTCTACTCTTTGAATGCTTCAGGTATTTCACAGTAGAAACAGCTTCAGCCAAAAAACTGACATTAGCTGGCATATGGCCCAGCACCTAAAAGTCTCACTCAGAGGCGGGAAACAAGAAAGAAAAAAGAGAGAGAAAGAAAGAGAAATGAAAAAAACAGTCAAGCAATTATTTGTTACCTTTGCAGAGAATAAGGCACCACTTCACATTACACCACAGAACACAGTTCTTAAGCATAATTTCAGATACCTGCTTTGGCTTCAAAGATACTACTCTGTACTCTCTATCAAAGCTCAAAATAGGTATTCTCCTCAATATCTCTGCTACAAAGAAATCCTGATCTCATCTACCTCAGCAATTTATTAATTCCTTGACGCCAAGCAGAGCTGCAAAACTATGAAGAGCGGCATTTCTGTTACAGGATTGTGCATGTGGTATATTAGAATGCAGCATATTAGTGTGTCATCCTACTGACCAAACATGAAACAAGCAGTTCATAACAAGACAGYGTATAGTAAGTACTGTTATATGAATACACACAGAGAAATAATTCACTGCTCTGCCTACACTTCACAAAACCCTATCATTCCATATTTCAGAGTTGTAGATTAAAACCAATTAATCCACAATAAAAGAAACTAAGCTGCAGCCTCAAGCTATTACCAAACAGTGTGGGAAGTCCTAGAAGTGAAAGCAACTACACTACACAACACTATTTTTGCCCCACCTTTTATATCGTACTCCTGGATTCTCATCTAGTGTGGCACATAAGGTAACAATTTGTTCAGCCATCACTTGCATTACAGAATCTTTATCCTTTGTCTTTTCCAGAGTTGGACTATAACAGCGGTAGAATGCATCTGGGACATTTAGAGTAAATACCTATGTAAAGCACAAGCAAGAAAAAAAGCTTAAATTGTATATTTCTAAAATATCGGGTAAAAGAATTGCTAATACTTTAAAACTACATGCTGTAATAAAAAGTCATACATAATATACTTTTAAAAAAACCAAACCCACACTTCAGTCCTCTTTCTCTGTCCTGTTGAGCTCATCTGCTTCTTGTTCTCACACTCTTTTCCTCTGTTACTCTCCTCCCCTATGTAAATTACTGTATTTTTCAAATTCCTTACTGTCTGTACAGATGGAGGGACCTGAGACAGGCAGAACTAAATACCATCCAGTGTCTCATACACAGCCATACCAGAATGATCATAGAAGGTATCAAGTTAGATTTTTCTAAAATAGAATTTTACATATTGTATCTGTTTATTATATGAAGACTTTACCTCCAAGAATTGAAATTCTTTAAATGCATTAAACCTTGATAAAAGATGTTTAGTACTACACAGAAGAAAAACTTCAACAGTTTAGTAAATGGAATGCAAACATGGAAACAATCCCATTGTCAGTAAATGGATCTTCTCCAGCTTCAGATGGACTCTCTAACTACAGAGCCAAAGAAGAACGTCCATCCAGATAAAGTTGGTTGTTTCTTTTGAGTAATCACTTGGACTTTGCCCAGAGCTCAGTCTGATTATTTACCCTTATCACCCCAGAAAGCAGGCCCAGGGATTTTAAATTAGGAAAACCAGTTAACATTCTCTGTTCCTTTGCTAAGGATTCAAAACGTTCTCACAACCCAAGATACTAAGAACACAAAACTAAACTAAAAGCAAGAAGAGACTAAGTGCTGCTTATTTTCAACTTTAGAAAAGTAGTCCCAATTCCTACTTTCATAGTAAGTCCTCCAGAGAACCAGGACAACAAAATTTTCACATGCCTAATTTGGTAGAGGAAGCTACAAAACTTTTTCTTAAGAGCAGCTTTAGCAGAACTCCCAAAAACAGTTAGAAACAAAGCTTGGGAACATCAACACCACTGGAAAACAAACAAACAAACCACCACACTAATTCTCCTCTGATGGCTTCTCAATCTAAATATTAAAAACCTGTATTATAAAAAGGAGTGTGTCTTCAAACTAGGAAACTACATCACAATAAAACATGGATAGCAGCAACCTCTCCTATATTCACCTGCCACTTGGTATACATAAGAGTTCTGACCCTTGATATGTTCATAAGGTTTGAAGAATACAGGAAAGACTTGTGGGAAACATTCATGGTTAGTTCTACAACTCCCAATAGTGGACAGGGTTTGCGGGCTTCACTGTGTTAGTGAGTATCAGAGTGCATTTCAGCCTTCTGTATCTGATGAAGTACACAAGCAACAAATTATTTCTCAACACAATACCCACTGCGTGGTTTCACATAGAAACCACTCATTGGTTTCCATTCGTGGTCTCAATTCTTAATTGAGAAAACATGGATTTCCATGTTTTCCTCTCAATAAAAAGTTTGCCAAGTTGTTAATGGGGTTTGTTTCTCTTTTTTGTGAGGCTTTGGTTTTGTTCCCCTCCCCCTCAGTTCTCTTCATCCGTTTGCTCTCTTTTTCTCATTTTCACCAACTAGTTAGTTCTACTTATTCCTATTCCTATGCACCAAGCTACCTAGTCTGTCAAATAACACCTCAGTATAAGCAGTAACAAACTTTACTGCTTACTAAAGACAAGCCAGAATACTTTCCTTCTCTTAAGGAATAGATTCCTTCTCTAACCTCTCTACTGCAACTGACTCCAAGTCTTGCAAAGAGGTCAAGTGCAAACAGTAAACCTTTGAGTACAAGAGCATTTGTTTTCATCTGAAAAATATAGGCAAGCACTGGAAATATGCCAAAATGGCAACAGGTCTCACATACAGTTTGTCATTAAAAAAAAAGCTACATTCCATTTAACTGTTTTCTAGCAGGTCAACAACATTGAAAGTAGTCCTCCGGACTATTTTCTACTGTTAAGAAATAATGAGACTCACCTGAGACTCATATGGGAAGAAGGAAATGTTGATCTCCTTGCACCTCCTTATTGATTTTGCACAGGAAGACTTAATTTTATTGAAGAGGTTGTCAGGACAAACTAGGGGGGGGAGGGGGTGGAAAAAAGATTCTAAGTATAAATAACTTGTGCATATTCCAGCTGTTAACTCATTTATAAACTTACAGTATTCAGAACAGACAGATCATTCTAAATTAAGAACCAATTAACAGCAACACAAAAAAGTTGCCAAATCTTCCTAAAGTGAAAGAGAATGTATAATCAATATTTTGTGTTTGAGATCTTTTTCAAGAAGCATCACTGATCATTTTTTACTAGCTTTTGGCAAGTGAAGTTGTAGGACACTCATTAGCAGTCTGTAGCAGTGAAGGATATTGATTTTAACAAAGCAAAAGTTTCTGCTATTTCTTCTCATATAGGAGCGAAAACATTTCCCAAGTTACAAAAAGGTTAAAGGGAGAAATAATGTGTACATATCAAACATCGAAACACAGAGAAATATGGAATTTAGTTATAGATCTCAAATGTGTTCCCCTACACTTACAGGCTACATTGGATCCCAGTCTAGAAACTGAATTTAAGGAATATTTGGATGACGCAAATACTACACAGACTTGGAAGTGCCAGAGCTATTTCCCTAACTCCTCTCAACATGAAAAGCTTTGGCAAGTATTCAAACTGAAAGCTTGCACACTTGCAACAAAGGAACATACACCAAGATAGCAGTGTTTTTCCAGAATGAGAATTGCCGCATCAGCATAAAATGAAACAAGAAACCAAGAATTTTTGACAGTAATTTGATAACTGCTTTGAGAACATACAGTAGCAAATACGCACCATCCACGGACGTCCAGACAGAGCCACAACTCAGTCTCTGCCTTCAGCAGCATGTTTGGTTTTTTTGTTTTCCCTTCTTTACACAGCCATTTTAGTCATGCTGACTGACTGCAGCGGAACACGCAGTCACATTAACCCCATCTGCACTAACTGTCTCTGCTTTGCAACTCACATCATGCATGCAAGGGCTAAGTAGGCACCTTCTTTCAGGTGATGGGGAAAAAAGCTGGCTCAAGTCTGAAGGAATTACTTAAAATAACCAATTACAAAACATTGTTCTTGCAGCAAATTCTCATGCATTTATATTTTTGAGTACTATTTTGTTTATACGAGATACATAGTTTTACTTGAATTGTCTTCCTCCACACTCTCCAACATAGAATACTGCAATACTTTAAAAATAAAACCAGATTACCTAAATTAAAAGCTGAGGTGGGGAATGATCAACATTGTTTGGTGTGAAAGAAATGACTATTGCCACACAGCATGGTGACCACGTTCTGACAACCCAAATGTGTTTAATGACTTGAGTCTCAAATCTTTTCTCAAGAAACAGGACCCAAAATTTTCACTTACTAACCTATAGAGAAGTTGAGAAGCTTACTTATTTACATATATAAAGTTATCAAACTACAACACAAAAGCTTACTTACAGTCAGTGAAATATACATATGCTGCTTTGTATCTGCTGGATGATCTAGTGATGAAGTCATCGATAAGGCCATCTACAGACTTACAGGGGTAGGGGGAAAAAAAAAAAAAAAAAAGAAAAAATAATTAGTGTTTTGCCTTTCCTCACATACCAGACAAAGCTTCTCCCTCCTCTCCTCCTTCCCTGTTAATTACCTAGTCCCGCTTAGGAATACTGCAAATCAACATATAAGAAAAGAAAACACTTAAGTAGAAGATTTTTAATTCCAGACTAAGAATAATAAACAATTACAGAAGGTCAGTCACGCACCAAGATCACTTTAGGAAGCAAACAAAGCAGGATACTTACATCATTTTCCACCTGTAACAGTGCTGAGATTTATTCTCTCAAGAATTTTTAGGAAGTAACAGTAATATCTTATTAGAGCCATTATTTTGAATTCTATTGTTCAATGTATTGCATCATTATTTGATACAACATCTCTTTCAGTGAGGTTACTCATATCTAAGCAATGAAACAGTGCCTCCATTGATCAAAAGGTACACATTTGCAACATACTCTACGGTGACACTGCATTGTCTTTTCATTATGGAAAACTAAGCATCACACACAGGAGCATCACACAAAATGCAAAAATTAAGTACTGCATAGTTGTACACAGTAAATAAATATTTTAAAATAAAATTGCTTTTTTAGTCTGAAAGATCTTGCTATACTTTCTTTAAAATACTAACCTTTTTGGTGGGAGTTATGAAATATATTGCTTTCATGTGTGGGACAGGCTCACGGTTTTTATATACGTTCTCCACCACTACAAAGTAAGAAATATTACATTTTTATAATTAAGAGCTCTATGCATCTGTAAGGAAAGTATCGTACATATTTTAGTATAGAGGTGATAAAAATAAAATAACACCAATCAAGTTGTTCACAAAACTAGTGGCAAGGACCTATCTTCTGCCAAGAGAGGCTTGATTTTTTATTTATTCATTATTTTAAATACAGCAAGTTACAAGACTTCTTCAACCCTCAGTCTAGTGTCAACTAAATTTGTAGGACTAAATTTTTCCTGGCTATTCTACACAAGCAGAATTTTGCCCTCACACAGAAAGGTATGGCAATACAAGCATGCTCAAACTATGGCGCCCAGTATGAAATATCTTGCAAGAAAACTGCCTCGGCAAGACAGTTCTTTTTCAAGCACATTGAGGGAGAGAGAGAATGAAACTATGCAGGGCATCATTTTGGACTAGAGCCTCTTCTGTCCTTTGTTTACCTATTTCCTGTGCACTTATTCTGTTTCAGTATAATTACAGGCACAAATTAGACATTTTCAGCCAATCAGCTTCACTCAACTCTTGGTCTTCTCTGTTTAATAAAGTCATTACTATATAGCGTTGCAGTACACTAGCTTGAGAATGCAGAGAGACTCATGTTGCTCAGTAATTCTGAGGGGGAGGAACAAGGAGGATAAGTAATGTCAGACATTTGGATGTGGAAAGACAGGTTCTTTTCAGTAGCGTACTCACTAAAAATAAAAGGTTTCTTATTGATGAATAGGATACACGCTTACTGAAAGTTTCTCACAAAGGATAAGTAGTACTTATTATGATTAAAAATACACTCCAAAAAGTGAAATGTAAAAGATTTGCTATTATACTTCCAGAAGAATCATGTTATACTGAATAGTTGGAATAAGAAAAGTCTTCCTACTTGTGGAAAAATAACTAAGTCTAAATACTGCTCTCTTACAAAAGTGTTTCTAAAAATCTAAATCTAAAGCTAATTAAAAACTAGATCATTTACATTTTGTTTATTCATTTCAATTTCAAAACCAGGCAGGAAAAAAGTCTGGCAGGACAATACACTGGTAAACATTACAGAAAAGTCAATCATAAAAAGCAACTTTGAAAAGTGTTTTATGATAGGAAAAACATCCTTTTTTTAAGTTGTAGGGAAGAAAAGCCCATAAAATTTACTAGAGRAAAATACTTCTTAAAAATACATGTAGAAAAACAAAGTCTTATCTAAACAGGCATACCGCATAACTGAGATCTATCACAACCCATCCATTATTCACTTTTGACAGTGGCCAACATCAAGGAACAAGACAGACATTCCAGCAGACGAGAAACTCCACTCCACTAGAAACTACTCCCAAATTGTTTAGAAAAGTGACAATCTAATTACTATTACTGTTGCTTATGGGTTTATTCTAGTTAAAGTAATCATTGATATAATTTAGTTTCAAGTTTTTGTTGTGGGTTTTTTTTTTTTTTTTGTTACAGAAAGCTCTCTTGTTTTGAGAAGCGGCTAAAATATGTCTGCACAACATAGAACTCAAATTTAAATTCTTGCCTCTATCACATCCACTTGCTTGCAAACATCTCTCATCAGTTTATCTATTATTGTCTCCTGTTCTCATTTTGTCTTTAGTACTTAAGTTTCTCTGCCTTTGTATCCTAACTCTACTGTTCCTGAGCATAAATGAATTCAAAGCAGCAGTTCTGATTTTCAGAACACATTAGGAAAAAACACAAAGAGCAATTTGCCTATTCTTGTATGTTTTACTAACATTCACTTAATTCTTTATTGAGCTCATTTTCCCTTAACTTCAACTGACAGATAATATCCTTAAAAAACACTCTGTGACAGATAACTTTCTCCTTTACCCCATCCTGGACATTAGCAAACAAAACACCCACCCACCCCAAGCCCCCCCCACCCCCAGAAAAAAAAAAAACCCAACCACAAAACAAACAAAAAACCAAACAAACCAAACAAACAAAAAAAAAAGCACAAAGCCAACAACAAACACCAAAAAAAACCCAAACAAACCCAAACTTACAGTGATCTTTAGCAAAAAGATTGAAACGAAAAGGGGTTTTGCTTCTAGGCAGAGAAATATTTGATTTTTCATTAAAAAAAAAGAAAAATCACAATTGGGTAATTACTGTACAAGCCAGAAAGTCTGCTAGTCTAACATCCCGTAGCTACTTGTCTTCATCAGCCAAATTAAGACAACTTCTTGCAAGGGTACCATCAATTTTATTCTTCCCCTTTTTCTTATCAGGATATTGCCATCTGTATATTAAAAAGAATTATGCTTACCTGTGATACCCTCTGCCAGTAGATCAGTCATTTTGCAGCACAGTGACAGTAATTTAGTAGTGTAATCATCCAAAAGAATTATCTAAATATATTAAAAAAACCACAGGTATTTAGATAAATTAATCAGCTATAGTAAACCCATGTTATCTCCTTAACAACTTGCCACGGAAATCTGAAGCTGAAATCTATTTTATTAATCTATACCTTTCATCACCTGCATATAGCAACTTTGCAGTGGGAAATTAATCTCAAATAACATCAGAAGGCAGCTCCCTACATACAGGATTTCAAAAGATGAACTCCATCTTAAATAAGTAGCTTGTCCCCACTACTCCTACTAGAAAATATTTTAAAACTTTCACTCTGACACAAGTCTTTTGAATTCCTGCCTAATTTACCCCACAGCTTGCTTAAATATATCTGTACTTATTCTAAAACTGTTTTACAGCTCAAGCAGCTCTAACAGGTATCGTACTGCTGAATCCTGCTCCACATGTATTGCACAGCAGTATAATTTTTGAAATCAATAAAGCACAAGTCTTTCAAAAGAAAAGTGAAGATAAACAGAAACACTTTCTGATTTTTTTTTCAAAACTTGAAGAATTGAGACAACTAACCATTTGTTTCTTACTATGCTAGCCCTTAGATTTTTCATTATGTATTATACAGAGATCTGAGTCAGCAGAACTAAAATCCATTACTTGAATAGAAAACAATTTTAAGTGAAAGTGACAGCCATTAAATGATACCTATTTTTTGTGTACTCAGTGATACAGATTATTTGTTCAAGTGATTTTAACATTCTTACAAAAATTATAACAAAACTATACCTTCCATTCTTCCTCTTTCCTGCAGTCATCAAATACTGATGATTTTAGCTCTGTAAGAAGAAAGAGATAGACAGTTTACCAGTTAGAGGAATCAAATTGTTACTAAAAAAATAATTCACCCATTTAGACTCATATGTTTAGAGACCTAAAAAGGAACAAACAAACAAAAAAAAAGCCACTGATAAATACCTCTACAGAATTCTTGACTACAAACTGTCCCTGCCTGTTTCAGAAAGATGTAGCTAAATTTTTCATTTTTGCTAATATTAAACAGCTCCATAAAAATCAGTCTGAATGATCACAGGCCTGTAAATGTTTCACTTTGTTTCTATTTTTTAGTGAACTCTTCCATGAAATGGATTGTGCACATGCAAAAAAAATTAAGCTACTCTTTAAGATAAGGCAGCTGGACCAACACATTCACAAATAGAGCTATTTTAAAATCTATGCTAACTTCAGATGTGCTGCTTCTTTCTCTAGAATTCCACAATAAGCCTAAGAAAATACCAGTTCTTTCAGGAATTGAAAGTTATCTTAAACAAGGTATCCACTATCTTTTCCTGCTATAGCAACATTGGAGTAAATGTCAGTTAAAAAGTACAGGATTCGGCAATAGGAGTCAGCATCTAGTTACAACCCACAGCTTTTAAAGACCACCAGAACTATGAGTTGCAACTTTCAGGAGTGCTGTCATCAGGCTCACAGCAGTGGTATGCATCAATTAAAAGTCAGAAGATTTTGGGAACTGTTTAAAACCTGGTGTTTATAAACATAGGAATAAGGAGGCCTGATTATTCTGCTCTTTTCCCAGAGAACAGAATTTCAGATTAAGCTGATGACTACTGCTATTAAAATAGCTGGACCTTTTTCCCCAAATGAAAAAATGAAAGTAATAGAAACAGAAGCCTAAAATACAAACGAGCAAATTCAGCACAGATTTTGTGATTACTGCCAAGTGAAAGAACCATAAGAAGTTTCAGAATAGTAGGTGCACATACAACAAAAAGTACACCTATTTCCTCAACATTTATAAATATTAATATATTCACTTATGTCCACTTATGGCACAACACTATTGCAAGATACTCTGTCTCTACCCCCAACTTCCAGTGCCTCAGAATTCAGCAGTTTCTTCCGGCTGAGCAGCCTACCTGCTCATCCAGCCTTCATTTCATTTCAGTTTCACAACTCTAACACTGCATAGCACGCAACACTCTCAAGATGTCACACTTCATGCTTCTCACGGTTATATTTTACAAAGATGTCCTACACAGACTCTTTCACACTAACACAAGAGGTTTCTTTTGAAAGATGAGTACTTCATGCTTTAGCTTTCCAATATGCTCAAGTTACTTCTTGCAGCATTGGCATTCTTCATAGCAACTTCAAAACCTTACACTCCACTTCATCTAATAAACTGACAAAAACGCTGGTCTAAAAGTTATTTAAGCAAAAAGCACATGTTTCAAGAGGGATGCAATTGGTGTATTTTGCTTATGTTGCTAAACAATAGAACTCAAGCTCAGTTCTCCTGAACTTTTCTGCTTATACAACTCCCGAAATCCATTATCATTCCTCAAACTTGCCCTCTGGGTTGCTTCCAATTCAACATCCTTCCTGTTATACACAATCCACAGTTTTCAACATGTTCTAGGTCTGCTTAGCCTGGTGTAGAGACTCCTATGACTTCTTTGGATATACTCTCTATAAAACTGAAGAACGCTTATCACTCCATAGCTGCTATCAACATGTATTTGTTGGTAATACCTGAATCCAGGATGTAACACAGGCACATTTTTTCCTGTGACTTTTATACTGTGTATTTGTTACTTACATTTTTCTAGGTCTGTACACAAGGTGTAAGAACAAATCTCTAGCCTCATGAAAATTTCATTAACCTTCATATTTTCTGAGAACACTCTTCCCAAGGAATTAGTTCTTAGCATTACACAGAGTTCTTTTTAATAAATTGAGCACCCGAGAGCCTCGTCCAAAATCTCAAATATATTTTTTCTACAATACTTTAACTTACTTGCCTATAAAATAAACCAGAACATACAAATGCATAATCCAGTTGTGTCTTGAACTTAATTTCTGTAATAAAAAATAGAAGCCAGCTTTCTCCCATCATGAAAAGATATTTTATTCCAAGCTATCAGTGTACCAGATACAGTGTACTTGCCCCTCCAACATTCCAACTGCTATTTGTTTTGTCCTCAACCTGCAGCTGCTTTACCGAAGTAACTGACCTACACTGGTTTACAGGCTCTCAAAATCATCTCATTTGGCTCCAGTAAGCATTCTGAATGCACCAAAAACAATCACAAACCCAGGTATGAATAGTGCTCCATTTTTGCCTAAGCTTTCATTTCCTTCTCATAAATTTCATACCAACCATGCATCCTAACTACCTTCTCTAACTTTGTCTTCTCTGAATACATTCAATAGCTTAAGGCATTTTTCTTCTACTTTTACTTCCCCATCCAGATAAGAACTATACACAACCCTGATAGAACAGCAGACTGCTAAATCCCTGCATGAAAAAAACCCAAACAAAACCAAAACAAAAGCAAACCACACCTTGGCAAAGTTAATGATCCATTTATAACACATTTCCTGAAGAAAGGACTAAAACAGCTTTCACTGTAAGCAAGTGTTCTGGAAAATGAAGTTGCAGAAATACTGAATCATTTAAAAAAATTAATATAGATACCTATGGCTAGGCTAGAATCTTATTATACAAGTCTAGAACACATTTTAAAGTTGTAAAAAAAATTAAAGACAGAATTCCTTGTGGAAATAACCTTATTTACAGATATACACACAGAGATGCAGTATACAGTTAATTTTATAATTTTATCCACAGGACCTACTGCCTCCGAAATACAGGTAGCTTCCCCCACCCCCATAACTGTGAACTTAACTGACAACAAACTCTGGTGGAGTAACCTTTTCACACACTTCTGCTTAGATTCAGTCTAAAATTGCACCTTACAGAAAGGGCTATCACAGTGAAAAGAAGGGTTTTTAACAGCACTGTAACAGAGCACAGGCACAACTTCTTTGCCTATTTGCAGAACAGGAATAAGATACACACTGACAAGAAGCTGCTACATAAAGCATCAGCATCACTGACACATTATTTTCAGACAAATCAGCCTTAAAAAAAAAAMCAAACACATTTGCTGAATCATTAGAAAGCAGCAGTTTATGGCCTTGAATTACCCATAAACAAAGTGCCAGACAATGTCTAAAACTTAGTTCATCAATTTTCATTGTTGTTGTAGTCTTGGAAAGACAAGACTAACTAGTCATCTAACAAAGCATTCTTTTCAGAAGCAGCTTCCTTTTTACAAAGTTTGCAATATAAATGTTTTATTATTCACACTGCTTCGCCGTCACTCTAATCTTTTCTTCCTCACAGTCCTGTCCACACTGACAATGTCGTTTTCAAAAGTCCTTACACACCCTGATGACACACTAGCACTTTGATCAGGTTCCCTCCTTTTAAGGGCCAAGTCTTCTGCAAAACACCTCAGAATAAATCAATCGCTTTACAGTCAAAGGCACAAACAACTTAACAGAGCTAGACAGGACAAGCAAAGCAGCAAAAGTAGGGATTTCTAAAGGTCAAGTTTTAAACAAAGGTAATCTAACTCATGCGAGCAGAGTACAGATGTCAGCAATCGAGGACTGAACACCACAGGGACAGTCTGCTTTCCTCTTTCTCCCCTTTTTCTGTTTTCTCTTCCAGTGACACAAGCAAGCAGACTGGAGCTTGCAGGTGGGAGCAGAGGAGGAAAATGCAGACGAGAAGGCAGCAGGTCCTTCCCATTTCGGTGACAGACAGTCACTAGACTGGCTGAGCTGCTCAGGGAGTCACAACATCAGTACAATTAAGTCCGGCGTGAGGTGGCTACTAATGCCTTTCCCCAAAGGTCTCAGAGTACCTGAAATACTATTAGCCCTTCTACTCCACTAAGACATGGAGTAGTTACAACTTCATTTGCTGTACCAAACACCGGCAGAACCTGTTCCTAAACATGGCAATAAAAACCTGCAGTTCATTTAGGAAAGTACCTGGGGACAACTTCAGTTTTTTCTTCTGAAAACCGTGAAGCCCCAATAAAGCGGGCAGTGCCACTTCGTGACACGCAACCAGAGACCCCCTTCTGAAGCCGGGAGCACTCTCCAAAACTGCCATTTCGAAAGCAGCAGGGAAGTCCTTGAAGAGCTGAGTTCAGTTTAACCTCTTCAAGAGCTGGCATGGCTGGCTATATCCTGTATAGTTCACGCTTATCTCAGAATAAGGCAAAAACGTTTCCATCCAGGTGCTATTTACTGCAGGCACCCGCGGCAACGCCGCAAGCCGGGGCGGCCGCCTCCCGCCACCCCGACGAGTCACTAGCTGAAACAGCCGGGAAAGAGCAACCACCTCCAACCTCTGCCGCACACCGGGCTCCCCACAGAGCCACCCGGGCCCGGCCCAGCTCTCCCGCCGCCCGCGACAGGCCCGGCCACCCGCCTCAGCTCCGACACGCAGCGCGGCTCCCAACGCGCCTCCAGCCGCACCAGGAGGGGCCCCGGCCCCACCCTCGGCGGCCAGGGGACCCCCGACCCCAACACGCCGGGCTACGGGGAGGCGGCACCTCAGCGGCGGCGGCGAACGCTCCCGGCCGGCCGGCCCGCCCCGCCGCCCAGCGAGCGGCCCCAGGCCGCTCCCAGCCCTGGGGGGCAGGGGGCGCGTAACGGAACACCGCACTCACTCTGCCACACCAAGCTCTTCAGCCCTCGCACCGCCGGCGCCATCTTGCTTGCAAACCCCGCCTTGCGCTACCACTGCGCCGCTCCCTTCCGCTCCCCCTCCCGGCCCCGCCTCGCCCTCTTCAGAGACGGCGGGCGGGGCCGGGCGGCGGAGTGCGCTTGCTGCTCGTGGGGCGGGGCGGGCTCCCGCCAGCCGTGCCAGCCCCTCAGGAGCCGTGCCAGCCCCTCAGGAGCCGTGCCAGTTGAAGGGCCGCCTTTCTCTGCGATGATGGTGTCCGAAATTCCCGCTGGGGAAGCGCCCGGTGACCAGGGCTTATCCCCTGAGGAAGGAGCGTCCTGTTGCTCGTCAGAAGGTGAGCCCGGGACGCCGGGAGCCGCGCCCCGAGGCAGGCTCCTTGTGCGGTGTGGGGAGCAGCCGGGGGGTCCGGCAGACCGCCTGGCCGGGGGAGCCTCCGCGAAACCTGCCGTGGTCCCGGGTCCCCTCGGGGTGTAAAACTCTCCTCGCCACCGTGGCTCCCTCATAAAAACGGTCCCCAGGTTCCCTGTTACGTTCGTGTAAGCCACCGAAGAAAACAGTATCGGTTCATAGAAAGATACCGTTTCTTGACGCCTACAATCTTCTGTCAGAAGTTACAGTTTGAGGACATAAAGGCGCGTTGTCAAAGGGGAAACAGCAGCTGGTACGCATACGAAGAAATGAGAGGAAAATTTCTCTTTCCACAACGCGAAGCATGAAGAAGAGTGGTTCCCAGTCGGTATGGTGGTGTTCCATTCAAAGGGGAGTACGACAAGGGCATCATTCCTGACAGAAAAAAAGATCCTTGTAAGTGGACAAAAATGGCAATAGGTAATAAGCTGGACAGCAAATTTCGAATTTACATTGGGCTTAATTATTTTATGAATCTTGTATAAGCAATACAGAAACTGCATCCTGTTACAGAAGGGAAAAAACCCCACCACCCGCCTGCCTAAAAGTTCAGTGCTATGTCGGACTCATTTCACGGTGGTTTTGGTAACCACTGGCAGGCTGTAGTCCAGCAGGGAGGAGGACCTAACCTAACGCGACCTCCTCTCGTCCCGGGGAGTAAACCTGCGGTGACAGCACTACTGCAAAATATTACTGGTCACAGCAGGGATCGGCCTGAGCTCATCCCCATGTGAAGGCTGGAACAAGTTCTGACAAGATGTGTGGTGCAAAAAGTAAATCATTAATATTTATTGGACTGCTTTTCAACTGCCTAGAAATGGTGAGTGCAACTCATTTGCTTTAAAACTATTTTCAAGAATGATATTGTACTCTTTGTAAAAGTAAACTAAAAGTTAGGGTAGAGACTTATCTGACACCCACTTCTACATTCATATTTTGTTACTATTACACTTTTGCAGTGTTTACAAGTGACTGAAAAATAATATATTAGGACCCAAGGTCTTTCGAAGTCTGTCAACAACTGAAAACTGGATCAATAGGCAGATTCAGAGAGGAAAATGAAGAAGTAATATGATCTGCATACCTGTACCAAATCTCATTGGTTGCGTAAACTTTCCATGCTTAAAGAATCTGAGCAAATACATCATATCAGTAAAATGTGTTAAAAAAATGTAGTATTTTAAGTTGTTGTTGTTGTTGTTGTTACTAACATTATTCGGTTTTTAATTTTCCAAATAAAATATTTCACTTTGTATTTCTAATTTTTTTACATCTTCCTTTTCAGATCTTTTCAGCTAACACAGGTAAATCTTCAAAATGGCATTTTGGTTTTGCCTGCTTATTTTTGAATGGGTCTGAAGAGAACACACACGTGTGATTTCTAATAAAACATTCTGTAAGTTCTAGCAGCTTTAGAAACAAAAATTGTTTTCAAGTTTGATTCAGCTTTAAAAAAATCTATGTTGATATCTTTATAAATTTTAAACCTCATTTTTAGGAGTCCCAATTCTGTCAGACACTCACACAAAGATTCTGACAGACCACTTACGCCTTGACAGTAGCGTGAACCAGGGAGAACACTCAGCTGGACAAATTGTGCTGTTCATTACCTACATAACTGTGCTACAAATAGGATTCAAAATGTCCGATATTTGCACCTAATTATTTGTTGTATCCTTTAATAAAAAAAACCCAAACAAGCAAAAAAACCCACCACCACCCCCAAAAAAACCCAAAAAACACACCAGAAGAAGCATGATCTCCTCAGCGCAAGTATTTCCAATGTTTTACAACATTTTATACTTTCTTTAATCTCGTATTTTGTCCCTACAGCTCCTATTGCCTTAAATGTGAATACTGAGTAGTTTAAAATATGAGGAATGCAAGATTACAAGAAATGCTCTCAGAATTCATTCGTTCTCTGGTGATAGTACATATTCCTGCATGTACTGCACTGTCAAGAGTCTTAAATGCTTAATCATTGCAGACATGTTGTTGCAGTATTTGGACACTTACTGTAGCATATTCTTTTCATGATTTGCAAAACAAGCATTTGATCCTATTCATGCGTGGAATACTGTTGACACTGGTTGTATATTCACGTACGGATTATACCCAGTATTTTTTAAAATAATTAGACTACAGCATATGGAGGTTTTAAGAAAAATAGCCATCATCACAACATGATATTATGAGAGCAAGCAGCAGTTATTACAGTAATTAATGGATTACAAAAGTGAACAAGGGAAATAGCACTCCAAATTCAGTGGATGCCTATCATCTGGAAATTAGGTCACATCATAGGTGCTTGATAAGGCACTGAACAATCTTCTTGTCAAGACTTGACTAAATTCAGGAAATGGTGGAAATGTTTTTTTGATAATGATTTTTTTTTTTTTTTAGGTTTCTGTATGTCTATATATGATTTGACATCATGAAGCATTTATCTCAGATGGCCCAAGTTTTCAGGAGCCTCTTCTTACAGAGTCACAGCTACAGCTGTGAATACTGTAGGCCATTCATTACTGGCTCATTTTAGTGATGTTACACTTAAAGGAACACTAWCCTCATTAATTCCCAATACTATTTATGCTATACAAGCAGAAGCCATTGACAAGAATGGAACTATTCTTGCAGAAACACAGATTATGCAGTCAACAGGTTAGTAAGAGAAACTTTGTGAAGTATCATTTCCATTGACCACTGTAGGACTGGGATTTTATCCTTGATGTTTCATTGTACTGGTAGGGAATAGCTGCCATTCCTGTTGAAGCCTTTTGCTGGTTCTCCTACTGAGTTCAATATTAGCATGATTAGCTCCTTTTCCCCTCTGCTTTTTTTAAATATATATGTTTCCCTGACCTGCCATGCACAGCTTGCTCAGACTGCAGCTTTCCAAATCACCTACCCTTTCATTACAAATGCAGGTGTGAAGCTATATACATTTTTTGGTACTGATGCTGATAAATGGTATTTTTGTTTCATTCACAAAAGGACTGGTAGCATATAAGTCATTGATGGATATTGAAGAAAAATCTACATAAACAGAAGTGCTTTTTTATTTCATCACTGAAATGTGATTGAAAAAATACTCTGTTGAAATTTTGTTTTTAAAATAACTGATAATTTTTAGAAATAGCTATTATTTTTCCAGTAGAGTTTGTTTCTTATAAAAGTAATTATTACAATAAAAATAAAAAATAAAAACGTAGCAGTGTTTATCCTGATAAGTATAAAAAAACCTCTATTGCTAGCTTAGTTATGGGAGAGTAGGTATTAATGTTCTGTAATTTATTTCTGATATAAATCATGTGCTATATATTCTCTGCTTGACTGTTAGGCAAGCAACTCCCTTAGACTTGCATAAGGATTTCCGGCACAGAAATTTTTATGAATTGTTACTAAAGACAATATTTTAAAAGGAAAAAAAAATCATAGTGCAATAGCTTGCTCAAATATCACAGAAGACACACCTGCAAATGTTCCATAGGCATGGTCATATAGAACATATGTTACCATTTTTACAAATGGGGCAAAAGAGGGTATCTGACTATAGCTGAATAAGAAAATGCTTGGGACTAAGAGAGCAGACATAATGCTCAGGAGTTGTATAACCATGTATAATACTTGCTAGGGTCTCTGAAATCCCAAATTAGCTGCCTTTTTATAAATAACTTTTCCTCAAGGTGCATACTTTTGTCCCAAATACTTTTTCATTCCTTTTATTAATTTTAGGTGGGATACGCCTTCATTTTATCTTTTTTTCTCTTCTAGTGAGTTTTTTGCAGCCTTGCAATATATGGACTTGCTTTACATGGGCTGATTCTAGTCTGAAAATCCTTATTACTGAATATAAATTACTTGTGGTTAAGGAATACACCCTCTGTAGTTACTTTTGTGACTCCAGTACACAAGAGCAGTACACAAGAGGTCTTTCTGAATGGCCTGCAGCATAGCATAATAGAAAAGCATTTAATTGCAGTATTTGATGTGTCATGTTATTGTATATCTAAGTATATCTGCTCTGAGCAGGGGGTTGGATAAGATGACTTCCCATGGTCCCTTCCAAACTAAATTATTGTATGTTGCTCTGATACAGAAATGCCTATGATTCAGCATCCTATTTCAGACTGCTTTGAATAAACATCCACTTCTTCTTTGTATGTATTGCTTTGTATATTGCTTTCTATAAATATCCAGTATAGTTAATTGGCTATAGAGCAAGACAAAAAAGAGACCTCTCAGTGCAACCTAGGTTAAATCATGGTCATTTTCAAAAGTGATTTCAAGGGTACTAGAGTATTTTTATTAAAAGATGAAAGTTGGTCTAGAATACCTCAAGACTCTGTATTTTGTTAATGTTAATTTAAACTTCATTTAACTTAAATTTTAAACATTCATAGAAAGTGTAGGCCATTTGTCCTACACTTTGTCTTTGTGAAATTTTCAGAGCACTTAGTGTTTCACAGGGCTGAGTTCCGGAACTTCAGTATGTCTATCGTTATTTCCATTTCAGCTCCAGACATACCTGTTATTGACCAAGCTTATTCAAAACTTAGCAACAGTATCACAGTGGAATGGAGAGCAGTACCTGGGGCTACTAATTATCTGCTGACTGCACAAGATGGAGATTCCTTCATTGAAACTGTAGTTAAAAATTCTCCAGGCACGGTGACGGGCCTGAAACCTGCCACCTTGTACAGAATCACTATCAGATCTGTAAATTCAGGAGGAAAAAGCCAGCCTTCACCTTTCAGAAAAGCAAAAACAGGTGGACTTTCAAATTCTTACACTTATTTCAAATTCTGTAATGTTATTATAATACAAAGCATTCATGCAAGCATCCTTTTTATTTTTTTATTTGAACAGAAAACAAACACTATAGCCCAGGCATGTACCAGTACTGAATTATTATAATCTTGTATTTTAAATTATATTGATCACATTCTCCTTTCAGTTTTTGAGGACTAGAATTCGGCCATCTGACTTAATGACCAGGACAAGAGTCTGAATTAATGGTTTACTTTATGACAGTACTGTAAGTTAAATGTTTAATAGGAAGTTTTACTAGAATTTGTATAAATATATGTATTTTATTTTAACAAAATCAAATTTTATTTTAACAAAAGACGTAACTTGAGGGAATGGAAGAAATTAAGAAAAAACTAAAAGCATAAAATAATAAGACAATGTAAAACTTAGAGGACAGGAAATGCAGTATCATCTTTGTGATTTTCATTCTTCTACACACTCAACCTTTCATACTTTGTGTATGAGTTACATTCATTTTACAAAACCTGTAATATCATAATGGATGCACCAAATCAGTTTCCATATTTATTCTGTCAGTCTTGCATTAATTTATTTTTCTGTTTTTGTTGTCACTGAATTTGTCTCTCAGAGTTTGGCGACTGTTGTTTCTGTGTATTCATTTCAAATTTGGCCCTTTCAAACAGTATTACTGAAAAACCAAAAGCTTAATTGGTGTTCTTCCTCAACAGTCCTGGCTGCTCCAGTTCTGTCTGTTAGTTCCCCGAGTTATGACTCCATTGCAGTGAGCTGGAAAGCTGTGTATATGGCAGCTGGATTCTCTGTGTCCCTCATGAGATCAGATGGTTTGGGCAGAATGCTGAAGGAGACCACCACCAATTCCTCCTTGATATTTACAAATCTAGGTCCAGGAACTCTCTATACTATCAAGGCATATGCCTGGAATGTCAATGGGATACCTGGAGATGATTTCACATATAACCAAAGAACAAGTAAGAAATCTTCTTTTCTGAAACCAAGTAAGCATTAAAAAAAAAAAAAGAAGATATACCAGGAAGTATTTATGTGTATGTGTGATTGTGTTATGCTTTTCAAAGATACATTGGGTAGATTTTCAGATCATATAATTTTTACCCCATCTCAAAGTTCATGAAAGCTCAGATGACATGGCTATGTTTAATTAATATTATTGAGGTAAAGATACCATTAACTACCACTAAAGTTGTACCTAGGACAGGCCTGGGTAAGGATTACACAAGCTTAGACTGATTTGAGGATTTTTCTAACTGTGAGAAGCAAATATTCAAATAAGGCAAGGAGTTTCAACAGAAAGCTTTGTGACGGTGTATGACTAGAACTATTTCTTTAAAAAAATCTCACTTTGATATGAATGAGGGTAACGTATGCACCGCAAAAATTGTATTTAGTTTGCAAGTTATGAAAAAGGTCATGTTTGTAGGCCATATGCTAAGTTGTATTTATGTGTTCCAAACTGAAATACCGTAGGTCCTAATGCACCAGCGGATATTCAATTAGCTTTTAATAGTGGTGCTTTAAGAGCTATTGTTTCTTGGATGCCAACAGAAGGAGCAATAACTTACAGTGTGACAGCCTCCAGTGGACTCTTGAAACTAAAGTGTAACACATCTTCTGCCTCCTGCATGGTGCCATCACTCCAGTGCGGCTCTGAATATTATGTTTCTGTCACAGCATACGATGATGCTGGATCCAGTAAACCTACTGATGCAGTAAGCTTAAAAACTAGTATGTGTCATTGATCCTTATATAGCTTATGGCATTTTAACATATATTTCTTTAATTTCAAATGTAAATTAGTCCATTACAATTCACAAGTCGTTCTCAAATAGTTATTTCTGCTTCTGAACTTTGTGCATGAACTGTGCCATATACCTTTCTATTTTGGGGATAATAGCCTAAACTTTCTTCATTTTTCCATGAGAAAAACTTAGAGTGGTCTATATATTGTTGGGTGAACCAGTAAGCCTGCATTTTGCTCTTACCAAAAGAATCTGTTCTAAAGTCAATTTTCTGAGTGTAAAACTAATGTAAGGAATAACAGATCTGTCCTACTGTGTCAGGTCTGTCACAAATAGATTGGGAGAAATCTGTGAGGAAATAGCATTAAAGACTGGCCCTAGGCTGAGAACTGTTCTAGGCTAAATCTAATTGTTAGTTAGAAAGGAGGTCAACAAAACCACATTCATAAAGTAGCACCACTAGACTAAATTAAGATACCGTGCCACAGACCATTCAGATGTAGCAGCTTTGTCAGGACAAAAGGTTGCTCATTTCAGCTTCTTAGCACCACTGCCATGTCAGAGGTTATTGCTTCCTGACCTGTTAGATGAACTGCCCATGTAAGAAAAACCTAAAACATTTTTGTTATGTGCTACCTTAAAGACGTAACATTATTTACTTAATTATTTGATGTAACCTGCCTTATTTTGACTTCTCATTGATATGAGTTAGAGATCATCCATGTGAGCAACTCAGAGGTGGATCTAATGGGATGAGAGAGCCTTAAGCAAGAGACAACTTTTAAGCTGTGGGCTGTAATCTTCTCAGCCAATATTGCTTCAGCTAGATCATGTATATTCATTCTAATAGCCACAAGCTAAACTTTTTGAACTAGAAAGAAAGTAAATGTTATTTAAGCAAAAGCCATGGAGTTCGCAGTTTAATGTGACATTTTAGGATACCACCAGAAAGGAAACCTGAGCAAAGGACAGCTCTATTCAGACACAGCCAGTGAGTTTTATACCAATATATAAAGGGTTTTCACATAAAGGCTTTTGGGTGCCAACTGATATTCAAGCTAGTATTCTGATTGTCATCCAGAACTATTATTTGTGAGCATAGACTGTGCCAGTTCCTTTTGAAATACTGCCTGGTGCCACTGTTTTTGTTCACAGGGGCTCCTTAAGCAGATCTCTTTTCTGTAAAACATGAAGGTAGCATCTCTTTTGTTCTGTAAAAATCATACTCACTTTTCATCTAAATGTAAGTAGCATCCTCTGTAAAGGCAGATAAGTTGCTGTTTTCTTGAACAAGACAGAACAACTATTCAAGCTGAGTAGAATAATTCTATATATTCCTGATTTTCCGTATTCCCCAAAAGTATAACTTCAATAAAAATATTCTGATTACAATTCTTTTTTTCTTTCTTTTTTAAAATGTTTTTTTCAGTTCCTTGTGCACTGGTAAATATATCAATTGAAGAGGATGAACCTGGCCACTTGTTGGTATCATGGTCTAGCGTCAATTTTGGTCATTATTAYGTGGTTTTTGTGAAGAGTGATGATGGCTTGGAAGTGCACTGCAACACATCACATACTCAATGCCATTTCCAGTCAGACTGTGGCTTCACTTATTTCATCAGTGTCTTTGCATATAACAAGGCAGGGCAGAGCCCTTTGGGTGATGTATTCAATTACGCTACTGGTAAGTAGCAATGTATTCTTGCAAATTCATTTTGGATCCCTTAACTGTGTTTATGGTAGAGCTGATTGGACATTTTTATGGGAAGATAATGACTTAAACTTCTATTTTTATTCAATTTTTGGGCAAAACACACAAAGGCTGGCAGAGAAAAAGAACCATTTCACATTGCAGTTGAATTTAACTTGCGTAGTGAAGTGCAACATGCTTACAAACTTGAAAATAGTTTAATGATTCACAGTCACCAGGCAAGGACATATGAATAACACACAGTCCTGCCATAACATTTGCGTTCTAGTCCTGTTTTTTTTCCTATTGCCTTAGGAGGGGTGTACCAAAGTCTTAAACTTCCTCATAGAGAGTTTTCACATTTGGAAAATGAAAGAATAACAAGTTCAATGGGAAATTGTGAAGAACATTGTTAGAGTTATTTAACCTCTAGATGCTTTGAAATTTTAAATGAAGGACATACATAATCCCCATGTCTTACCTATACATTAGAATGCCCCCTACTGATTTGGAAGGAGGGGTACTGAATTAATTCAAGAAGTCAGACTGGGATTAATGAGACTGACTGCACAATATCGATCACCTTTGGAGGTGAAGGAGACATGAAGCACATAGATAAACAAAACAAGGCTCTTCGATGTCGTGCCAGTTTTCGGTTCACGTTTCCCTCTCTGCCTTGTCTGTTCCCAGCACCCTGTTGCCCCAGCGACTTCAGGGCCATGTTCGTGTCGAGTGACACCGTGCAGGTCACCTGGGCTCCTGTCCCGGGTGCTGAAATGTACCGAACAAGAGCTGTTGGCTGGAGTGGCGTGGTGCTCTGCAACGACACTGCCACGGCCTGCACCTTGTCAGCCCTGCAGTGCAACACCCACTATAATATCAGTTTATTCTTTCAGTGAGGCCAGGGGCAGCAACACGTCATGTGCATCCAAGTACGTGACAACAGGTATTATGATCTTTCTTACCTTCCTTTAGCAGAAGAAATAATTAGTTAGACACTGCAGTGATTCATGGATGAAAAGCATTACTGGTGCTAAGTTACTGTAACTGATAAAAATTAAGAAAAAAAAAAATACTGGAAGTCTTTAAAAGGTCTTAGGTCCTTTAGGTCCCCCTTAGCAGGGACCTAAAAACAGATTTGGATTGAAAGCTTCTGAATGCTCAAAGTTTTTGAAAATCAGATTTACAATTCATCTCTGGTTTTGTATGCAAAATCCTTATGTTGTCAGTTCTGTCACGAGTTCTAAATTCTCACCAGGAGTAACCATTTAAGGATCATATACTTTTCCAAAGTAGTTTATCAGTTCTAACTGGTAGTTAATTTTCATGTGTAACTTATATAGTATGCATAAACAATCTGTTTAAATACTGTTAATATGAGATATTTCAGCTCCCTGCAGTCCTGAAATTAAAAATATCTCAAAGGAGGCTCTTTCTGTAATCAGTGTGCACTGGCAATCTAACAATGGAAGCTACATATGTTGTCACTGCCAGAGGAGAGGCTGGACTTTGGCATTGCACAAGCTCTGGAAATTCCTGTATCCTAATTAATATTCCCTGTGGATCTGCTTTCTCTGTTAGTGCTATAGCAGGATCACCAGCAGGACAGAGCTTACCAAGCTACAGTGTCCCTTTAGAGACAGGTATGTGGGAATTGTATATAGCAGAAAATATTTAGCAGCATAGTATTAAAATAGTTCTATGTGTCTTTATATGTTTTTGGCTTTTTTTTTTTAATTACTATGTGTGCATATTATACTATCTATTGCTGGATGTCTTCTGCTTAAACGTGTATGTATCTTTGTGTGTGTGAGAAGGAAGGATCACCTGCCACTTGCCTCACACTGAGAAGCCTTAGTGCAACCAGTTATCATCTGGCACAGCTAACTAAAATATAATAACATAATCCACTAATGTAACGCATAACTTTCTTGTCAGCATTTTGACTTTTAATATTATCGGGAGAGGCAATGAGGAGATGACCATGTCAACAAATAAACAGTGTGAAGAACAGATTAAAGCACATCCTACCCACCATTCCTGCTATTAATTTACTAGCAGAGTTTTGTCCTGTACCACTTAACCCAACAATCCCCAGGCATAGTTCAGAGATTAATGTACACCAGGATCTATTTTTAACAGGCAGTTTGGCTGCAGTCATTTTATGTTGTAGAGGAAGAGACTTTAAACAGAGACAGATCTGGACTGAGCTATAAGATTTGAGGTGTAGAGGTGGACCCTGCTTAATTAAACTACAGATGTATCCTGATATTCTGATGACAAATTTTAGTAATTTTTAGTATCTTGGTGAACAATCATCTTATAATAATTCCAGGGTTATAACTCACCGTTATAGACAAATTGATCTTATATTGACATTCTGTTTATTAGAAGCTTGCCAGAATAGTCAAGTATTTTTCAGCATGCTAATGTTTGCCTGAAAAGTATGCACATCTTCATTCATTTGCTCTTGATCATGTACTATTCTAGTTGCAACCCCCCAAAACACCTTCCATTTTCTAAGTACAAAACAGAATTGACTTCTCTATTTTTTGTTCTTTTTAAGCTCTGTGTTGCCCTAATGACCTGATACTAACTCAAGTGACACAGTCTGTAACAAATGTCAGCTGGTCTGTTGGGATGGGTGCACAGACATACAAAACAACACTGGAGTCTCCAAAAGGACAGGCAAAGTGTCACACTCTTCAAAACTACTGTCTCCTGGGATGCATCACATGCAGCACCAACTATACAGTATCTCTGAAAGCAATCAGTGAAACGGATTTGACATCCCGTTGCACGTATCAAGGACATTGTTCCAGTATGTAAATTGTAAACGCAATCGGGAAGAAGACTCAATATACAACTTACTTTGTATAGTATTCCTCTCATACAAATAGTGCAGCTGAAATTCAATACATAGTTAATACACTTGCAGTTCCCTCTTTTAAATAAATGCACTTTGGATTATTTTCATATAATTTAAACCCTGTTCTTGTAACAGCCATATAAAGAAGTTTTGATAACATATTGCTCCAGAACCAATTTTTTAATTTAAATTATGCTATGGCATAATTAAATTTTAGAGACCACAGAAGGATTCTGGGCACTCTAGGGCAGCCCTGGTGCCTCCACAGCCAGGAGAGAGCAACAATATTCCAATGTGTAAAACAATGGCTGAATTCCAGCTCCATAATATGAGTCTGATGGAACTTCTTCTCTAGTTCAGTTCAAGAATTATTTCGGCTTTCTGTGAAATAATAATTTCTCATTGAAATGCTGGTATCCAGTGTGATAGTAATCATATAATCTAGTTTAAAATGCATTCTAGGAATTTATAATGTATTGTGGGTTCACAAAATTTGCTTATTAATGTTTCTTATTTTATTAGGTGCTTGCTGCCCTTCTAGGGTGAAGCTATATAGACTCAGCAATAATGGTATCAGGGTATACTGGCGAGCTTCTGATGAAACGATAAAACTACAATACTGATTTACATGGCTCAAAAGGTAATTTCACCTGTACCCCTAGCTCAGGTCTAAGTCACTGCGATATCACTGAGATACCTTGTGGGGATGTCTACACAGTGGTAGTATCTCCAGTTACTGATAAGGGACCGAAGCTTACGTTTTGTCCTAAAAAGACATACTCAGGTAAAACTTAAATTTCTTTGAATGATGTATTTTTGTCCATGCATGCTAGATGGTTAAAATGTAATCTGAAGTTATGCAAGTAAAGGTAGCATGGAGTAGAACTTTTATATTCTAATGTTGGCTCCAGAGTAAACTTTATGGGTGCTATCTTGCAATATCTGTGACGGGAACTTCACAGGAGCATTTTGGGACTGGGCATACTTATCTACATGGGTGCCTCTTAACTGGATCACCCATAACCTGGTGAATACAGATAAGTTAATTTTCAGTTGGGAGGTTAGTAGTGGTTAGAATACAGAAGCAAATAAATGAGGATTTTTAATTGTTTTGTTTTCTGATTTGTTTTATAGAATTATTGTTTTTGAATGAAGAAACAAATCAAGAACTTCTATGAACCACTCCTAAGCACATTTCTTAAGTAAAAATTGTTTAAAGGGGTAGTAATTTCCTTTGGATTCCTTTCTCAGGGCATAAATTTAATCCATTACAAAATTACTGCTATCTGATGGGATGGCACAGTTGTATAGCATGGACTACATTCTACAGACTACTAATGTTTTCCGGCTTACAACCTGACACCTAACATTTATACTACTGTTTCACGTCATTTCAGTAACCTGTTCTGGAAGCTCTGTTGGAATGGGTAAAAGCATACAATACATTCATTCCAAATCCATGACGTTTGTAAAACGTGTTAGCATCATGTAACTCCAAATAAGATGCAAATAATATATATATTTGATAGTCAAAGCTTGTGTTAGTGTTATGCAGGTATGTCTCACCCCCCCATCTTATAATAAAACAAAACATACCTATATTGCGGCCTGTACACCATCATGCATTCTACACTGTGACAACATTTACTATTTATCTGATAACACATAATAAAAGGCAGGCTTATCTTTTATAGCCTTGCCATACCCCATTACAAATTAAACTAGGTCACACTTCTGATTTTTATTTTAAAAAAAGTAAAAACAAGTGTGGCTTACCTCAACTTATTCTACCTTATTTCTTCTGAGGTTTCTACAGGATAGTCTTGTGCTTTATTTGCCTATGTAAACTGCTAGAAACAACTTCAAAAGCAGCCACTGAAACAAACATTTCTCAAGACAGTTGCTCTACCATAACTGAAATTGTATTAATTTCTGAATTCTGTTACAGTGATTTATAGAGGGAAGAGCAATGCAGAACAACATACGTAGATGAAAATTCTGGTTCAGATAAGGAGGTAAGTTATAAGAGTCATAATTCAGATTAGGATGTATTAATCAAACTTTTCCTGCTGCTTAAATCTTTGGCATTGGAGGGATAAGCTTCACCAGTCCTGTATATCCTAAATATAACTGGTTTGTTAAAATCCATCATATTTACCTCAGAAACCTCATGTTGTCTGCTCCTACTATCAATACTGATTTATCCTCTCCTCCATTTACAATAAAATCCTCTTTCACTTCATTAAGCCTTTTCTAATACTATCCTATAGTTCCCCAGAAAAGCCCTCAAAATCCAAACAGATCAAGATACTCTTCAGCACTCATTTACTTTCTCTCTCTGCTAGCTAAAATTGCTCATTCTCCAACAAAAGTACAGTGTTCTGGACTATTTACTGCCCTTGTCTTAAAAGGATGGCAAGAAGTCACTGCTGACTTTTTTTCCCCTAAGGTTGATCACCTCCTCTTTGCTACTGTTCTCCTACAGCTATCCTGGATGTTAAGGCTGTTGATAACGCCATTCTCCTTAAAAGCTCTTCTGTCTGTCTTTCCCTGAAGCTGGAAAGATGACATCTGTGCTTAACTGCAAGTCACAGCTGCTTGAGGACTGGGAGGAGGGGAGCTGAACACCTAACCATATCTGAGATCTAATCCAGGACATCAAATTTGAGCCCCAACTGATGAGATAGTTTTTAAAATGCAGATGAACACTGATAGAGATCTCCATAATCTTGAACTGTAATTTTCCTTGTAAAGCAGTTTTAAAAGTTCTTCCAAGACAGTTATTAATCAGTAGGTGTGTTCTAGACCTAGTGTATCAATGAAATAGTAAAGGCTGAAATAAAGATTGAGAGAATGAAATTTAACTCCTTAAAAAAAAAGCAGCCATTTAGGTACACTCAATTAAAAGTCGCTTGAGGCTTAATCAAGTATTCTAAGGCTATTTCATTTTAATTTAAATTTTAAAAAAAAGTTTCTTCCTTTACAATTTTGAGAGGTGACTCGTGAGGGTAAATATAATGTCCTCTTCACATCAACTGACTTGTTTTGCTTTGTGGCTAATGAAGAACTGACAGTTATTACTAAAATTTTAATTTCACATTTTTCAGAAAAGGCAGAACCTTCTCTCATACTCCACCGTGGTTACTTTTTCAGCCAACATAGAAAGCAAAGTTCAAGTTCCAGGGTTCTACATACACATAAAAAGTAAAACAATTACTCAAAGATATCTTACAAAAACACTTTTCAGAAGCTTATGTATAAAAGTTACCAAAGGCAACAGGGTTTTTAGCACTATTTTCAGCTTACAGAAAGAGACACCATGCATTCTGAAAGTTTCCTTTCTTCACAGAACATAGTTGTACTGGGTATCTCAGTCACCGCTTCTGATCACTTGCACAAAATAATCTCACAGGAATCTCACTCTTCAATAAATAGATCGTAGATGGCCGAAGAATTACATGTTGCTTCTTAGAACATGATCTGCATTTATTCACTGTCAAACAAGTCTTTCTTTAGGAAAGATTATTTAAAACTGCCCTGCATTACTTAATAAAAAGTTGGGTTTATTTCTCATGTAATTTGAAAAAAAAAAATTAAGAACATAAAAATAAGTATTGTTCACAACTTTCTTCCTCAAGGGTTTTATTTCAATTTTTTTTTTTTTTTCAGTCATCATTGTAAAACACTGGCACCAAAGCTTTAGTGTTTAACCAGGTGGCTATTAACTGGATTTTCAGATGTCTAAAGCAATCAGTTTCTTTTGGAATCAAATTTAAGCCACAGCTCTTCTTTTCTTATAAACAGCTCCAATATTTCCATGCTCTAACAGTAACTCTAATGTATTTTAAGCAATTATAAACTGTTGGTGTATTTTTTCTTCATTCTTCCTGGCATACAGACATTGACATCTCAAAATTACACACAACTTTGACAATGCTGTAGTACTATTTTCATCAGCTCCTCTCATTTTCATGATTGAAAATGAGAAATGTAATGGTAATAGAACATACTATTTGCATGTTTATTAAAAAAAAAAAAAAAAAAAAAAAAAGAAAAAGCAAAAAGCTGAAGAGGAGTCAAGATTCCAAGAAAAACCACATTGATTCAGCTCAAAAAAAGTAGTTAGAAGATGTAAACAGGTTACCAAAACAGGGAGGAAAAGCAACACAACCAAAGCCAGCCAGATCCACACGTCCTACTGTGGCTCTGTACATGTTGCAGGCATTGTTACTCAGCCATTAGACGTCTAATAATAAACAACACTGCCGATTTGTGGAACGTCACTGGCACTCACTGAGATGATTAAAAGACTTCAGTCAGGATTAGTTTCAGGTTCTCTCCAGATTGAGGCAAATGCTTTTTTATGGGTCACACTGACTTGTTTTAAGGAAAGGACAATTAGATGTAGTGTTTTCATAGATATAGTTTCTATACTATTTACTAGTATGAAGCTCTGGTCTTCATGAAGCAAAAAAAGCAACCAACCAAAAAAACCCAAACAAGCCCCAAAATAACACCTCACCCCCGCCAAGCAACCCAACCCCACAAACCTCTTCAAAGAAGAAAAACTTGAGAATCAAGAAAATTCCTGTTGAAGACTCAGAGGTAGGCGGCATATTGGTATGCTAAGTAAAATGAATGCTTTCAGAACAGTATCTGTGAAATCACTTCTACTAACAAATTAGGTGATTAAAACAACCTAGGTTATTTCATGATAGATGCCTTCATTAATACTTACTTAATAAAAAGAATTAAATGAATATTTTTAAAGATGTATTTGTTGCAATTACACAAACACTTGCAGAAAAATTTGTATGTATTGTTCCAAATATAAATTATTTGTATTTGACACGGAAGTAATAGCTCAAAACTTAGATAAGCTGTTTTCAGTCAAGAAACTGGCAAAAATCTGTCCTTCAATTGGTTTCAGATTTGACCCAAAATTGCTGAGATTTAAGAAGTGTTCTCCCACATCCAACTGTTGTTGGGGAAGAGAAAAAAGAGAGAGATATACAACAACTACATTGCAAAACCTCGAGTGGCATTTAAATGCTGTTTTACCCTGCTTAATAGCTGGTGGACATCTCCTGTATGTGAAGTTACATGCACTTCATAGCAGTGCAGAAAGGGCTCAAACATCTACCAAAGCCAGTAGAAGTCATTAATTTTTTCAAGTTCCCCTTAAGAGATCCTGGCTATTTGTATACTGTCTTTGAGTCAGTACAGTAGTATTCAGCTGTAAATACTAAAAGTATGAGCTCATTCATCTTTCTTCATCAACATATAAATGAAAGTATAAAAACCATGGGTATGCATGGTGTACTAAGTACCCCCCAACATGATCGGATAAAATTAAATCCAAAAGTCAGAAATGACTTTATCAAAAAATAAAAGCAAAGTCCTCAAATTACTGCACTTGTAAGAGATACTGGCACGAGCCAGTGTTGGCACAAGCTGTATCAAAATGTTCACCATCTTCATTGTAATTAGGTGGCTCTCTCCACTTTAAGGTCAAAGATTGTTTCTCAAATATCTGGATTTTGCCTGCAAATAAACCATTCTTTCACTGTATTTCCCAACAATGACAGCAGAGGAGGGGCACTGAAGAACAACTGGAAATCAGTAATCCATTTTCCCTGACAGAACACTGGCCTTGCAGCCTCTCTGCCCAAGAATGTACTTGTTTCAGAAACTCATAGGCTGAAGGTTAAAAACTAATGAGACCAAAAGAAGCCTTCTAGTGGCAAATAAGGTAAATTAAAGTTGTCCTCATTGTTTTGACAGAATCCATGCAAACTCCTGGCAGACTGCAAAGGCAGTTCTAATAATGTACTAGCCGGGGTATTTTAAATGGCCAATACAGTTTTTCTCCTCCCATATTAAATGAGAGCTCAGTATTTTAGTTTTACACTGCAATGGAAAGAACTTGTTGAAGCTTACACTTTGTTTCAAGCTCAGATTTAAAATCAGATAACAAAAATATAAGCAGACAATACCTGAACAACCTCAGTATTAAAAGATTTCTAATACTAAGGATCACAGTGACAAAGGAAAGACTAACAATTCAGAAAACAATAAATAAGAGTGGGAAGGAAGAAAAAATTGAGTTTGTTATTTTTGCTTCTTTGAATACTATGGAATGAAGTATATTGTTAGAAATTCAAGCACTGTTTGTTTTCTCCTGGAGGTTTAAAAAAAATCCTAATATTTAAATATCATACCTAGAGGACCTGCATCACACAGAAGCAAAAAAGGCACAAACATCAATTTATTTCTACCTTCAGGTCACTTCATGGTCATGAATGAGTCAAACTTAACGTTCTTCCTATTTTTGGGATGCTGCATTTCTTTGTTAGCTACATCTTCCTTATAAGGTACTTATTACATAAAATCCCTTATTCATGCAAAGTGTCACTTAGTCTGAAAATGAAACATGGAGGAACCCAAACACTCTTCAACTGGCAATGAACATGCAGGGAAAAGCTGACACCCAATACAAAGGAATTAATTGAGAGTTTATTCCAGATGGTTCTCCTCACTTAGTATACAAGTCATCAGAATGATCTATCAAATAGACTTGGACTTCAATGATGATTTTTTTCTATAATGCATTTTGGTTTTTGCTTCTAACCACCTGTTTTAAAAAAAAATCTGCCAGATGAAATGTTCAGCACAAACTGCAATCCTTACTATTTGTAGAAAATATGACTTAAAAAAGGACACTATCAGGTAATTCTTATTTTAAATGTTTACACTTATAAAAATGCTTTGGAAGCTTGAAACTGAAATCCTTCGTTATAATTTTCTTCTTCCTACCTCCCTCTTCCCATCTTAAATGCCTTTATTAGCCCAGGATTATCATAAATGACAGAGTGCAGCTGCCGATTAAAAACATTAAAAGACCACAAATGGATAAATTGTGTTTTTAAAAAAAATGGAAGCTTACATGGATTTTTTTCAAACAAATAAAATGCATAGATGGCTACGGTACTCATCCATCAACCTTTACAGTGTCCGCTTGAGGTAGCCGTTCTAAAGAATTACTAAACAAGCCCCAACATAATCTAAATCTTTGCATCAAAACCACTATCTCCTTGCAAGTCCACTCTCAATTTAACACCAGTGGTGATCAACAACATAATACATTTTAAAAGCTTTTGAAAAAACAGCAGGTACAGTGGACATAAATGTTAGTTCTAAATCTGCAGCCCTCAATGTACATTGTATGCACATAAATATCTCAGCTATAATACACATTCAAGATCCATCCCTAAAAGCCATACTATTATATAAAGCACAGCCATGCTAACTTCAGGATACAAACCATAATTCCACATCTGCAAAATGAAAGTAGAATTAGTGGCAGTTTATTGCCTCATACAAATTTAACCAACATGGCAACCATGCCAAAGGAATTAAAACATTTTCAGGACATATGTACAGACTGTACATTTCAGAAACATCTGAACAATAAAAATGCAAGAACAATCTCTGCATTACGAATTAAACTAAACAAATGGTTTGAAACCGTCAATGCATTGAATGGGTTTACAAAGGCACTTCCCTACCCAAAATAGGAAATGACAATCTGCAGCCTAGAGGGAGGTTGGAGAAGAGTGCTCATCAACTACTGCACGATCTCAACTTTAAGAAAAAATAAGCAGGATTTAATCAAACATTTATAGGATTCAATGTGATCCACTTCTGAAAGAGTTCACACAGTCTCATCTTTGTTTTTATGTTGCTTTTCTTGGCTCTCTCGTTCCGTACTTTGGCTCCTTCGACGATCATGTTTGTCTGAATGGTCCTTGCTATCACTGTGATCGTGTTTGTGGGAACGTTCTTTGCTTCTGCTACGCTTTCTAGATTTTTCTTTGCTGGGACTCTGGTCTCGTTTTCTGGACTTCTCAACACTATCTGTTCTTCCTCTGCTTCTGCTTCTACTTCGTTTATTTGTCTTCTCTTTACTTTCATTTTTATGTTTACTTGATTTCTCTTTGCTCCTGCTTCTACTGCGCTTACCTGTATTCTTACTTYGGCTCCTACTCCTATGCTTTCTTTCCCGGCTTCGACTTCTACTATGTTTTCTCTCTTTTTTGGAATCCCTCTTGTCATCCCGGTGTTTCTTGTCATCCTTGTCATCCTTGTGTCTTCTCTCTTCTGTATCACCCTTACTTTTCCTTTCTTTTGATCTTTCTCTAGATCGATCTTTTTCCCTCTCACTACCTCTTTCCTTATCATAATCTCTCTCTTTTTTCCGGCTCCGTTCATTTTCTTTCTCTCGCTCCCTATCCCTGTCTCTTCTATCTCCTTTCCTGTCACGACTTCGACTACGGCTTCTGTATCTGTCCCTGCTTCTGCTTCGCCTCCATTCTAGTGTGCGATCAGTACTTCGAGATCTCCGCCTTTCTTTTTCTCTCTCCTTAGCTTCACGTTCTAATCTCTGCCGTTCTCTTTCTCTTTCTAATTCTCTATCAAAACTAGATGATCCATGGCCTTCCCGATGATGACTTCTGCTTCTGGATCTTCTGGGAGACCTCCTGGGACTGATGGATCGTCTTGGAGACCTTTTAAGATAAAAGATACTCAATATGAAACACAACCTTTTAAAGTTAAGGGACCCTCTTTACTTTCCAATTTATACTTTATGTACACAGTCTATATTTAATCTTAAATACCAAATATCATTTGATTATTTTAATCCATTAGCATCCATAAACTGTTTTGCCTGTTGCCTTAAAACCTATCTCAGTGAAAAGACGACACGTTTCTGGTAATAAGCAGTTCAATATTGAACTTTTAACATTCATTTTCAAAATAACGTGTATATGACCTTGAACGTCTACGTTCTGCATGCCGGTCTATTTCTTCCATTCCCTCCTTGCCATCTTTCTTGATTTTTCTAGGTCTGCTTTTAATTTGCTGGTCAATGGTTTTCTGGACTGGCACAGGAATTCTTGGAAACAATGTGGAAAACCATTCAAGCTTAGTGAGGAAGGAACGAAGCATCTCCCCGATGGTCATAACACAACCCCCACCTGCCTTCACATCCAGGTCCTACAAAATACAAGCAAAAAATATCCTGATGGTCAAAAATATTCTTTACTGATTTCCAAAAAAAAAAAAAAAAAAATGCTGCTACATTACTGCCCTCTTGAAGTCTCATGATTATGAAAGTTTACTTGTCTCATATTCTAATACATTTCCTTAGAAAAATTCAAACTCTGCACCCTTTGGATTTGGCAGTATGTTACAGACAGGGAATGGGACTTAAYATATATGCATGCAGGCACATACTAATCCTGCAGCCATCTGGATGGTAAGGGACTGTCGATGAAGAGATTAACGCAAAATCCCCTTACACAGTCTGGTTATATGGTATGATCTTGTATTTTATTTAAATGCCACAAAGTTGAGAAGTCCTCTCAAACTACATTTAATACTCCATTTTGTGGATGTACAACTGCGTACCATCATACCCAACCCTGTGGCCTAAATCATTTAAGAACTACATCATTGCCTATCTAAAAATGATCATAGGAAAACCTCTAGCACAAAATGGCATCCTAACAGAATTGGAAGCAATAGCAAACCAACTGCCATGAAGCAGTGAGGTTTCTAATTTAGAAATATGTAAAAAAATAAATAAATGAACAAATAATTGGAAACGTATAATCCATGATGACCATTGTCTCTGAAAAGGGTCATTACCGCATGAAGGCCTTCTTGCTATGCCCTCTCACAGCTCAGGACATGTTAGTCAGCTATTGTCAGTCCCAAACCTATAGTGCAAGCACACAAGGAAAGTGAGATTTGTTATCTAAACAGGAAGAGAAAATCTAAATGTAAAACTGCTTGCACTCACACACATTTAAGTGTTCAGATATACAGTTTTTCCAAATATAATCGCTGCAGAGATCTAAAGAAGAAAAAAAGGAGTTAAACGTAGCACCTGGAGAGTACGTACAGTTAAACAAAATAAACATAAGAAGCATTTTGAAAAGTAACCCTGTATCCTGGCAAGTTTTTCACAGCAGCATGACAAAAGATGAACTGCTTCCACGTATTTAAGAACTGGAGGAAAAAAAAAAAATCCTGTAGGTTTAAATAATTCCATATATATAAATTTGCTTCATCCTATTGAGCTTGACCAGGACTGGTAAGAAACTTAAGACAAGCAGCCCCAAGCACTTTTTCCTACATAACACAAAGCTACTGAATGCAGTTGGGACAGAAACGCTAATTAAAAAAAAAATATTGGGAGATTTTAAACAACAATAAACAAATATATGCTGATAACCAATATCTGCAAGAACTGAGATGTATAAACTAAAAAAGGTGCTTTGAATAAAGAACCAGTTAAGACCTGCACAATGAATCGCACTTGTGATCGCTTTATTGTCCTGGGAATCAAGTTGTTTGTGGGACCCTGAAAATTAAGCCACCCCAATCCTCCTTCTAAGTTACAATGCAACATTGCAGAGAAGAGTTCATATTAACTAGCACCACCTGGGGGAGAAGGAGGATATCACAGCGATGCAATCAAGATTTGTATTTGGTTTGATTTGTTACAAACATACAATAACACAGGTTTACCTGAAATAACGGCTGTTTCCTTTGCACAGTGTTTTTTATACTTAGCATGAAAAAAGCTGTTTAAAATAAATACACTGCATTGCAGTCAGATACAGGTATAATTAACACTATTTTTAGTACAAGTATTCAGACATCATTTGCAACTACAACATTTGAAATTTCTTGAAGTAGATGCCTACTGTCACACTGAGGACGGCAAGTGATCCTTCCTGTTCCATTCTTAAATCTAGGATGTAATTTAAAACCTGCTCAATAAATACAAATTGCAACAGTATGTAGCAGACTCTATTCAACTTCATAGACCAAGAAACCTCACCCACCAGCTCCTACTCGTTTCTCCAGACAGTAAATCAGCACTATGGTACCAAAGGTATTCTCCTATCTGACTGCGTAATAATGCAGCCTCTTTGCTGAACTTCTTCAGTCAGCAACTCATGTTTCTTTTTCTGCCCCGTTAGCAAAGACATTAAGGTTACTAGAAACAATGCCACCTTATGCAGTAATTAGGCTGTTTGTTTCTCCTCTGAAGAAATCCTGGGTTTAGTCATTCCAGGACATGAATAATAACCACAGAGATTTTTGGTAATATTTTTCAAGGTGAATGCTGGTTTCTACTATATACTTCCCACTCTTCTATGTAAGCACCAATTCCCCCTGTCCCAGTAATAAATGCAAAATACAAATTTAGCACTCTCAGGACTTACTATACCTTGCTTAAAAATAATTTTTTTTTCTAAAAACCGCACAGAAGCTGCACTCACACAGCCTGCTGTCTGCATTCTGATTTAATAAACCTGTTTCACATGGCTTTGTAATATTTGACACAGTAACATCCTAACCGATGCAAAATTCTGTTAAATCTTTGAAATCTAAGAAAAATGACCCGGGTCCCAGCTCAGACCTGCTTCCTGCACTAATTAATGAAATTACAAGAACATAACATTGCAACATTCAAACTACAGAAAACCTTATCAATCAGTGTTCAAACCTGAAGTACTAACATGAAAAGAAACAAAAGAAAACAAATTATTACCCTCGCCGACATACCTCTTCATCATCAAGAAAGGATTCAAACCAGTCCCATAGATCTGTAGGTGGTTGTGTGTACCTTTAAGTACAAAAAGAATGTAAAATTTTAATACAGCTTTCTGTATATTAAATTAGTCATTAGTTGATTATATTGATACTTACCTAATATACATAAATCCAAGAGCCCTAATATATGGAGAGTCTGTATGAGTTATAAGGCCCATCACTTGCTTACGAGTGAGTTTCAGTGTAAATAATTTGTAGAGCAGACAAAAGGCAGTAGAGACAATTCCTCCAGTTCCAACACCACGCACCTTTCAAAAGAAAAAAAGTTAGGTGACAATGCAGGAAGTCACAAAGACATTATCCCAAATCTACAAAAGAATATGAGAACTAACACAGGATAAAATCTAAATCTACAAACAGAGCTATGTGGAAAAAGCAACACTACTTGCATCCACAGCTCTGGAAGCAAGGGGTATATATCAACTCTTTGCAATAAATAGTTTTACATTTAGGGACTGAGCCAACAGACAAGCAAGTTTTAGCTATGCTTGGGAAATTTATTTACCAGACAGAAAAATTTAAGAAGGCACGTACTTCTACTTACCCCTCCACACATCCCTGTCTGGCCTGCTGTTTTTCTGCTCCCCTTTTCCCATGGTTCGACGTGCGTAACCTGAAAGGGTAGGGTGGGGGGGAGGAAAGAAAGAAAGAAAATGACAATTACAACCTCCATAATGTTTAGCTGCCTATACAAACCTAATTTAAACAATGGATATCCTAAATCAATCTTAAATAGCTTGTTTTCTCCTACCAAATTCAAGATCAAGTCTGCTTTGTCATTAAAGCAAAGCATTTGGCTTTTTTAATTACCAAATTAAGAAATTATAGCCAAAATCATAGATGAAGTTAAAATAAAAAAAAAAAACCCAAAGCAAGCATCCATGCTTATTCTATACTCCACGCACTTTCAAATACTTTATGACTAAACCCCATCATTACTATTTTCTACAGTGACTAAACAATCACCTTTACTTAAACTGTCTCTTGACAAGTTTAGTGATATCTGCTGATGACAGCTACAGAAGTCAAAAATCTAGTCTCATATTCATAAATCTCATTTATGCAGTGAGCTTAGCTAGAGATTTCTCTTGAGTATCACCTACAATTAGGACAAAAGAAAGATGTCTATAAAGTGTAGTATTCTAATCTAAAAAGCCAGTGTTTTTTCTTGTAGTCTACAGTGATGTTCTTAGATAAAATGGTTCATAAGTACTAATGAGTAAAGCTTGCCTAATTCAAATCTTTTGAGGTGCATTTAGAGATGAGTGCACAAACATAGTTGACCAACACCATTCCTTAACTTGTTTATGATTTATTGTCAAATTTAAGAACCATAAAACTGCCTAAGCTACATTTGAAATTGTGAAATTCAGAGAAGTAATGTCTGGCTCAATAAACAAGTATATTTCCTAAACATGTCAACTTAAAAAATTAAGTAAAAGCAAGACAAAAAAGATACAACGGTGTTCACTGGATTTGGGATAAGATTTTGTGACCAAGTTGTACTGTAGTTCACAAATTAAAATTCTTTAACAATACATGAAACAAAACTAATTATGTGCACAATCACATGAAATCAGAGATATACTAACGGCTGAAGTTGCTGAACTTTTTTTTTTACAGTTGCTGTCTTATCCAAATAGGAAAGATGAGGGATGCCAATACTATAGAATTCAAAATCCACGATGACTTCCTGCATTATTAGCATCATATGAGACGTTCACAAATACTACGTAAATAATACTGCACATCCTTCTGATTATTTACGGTTTTGCCTCTCACAGAAAATGAAAAGTATTTTTTAGTYAAAGGAATATGACACTATCACAACAGTAGTCTTCAATTTTTTTAGTTACAGTTACATTTATTGGCCACAATCAATATAAACATGCTAGTTTTGACAGATATCAATAAAAAAAAAACCCAAAGCCCTGAAAACAATACTCATTTCAGAAAAGAGTATTTAAAGTTTTGATCCTACAAAGACTGCTGCATATGCTTAACTTGTTGGAAGTATACAGATTAAATGAAGTTGAGGACATGCACATGGTGCTAAGACCAGGGATAAAGAAAGAGGAAGTCATCCACTTTGCAGATACAGAACTGAAACAGGAGACCAAAACTACAAGTGAATTAATTCAAATATCTAGACAGAATCCACATCTTCAAAGATGGTCCCTATCACTAGCCGCCTGTGTGACTCAAGATCATCTTTCCTGAGAATCCAGCACCCAGCATTCTTAAATTTTTTAAATGAGCCACTTATTTTGGTTCCCAAAGACACATACACTTGAAAATACACCTGCTACGGTAGATATCGTGCACATTCAAAAAAGCCAGCAATTTTTCAGGAATCTTAAAACATGAACAGAATTCAAATCTCCTGAATATCAACGAAGTACCTTAACTATCAGGTTATCTTCCCCCTCACATCTATTACTCATGAGTAAGGAAGGGGCTGAGTTTTCTCTTTATTTAGCATGCAGTTCTGAGTCAGAATAACTGTCAAGCTCAGTAAACAAATGTTATTTACATTGGATTAATAAGCGGTCATTTAATGGTATGTCAAAAATTCTTCCCCAATTTAAGATTAAGCCACTTATGGAATGAAAAACTGAGACAAGCAAATGAACTATTTGACTTACTGCAGCTGAGCTCTACCAATACTAAGATGATGAATCACATCCAATATTTCTTACTACATCTGAAAGGGTTCATGTAAAATACAGTAAGCTCTCAAACTTTCTGAAAATATGTCTTCTTTTTCAGCTCTTGCCGTCACTTGCAAAAATAAACTTTGCTGCTTTCCATTCTGATAGTCAGAATGAATTATTTCTATCTCATATGCAGCAAGTGGTAAATTAACTGAAGAGAAGCTTTGTCGATAATCCGTGTTACTCTAAGTATTAGGAGAATTAAGTAGTCCGCTCCAAATGACAGAGCACAAGCAGAGAAGTGCTGTCATTAAGAGGAAAAACAGTAGCACTGTCTTCATAAGTAAGGGCAAACAATGCCAAAAATCTCAAAATACTTCTGTGGAGTTATTTTTCACGATTATAGTGCCCTAAGTAACTTGACTTGCCCTGGTTAAATGAGACAAAAAGGCTACCTTTTTTTTTTTTATTTCAAAGTATATTGAAACCTGCTAACTGACCCAGTAACATTATTAAGCAGAATCAATTCACTTGAGAAAAATATCTCAATAACCACCAAAGTACAGCTGACTGAAAACAGCAGCCTGAATTATCTAAGTTTTGCTCTCATTATCAGAACAATGAACGTGACTGTGTTGATAACCATTAATTATGCATACCTCTACCTGGGAGACTGGCTTGATGGAAGCCTCGCTGCAAAACTGATTCAATCCTGCTAACAAAACAAGAACTGAGACATGGGTGCGCTGATACAGTTCAGTCATCTCCCCAGCATATCCTACGTAACGCCAAGAAAAGCACTAAAATGAACTAGTTTTTGACTGGGTGTGTGTGTGCGGGGGGGTCCTAACCTCTAAATGAGGAAGAAGACCACATGCAAACTCCTGTTGAAACCACCTACAGTCACCCCCATACCTTTTGCACAGTTATACGGCGTGTCGGCAACTCCCAGGCTGCGGGGAGTGCTTGTCTCTAGAAGCGGCATGCAGATCGGGTCCCCTCCCCACTCTCCCCGACTGAGAGCGCAGTCCTTAGACGGCCATTTCATCCCCACTGCCCTGGCTCACGCTGACCACTTCAAAACTAACTTACAACTCYGTAATTCCAAATTCGACGCGAAACACACTTCTTTTGCAAGAGAGAGAAGGCAGCACCTTGGATTCCCCCAATTAAGCAATGAAAGAGAGATCTGCTCCCATCCCTTACCGCAAGATAAGGGCAGGAAGGCAAGAGAGAGAATCCGCAGGCCGCAATCAAAGCCTTCCCCCTTCCAACGCCCCAGCCACAGGGAGGCTCGGGACAGGCGCCAGCAGAGCCCCGAGGAGCCCGCGGCGCCCAGGGCGCGGCCCGCAGGCTCACCTTGAAGTAGATCTCGTCCACCACTTCATGGTAAGTCTTGAGCTCATAGAGCTGCACCTTGAAGTAGGGCGACGAGAGGATGTTGGTGAGGATCATGGGGTTCAGGTTCATGGTCTTCTCGTTCCCCCACAGCGGCAGCACGTTGCCCTGCTTGCCTGAGGCCGCCGGCTTGGGGGCTCCGCTCTGCAGCTGCTGCTGGGCCGGCGGGACGGCGCCAGGCTGGTGCTGGGCCGCCTGCTGCCCCTGGCAGTTCCCGGCGCCGACAGCGGGGCTGTTGTTGGCCATGGCGGCTCAGGGCCCGGAGCGGGGCGGCGGCACGCGGCCTGCAAGGCGGACGAGCGGCCGCGCCACACCAGAGCGCGGGCTGCCGGGCCGGGCGCTGCCTCCGCCAACTGCCGACAAGATGGCGGACTCCGCGGAAGTGACGGCTTCACCTTCCGGGGCCGAGCCAACCAATCCCCGCGGGGGAGCGCGGCGGCGCAAGGCGGGGGCGGGAGAGAAGGGGAAGAGGCTGGGGCGCCCCCTCCCCCTCCCCCCCGGGCTCGGCCCCTTCCCGCGGCCCGGCCGCGTGTTTCCTYCTCCTCCTCCTCCGCCGCCTCTCAGCCGGCCGCCTCACAGAGCGGGCGAGGCGGGAGCCGCCCCGCCGCCAGCTAGCCCCTCTCGCTTCTGAGCCGCCGAGAGTCGCGTTGTCCCTCACCCGAGGCTCACCTCAGCCGCGGGCCCGCCCCCTGCCAGGCCGCGGGCCCTGCAGGCGGGGAGACGCCGGCCGGGGAAAGCGAGGGGACCCTGCGGTGTGCCGGGGGCAGCTGCTGCCGCCCTAACACGAGATACTAAGCCAGCGGCTTCGCGAACTGGGAAACGGGTCCCCTCGGTCACCCTTGTCGTTGGTAACGAGGCCAGGGCACAGCGGGAGCAGGGGAGTGCGCACCGCCGCCTGCTTCTGCCTCCGCGTTACCGGAGAAGCTAGAAATAACGACAGAGCTGTCCCGTGTGCAGCAATCCCGGGTGAAGAAGCGTGTATTGATGGCTGCACGGCCAGGATACAGCAAAGCCTGTTCACTTGAAACTGATGCTGGTTATGAGGCCCACTGCTCCGGCCGGGACCTGGCAATGGCTGAGCAGCTTCCAAGAATCTCGTCACGCACCAAGAAAAAAACAACTATTCCCTGCTGCTAAATTCAAGCTGAACACCTCTTTCTGAAATTAGTAATACTACATACAGATTCAGAACAATCAGAATTAGGTTAATGCATTTGAAAACAAACAGCTGGATTTAGGAAAGCAACTGTCTACACTTAAATGCTAACAGGAAACAGAGAAAAGATAAAATCCTCCAGTTTTACCTGAAATATATCTGATAGATGAATTGAGCTTGAAATTTCAGCTTACGTTTAAATCATTATTCAAAGGTTTCCAACAGGTTTTGAGTTACATGCTTTTTTGCAAAAGCCAAAAAACCTAGTTACGTACTTTGGTGTCAACCTTTAACCTGAAGTACAAAAGGGAGACTGAATGCACGATTTAGAAGAACTGCCAAGAGATTCTAAACATGAAGTGACTGTGCAAAAAAATAACCAGAAGTCCACCAAAATGACTGCAAACTGGGCATAGTGGGACAAAATACATTCAGTTGTACACAGAAAAGGGCTTCATGTCACTCCATGTCAGGAAATGGGTGCAGGGAGAAGTTGGTATGGAAGCATCCATGGAAATAGCATCTCTACATGTCTGCTATTTAAAACTAATTTAGATTTTGAATTTAAAAACGAGGAGATAAATGCTGCTGGAGGTAACAATAGAATATCTTCACCCTTCATTACACATTGAAAACCTGAGAAACAGTAATTCATCTTTGTTACTCTGGCCCTTTAACGTACCTTAGAGCTCGTACTGTAGCAGAAAAGCATTCTTATCAGGGCCCTGACAGTTAACAGTTTCTCTAAGCTGCCAGTTCTGCTATCTAGGCTCTTCACTCCCCTTTTCTAGGAATAACTTCTCCAGCCTCCTTTTGGCCTCCTCTTCCCATCTTGGCTGATTTCCAAAGATATTCACAAAACCTTCATTACTTATCACAGGACTCTACCATCTTGATGTAGTAAATATTCATTTAACAATCTCATATGAAATTAAAGAACTAATCACAAAATTAATTCTAAGAAAGTGTTCTTATAGCAGTGAAGTAATCTTGTTTTGGAGACAGTTAGCTAGAGTAGTAACTTTTCTTTGAGGCTGAGTGGGTTTTTTTGTTGTTGTTGTTTACGGTACCCTTGACTCTTTCAGCACTTCCTTAATTTGTCTTGTATAATCACTTCAAGACAGCCTGTATTTCTGTTATAATTTATATTACCCAAATTTTGTTTTCATGCATTTACCTTTTCCTGTTGGAATATTTAGTCAATATGTTGCAAAACCTCAGTGTTTTTCCTCTGTATAAGATAACATTTTTGTACTTCTTAGGCAGTCCCTCTTTGGTGGCGATGCTGAAACCTTTGATATAGCTGCAACCTATAAATTCATTTGCTCCGAATTAGATTTTCTTCCCTCAGGCATCCCAGCTGGTCTTTATACAGAATAGAGCCAAAGCAAAAAAAAAAAAAAAAAAAAATTCAACCAGGAGGCGATTTTCACTTGCAAACTGCAAGGAACTATATGTAATTATAAAAAAGTAAGAGATGGTGATGTGTATGTAAGAGCCTAGCCTCACTTCTCTTCCACACAGATTTATTCTGAATTTTCTCAAACAGGCCTAATCTGTTAATTGAAGCTGAGGAGAAAGATACTAGTACTTAGTCACTAAACATCCTCTGAAGCTGGTTTGAAAGGAATGGTTGTTAGCTCTTGAATTATAGATTAAGCAGTATTGCTGCATGTATTTTCTTGTCAAATATCAGTGTGGACTAGTGTCTTCTGGCAGTAGCGCTGCATTAGATTTCTTTTGCTATCACATTTAATTATATGCACTGCAACTTTAAAGGGAAAGCACAGGAATTGCATACACTTGTCTTTCTCATCCCAGTTACTGAAGGATTAAATAAGTTTCAGCAGCTTAGGATTTCTTGATTCATGACTTTCTACTGCGAGATGCTTTTATTTCAGTATAGTCATACAATTTGTTGCTCTGTGTGGTACAAAAGTAACATGCTTCTCTAAAAATAACCCACTTAATTTGTGGGCATATTGAGCTGAATACAACTTGAATATTCAGTTTGAAATTACAGATTTTAACGTGAAAAATACGTTTGAACTGAAGTTTCTGAGGAACCTCATTGACTTGGACCTCCTTTGAGCAGGGGGTTGCACTAGATAACCTCTAAAGGTCCCTCCCAACATAACAATCTCAAGGAATCATAGAATAATTTAAGTAGATGTACCACTGCATAAGGAAAAAAAAACCCAAAAACTTTAGACTAAATCAAAGGTATTTTTTTTTTTTTCAGTGAGAGAATAATATAAAAAAAATTATTTGATGTAATGGGGAATAATCAGAAGAATTTTCCAAAACTCTTTTCTAGCAAGAAAAAGATCAAACACCCTGGAGTCAAAGCAGATTGTCCAGCTTAAAACTGCTAATAGCACTCTCCATCTCTTTCATGCTGCCAATTGTCAAAAGATTGGATCTCCAGTCCAATTTCACCACCTAATATGGAACAATCAAAAAAGACATTTCTGTGATTATATTGTTTGATAATGGAGAATTAAACATCTGATAATTCTGAAGGTTTTAAACATCTGATAATTCTGAAGGTTTCTCTTACAGTGGTACATTTTGGGGTGACGTCTCACAAACTATTAGGAAATTGTGTGAATTCACAATGTGTTATGAATTTACTTTTACTGCATATTGTAACTTTACTACTGTTCTTCCCTATACTTTTTTTGTTCTTAAGTATGTCATACTGAATTATGAGTAGAATTTTACAGGATACCAGAATCTACAGCATTTTAAGCCAGGAAGTGAAAGACTTCTATTAATAAACTCTACAATATCTCTCTGAGGCAAAAAAAATATTATGCACAGTTTATAGGTTGTCTAATTGAAACATAAGTACTAAATGATAGTTCAAGGTTAAATAATGACTCAACAGCCCAAAAGAGCAACTGAGTTATAAAACAAAGAGCTTCCAACCTTTTTTTTTTCTTGCACAAGGTATTCATACCCGTAATTCGATTACAGTGTATTTTCTTTTCTAAAAAGCAAAAACCTAATTAAAAAGCAAAAATCAATTTACTAGACTAGTCAAAGGGATTTAATGGTAATTACTCCCTATACAAACATAGTTTCTGTGCATGGCCAAATTAGCTTATGCAGGTCTTTAAATCTTGTAGGAGAAAACATCCTACAAAAATAATTGACCAGGTGTTATATATACTTTAAAATAAGTTTCCTATATAAGTAAAGATTGGTAATATTACAACACTTATTTAAAACCTGTTTGCAATCCAAACTCTTGATTGAAATAGCAACTCTCAGGCTGCCTTACTTGCATACACTGTTGTTAGCACTTCACTGTTATAATGGTAGAAAAACAATTGTAAAATTGTACAGACAGCTCCTTATTTCTACTACTCATAAACCAAAATGGATATAAAGACATGCTAATTGCTATTGTATCCCAAAACCTGAAAAACAAAGAAGCTCAAACAGAAGAGAACCATTCCAATAACTTGAAATTTCTAAAAAAACATCTGGATTGCCAGTTTGCAAGCACACTTACATACGTTTCCTAGCTATTGGGTAAACAACATAGCTAACCTGCTGTTAACTACATATGCTCTGTCTAGGCCACATCCTGCAAAACTTAAAATGTTAGCCAAGACTCAAGTTTAAGCTATCGGAGACAGATATCAACATATAAATTTTTAGTATTTTCTGAAAACTAAAACAAAAAGCATTAAATTGTGGTCTAATTTAGTTAACAAATCTTCTCAACCCTCACTGCCACCAAAATTCTCCTTCCTTCTCTTAGGTCCCAGACATACAATATACACTACCCTTTTTATATAGCAGCCCCACCCTGTGATTAGCAAAACGCTTTACATACTCGTGAACAGAAAAAGTAACAGGAAATTTGGAGCCATGTTTTCCTTTCTACTTTCACTGTGCATCTGAACAGCTGTCTGCTCTTTGAGAGACAAATCTTGCTCCAGTGTGGAAAATACTTAATGAAATCCTGCAGATGACATCGATTTTCTTCTTTTGTAGTCTCTACCTCGCCCACCCTGGCAGAGCTCTTTCACTGCATGTCACGACCAGTGCAATAGCATAACTTTCCCCTGTGGAGAATAACAAACACGTCTGCAGACACAGGAGCTGTACCGAGTCACACAGAACCCAAAAGAAGTAGCACGAGGAGTACTGGGATTTTTGGTTTTTAGTGTAAAAATTAGGGACACCCCTCCCGCCAATCACCTTTTAATTACTCGGAGGCTGGCAGAGGCAGAGATAAATACAGGTAATCTATCATCCTGCATGAAAGAGGATTAGAGGACGTCCCCCTGTACTAAAAGATGTAAATAAATGCTCTGCTGTGCGGCCGTGGGGACCTGCTGCGCCCACCGGGAGGCCGCCAGCTGCTGGCAGTTTCCTGGCACTCTCGACGAAGCTTTCCGCTCGAAGGGGCAGATTTGACTCAGAAATCCGCACGCAGACGTTCAGGCCTAGCGGAGAGGAGCGCGAAAGGCGGCCCCTGCTCCTCCGCCGCCCCGGCGAAGGCCTGCCCCGCACTGCGCGCCTCTCCGCGGAGGGGCGCGGGGCCGGGCCGGCCGCTCACAGCTCCCGCCTGAGGCGGTGCCGCGCGCCCTTCCCGCCGCGGCGGGCTCTCGCGGCGCTGCAAGCCAGGGGAGGCGGTTGCTGCGGGAGGTCAGCGTTAGGGGGAGGGGGGAACGTGGGGGAAAGGGCAGGGGGATGCCTGGGGCGGGCGACCAGCGGGGGCGTGAGGAAAGGGCTGTCGAGGGGCCGGGGGCGGCCAGGGCCGCTCCGCCATACCCTTCGCGGGCCCTGCGGAGAGCGAGGAGCAGCCCCTGCGAGAGACCTGGTACCGCTAAAGGGCCGGGGCCGGGCGGGCGCTGCGGAGCTGAGGCGGCCCCTGGCCGGGGAGGCGAGGGGTGAGGCAGCTGTGGGCTGCTTGGTACGGAGCCTGGGGAGGGCTGGGGCGCAGCCTGCGGGCCGGGAGCGTGTGGGGATGAGGAGGTGGGTGCCTGGGGGCTGGCTCCTCAGCCGGTTACTGGTGAGGGGATCCAGCAGGTTCACTTTGCTCCTGAGGAGGCAAATGACTGGCCTGAACACTGAACCTGTTTCCTGATTTTGTACACACACACATATATATATAAAAAAATAGATATATTTATACTTACGTATAAAAGACCTTATGGGGCGGTCAAGTTGCCAGCAGGCTCAGCCCGGCTGCTTTCGTTGTGTTGGACCCGGTGCCCGTTAGACCTGGTAGTGAGGCCTGGGCTGTGGCTGCCGCCTGGGAGGATGGCTCTAGAAAGCCATGTGCGTGCAGGACCACGTTCCTTCACTTACGTGATTCCCGAGGAGTTCATTCATCATTCATGAGGGCCTTATCTTTAGGTTTAGTGAAAGGTGGGAGAGTTTGAAATGCACTAATGGTTATGACTAATGCCATGCTGAATTATGTTAGATTACTTATAAAATGCAGGCACTAATAACAAGGTTTAGCTCATAGTAAATCTAAAGCTAAGGCCTAGCAGAAGCTTTCCTCTTGCACAACATAGTAATTATTAAGATATTTCCTGCTAGTTGTTACATTGTTGAAATTGTATTGAGCTATACATACACAAATCTAGATATAAAATCATCTGAATTTGTAAGGTATAGATGAGAGACAAGAAAGCAGGCACCTGAGCAAGGAATTATTTATTTTTCTGCACTTGCCAGAAAAGCTAAGGATGATTAAATATGTTGCAGTTGTGTAAACACTATGTAGATGCGCTGGATGGAGCGTGACAAATTATGAAATTTGCTTTTTTACAACTGTGTATGACTTATAATTGTTTATAAAAAGATTATTTACATCATTATATGTGGAGGGAGCAGCTAGTGCTTAGTTTCACTAATTCCTATGTTTTTGTCATTCTCTGAATAGAACTGGGATCAGGTCTACCCTTGCTTAATTGTGAATTGAACACCACTGAAAACAGCAAACTCTGTAATTTGATATGTTACAAAGTACTTCAGAAAATAAGAGTTAACTTTTTTATTTTAGCATTAGCAAAATATTATGGATAAGAACTTTCAAGAAGAACGGTTTACAGGAATTATTAAATTTACACCTCCTTTGTACAAACAACGCTACCAGTTCATTAAAGATTTAGTGGGGAAATACAAACCTAAGAAGGTTGGTATGTTTTGTCTTTTTACGTAATAAATTTGGAAAAAAGTTAACATTATGTATCTCAGGAAGACAGGAAATGCCTAGATAACCTGCTGACCTAATTACCAAACAACAGTAGTGGAGGAGCTATTGTTAAAACTGAATTGCCTTAGCAGACACTTGATGATCATGTTTTGTTTTTCAGGGGTGCATATAATTAATATTAATTGATGGGAAGAGGGGAAAATCTAAACAAGAAAAATGCCTTAGCCTGTTTTGGAGACTGGGTGGCATTCTGGTTTTAATTTAATGCTGAGGATTTTGGTTCAAGCTGCTTTCATCATAGTTTGGTTTTGCTTTCTAGAGCTATTAGTTCTGTATACGGTATCAGGTTTACCTCATCATTCATATGGATGTTCTCAGATGAGAAGTGACATTTAAGAGTGTGGGATTATGTGAGGCTAACTCTCGTCCACTTTCTTAAGGTCTTGCCACCCGCTACTCCCTCTCCCCCCAATATACCAGGGCTCTTGTTTTGATACTCATCTTGAAAAGTTAAATTATTTAAGTAATGTTGTGTAGTGTTTGCTCTTTTCTAATATGTCCTCCCTCCCAGCACCTCCTTCCAAAATGTAAGAAGTTGAGAAATGCCTCTGTCCTGAGTGTTTAACTCTGAAACTGATATTGATGTCCTGGGGAGTGTGCAAGAAATTGATGAGAAATGCACCTGCAGTGCACTCGCATAATCATACTTCTAGTAGCTAATAAAAATCTAATCCAGTCTATGAGGTCATGGCACTATAATCTGCTTTTAAATAGAACATATTCAGGAGTGTTGCATCTGTATTTAAAGGTTTGAATTTTCTGATTTAGGATGTGAAATGGGGGAATGTAAACTTTCTGTTTACCCACAGGGTAGAGGTAATGTGAATAGAAACAATTCAGGATTTTCACACTGAGTATTGAGCCTGAGCAGTGTGTTTCAACCTTGACTTAGCCTGAGAAAGAACAGTGGGGTTTGGTTTGTGTACTCAACTACCTCTTAACTTATGGGAAAGAATATCTATTATATATTTGATGTTGTGGTCTGAATATCCCCAGCCTTCCCCACTTAAACATTAGACTGAGTCTGTAAACTTGTTTTATGCAGATCCTTTGCTGCTAACTTGGCTGCTGGTGAGCCTGTTCTCAGTGTTTTGGATGGAGAGTAGGCCAGTGAAAAGCAGTGGTCAATGTGAAAATTGCTACAGCTTTAATACTTAAAAAATCATACCTTACAGTTATTTAAGGGAATATGCCTTCATGTGGAAGACATTCTCCAGAGTCAGTGGGATGTTCTACATGTACTTGTTTATAGCTGTAATAACGAAAGGTTAATCCATTTAAAACATCTTGTGGGATCTTCGTATACATTTTCAAAAAGAATTTTCAAATCCATGTCTATCCTGCTTGCAACTGTAAATTGTAGTTATGATTGTGAAATGCTTTATTATTAAAATGTTATTTTGACATAAATATGGAATTTTTATTTTATGAAAGTCTCTGAAATTACTTGGAAATATGCAGCATTTACACATTGTTTAATGTCTAATTTACAGGTGGCAGATTTAGGATGTGCTGACTGTACGCTTCTCTGGATGCTGAAATTCTGCAGTTGCATTGAAGTGTTAGCTGGGCTAGATATCTGTGCAAGTGTAATGAAAGAGAAAATGTAAGCTCTTGCATTGTGTTAGTTTAAGGTTTGTATTTGGCTTGACCTAGTGGCCTGTTAGATCATTTCTTGTCAAGAATTTCAAAATGAAGGTAAATGCAGAAATACCAGCTTGGCAAATGAAGAGCTATCCATTGTTGTTATTGAGTTACGTTGCACCTGTGTCTGTGGACTACTGGGCTGTAGATGCCTATAACATCACCTAAGGTAGCAAAGGTCCAAGTCATGGAATGGCCCTGAAGGTGTGTACATCTGAGAAATACACTGTTTGTAAAGGTACTAACACGTCGTATTAGTAGTATCTGTTCATGCTCATACATGACATTACTGGGGTATGCAAATCTGATCTTTTTGAAATATGCATGTAACTCTCTTTTAGTCACCATAGTGGGGGCTTCATTCTTGTTAATCTTCTCAAAATGGGAAGGTTAGCTCAATGTTTTGTTTCTGGCTTAGAAGGCTCTAAAATATGAAGTTTATGTGATCTTTGAAGCATGGGTCAGACTGGTGAGGAACACCAAAGTTTCTCTCTTGGAAGCTGATTAATATGGTATCAATGAATATGTAGGATCAAGGTGCTGATATTATCACTTGCTCTTTCTCAAGAATGAAGAAAAGTAGCCTTTTATTATATTTAATGTTTATTGTGTGTTTTGTCTGATGCAGTATTTCAGAATGAAATTTGCACATATATTTTAGTTCTCAGTCTATTTTATTTGGAAAAAAAAGGTTAATATGCTTGCCTAATAACTTCCCCAAAAACCCTGTAAAGCGTGTTTAAGCCAGACTTACTGTGTGTCTAGAGTTGAGCTACTATCAGAATTTACAAGCGGTTTTGCAAGTGGCTTGAGAGTGTAGTGGAAATTTTTGTAAACATGAAGGACAACTGCTGGATTAACTTCTCTGCTCTTTCTGTCCTATTGTAGGTAGTCATAAAAAGTGTTTGTATTAGAAATTCTTTTTTTTATCCCTGTGTTAACCTTTTTGAGATTTACAAGGTATCTATGTAGGGTGTTAGCTAGTTCAGTTACATGCACAATTTATCTTGCCCTAATGTCCTTTTTATGACATTGTGTTTTTAATACTTTTGTAGGCATAGGTTGTCTCCTCTTCCTGGTGATTATTTGCAACCGGCTGAAAGATCCCTAACTGTTACCTTGCATCATGGTTCAGTTGCCCATAAAGATCCTTGCATGCTTGGTTTTGACTTGGTAACGTGTATTGAACTGTGAGTATTAGGCCAACATTCTACATTTTTTTAAGTTCATTAGGGTTCAGTTTGGAAGTTCATTAGGGTTCAGTTTGGAATTTTGTCCATACTCTAAACACACTTGATCAAACCTTTCAAGCAGAAGAGTAGCAGAATGTGGCATCTTCTAACTTGTGCTTAAATTAACCATACTAAGAAATTCAAGTGGTGCTAGCTTATGGTGGAAAAAGGATATTGTTGAAAAAGTACAAAATGCAAGAGGAAATTTTCTCAGACAGAAATCTCTAAGCTGCCACTCAGCCACAGTGCCACTGCTAATATTGCAGAGGTAGGCTTAAAATTACAGGGTACAGATATGGATTTGGGGTTTGGTTTTTTTTTTTGGCTGGTTGTCTTGATTGAAATATAGTAGGGTGTTTTTAAAGACATACATAAACTTATCCTTTACAGAATAGAGCACCTGGAACAATCAGAACTAAAGAAGTTTCCTGAAGTGGTGTTTGGTTTCATGGCTCCAGGCATAGTTGTGATCAGTACTCCAAATTCTGAATTTAATCCTTTGCTTCCAGGAGTGACATTATTCAGGCATCCAGACCACAAATTTGAATGGAACCGAGCGCAATTTCAAAGCTGGTAGGTTTACTGAACATCATATGCAGACAGCTTTGTGTTCAGTAATGTGAGAAAGAAATAGCTATACATTTTCAGAATGGTTTGTGTATGTGGTTTGGTGTCAGTGGAGTTTCACACCTACTGATTTGGCGAAACATTTCTTGCTGTTATAAATTGTTAAGCATGCTCTATGGGTTTTGCATTTTATGATGGTTGTTAAATTGGCTTGCTTTTACTATAACTGCTCTGCAAAAAATATTTAAAACTTTTACTTTACTTTTTATATATCTTTATTACAATTAATGCATTTGAAATGTAAGGTATTAATTAACTTTTTCACATAATAATACCCTGCTATAGAAATGCTTCATAAAAACCTAAGAAATGTGCTCACTATGTGTGGTGTGTAATCAAAGCACTCAATTAGTCCAGACCTTTCTGTAAGAGTATGCAAGCAGATTTATCAAATAATCACAGTAGCAGAGCATGTTGAATAAAGTTAAGGATAGTTTAGTGGATCATGGCACAATGAAAGATTTTATGCAAAACATATGTACGTGACAGAGGGTTGCGTGAGATGTATCTTACTCTAATATCAGTAGATGTAATAAAAACAAAATAAAGAGGGAGTGGGATATATATCCTGTGATAACATTCAACTGTCAGGCAGTTGTGGAAGAAAATACATGGTACAGTAAAGGATGCCATACCTCAATAGCCAACTCTTGGTCAGAAATTGTATCTTGGAAGATTTGCCCCTTAACTTAGGTTGTTCCTGCCGTAGACATCACAAGTATGCAGTGATTTTTGAGTATATAGTTTTGCAAAGCTTGAGGCATATATTTTTCCCTAAATAATGATACTAAAACCTGCCTGCATTATTAGCTAAAGGATGAATACCTTAGAGACCATTTACATGACTTGAAGTAAATTTGGATTCTGCTTTTGGATATATGTGAATTAAAAATATTGATATCACTGAAGGAGTGATACTTTTTGAGCTGCAAACATGAGAAAGTCTTTATGTTTGTGTTGTGAAATATAAGTACTGCAATATTCTCTAAAATACATGAGATACTAATTTAGTTTACTACTTTTTTGTGGAGAATGGTGCAGGTAGGTAGTGCTATTTTTTTCACTTTTTTCACCCTGGCTGATGTACAGTACTACAAGATTGGTTTTCATTTACATGTCATGTACATTGTTGTAACCTTGATTAGGTAGACTTTACTCTTTATACGTTTACAACAAACCTCACTTTTTTTTCTATTAACTGGTCTCTTGTGGTTTTGGGGTATGTATGTTTTTTATGGGTTCTTCTCAAATAATTTTGTTCTTTAAAATTGGTAGTTTTTAGCTCACTTTCAATGCATTTAAGACAGTGAGTAAGCAACTGTGAACATGCATGTTCTATGCAGCTATTTTAGAAATAACAGTAATGTTTGGTTGCCTAAATTACCGACACTAAATGATTCAGACTATGGTAGGCATATGATTACAGCTCTGATTCAGCAAGTTTTGACAGTGCTTATCTTCAGGCATGTGAGTGTTATTAGAGAAATTATGCTCAAGCATTCACAGGCTCAGGGTCTTGCTTCTGTTAGAGAATGCATCTTTATCACATTAAAAGATTAATATTTAGCATGATTGGAATAATTTGTCTTTTTTAGGGCTCTAGAGACTGCTAGACACTATGGTTACTCAGTGGAATTTACTGGCGTAGGGCACCCACCAAAAGGAATGGAGAATGTTGGGTTTTGTACCCAAATAGGTGTGTTTGTTAGAAAATATCCTCAAACCAGTGAATCTGTTCAGTCTGAGAAACCTGCTGAAGCAGTTTACGAAACGGTAAGTATTTTTTTCTTCCTTTAGGAGGATGAATAAAGAGTAAAATTTTCTATGACCTGCCTGTGAAGGTGTTCTTTCTGTGGTCTATATTGCTATCCAGTCTTAGCTCTGATTAAAAGAATCTAAATCAGTGATTTGTGTTTCTAATCGTATAAAGGCCTTTAACTTTTAGGTTATTTGCTAAACAGCAATATGGATAATCATTCTTATTTTAACATACTGTTATCCTTAGAATGAAAATTCTCCTTTACGCCAGGTATACTGTGACACTATTTTTATAATTGTTCCTCTAATCATTCATTCTTTCATCATGTGGTTGTTGGCACTGACACAGATTTTTCAGATACCAAAACAATAAGAAGCATAAAAAGGCATTTCTAACAGAGTGYGTGTTTTGAAGAACTGCATAGTTTTGTCAAATATATTATCAGAAGGGAAGGCATTTCCCAGAAATTGGATTGACAGGACCTGTTTTGTGTGGTTTGCTTACTCAGTAGCATTTGATGTTACACCCTAATCTTGGTGTTTTCAGGTAGCCAGTTCTGGTTTTTGCAGAGGCATGGGGTCTTGCCAAGTACCCCGTTCTCCGGTGGTGCACATCAAACCTTTTTGTTTTTTAGCACTTAATGGCTTTCACTTTAGATAACATCAGATAATATTTTTGTAAAGTACTCTGCTGTGTGTTGCAGTGTGTCACACTGACAAAGCCTAATGCATCTATGTGGTATAAATCAAAGGACWTTTTTTTTCAGAGATAACGTGAAGTAATAATGTAAAAAGAGAAATATATTGCGGTTTTTTTTTTTAGTCTTATGAGGCCTTAAGTTACTTGTTTCAGTGAAATATTCTAATATTTCACTTCTTTGTTTAAAGATATGTATGTATCTTCAAGTGACCTGTGACCTGAAGTGAAACGTAAAGTGACATTATGGGAATGTCTTTTGTAGTTTCCAAGCTAGAAAGAGATTTCACCTGTCATCTACTGCCCTTAGTAGAATCGTGAAGTGCTTTTTTAATGCTCAACAAACTAGGAAATATGTTTAGGTGACTGACATGTAATAGAAATTGCTTTCATTATCTTCTGTTACAGGGTCATTATGGAGGGAGTTTTGACATCAGTATCCTTTGAGTTTAAACAAGAGTGTTATATCTCATGTGTTTCTTATCAAACCTGGACTATCAAATTAATTTTTATTTTATTATGGAACTAATTTACGGGAATAAATCAACATTTCAAGATGTAGTCAGAAAGTAAGAAGAAATAGACTGTGGAACTTGAGTGGTAGTGTGTTGGTATAAAGCACTTCCTAGTAAACTAGTGGGAATGAGATTTCCTTAATTGCCTTGGAGTATAGCTCAGTGTAGAACACACTACAAGTTCATGGATTTTGATGTCACAATTTATTTTTTAGCATTCTCTGCATCTGTGAGAGCATATTTAATGTTTTACTCAGAAAACAGAATGAAAGACATAGCTGCGGTCCTGGTTTCCAGATGACAGTTCAGAAGTAGTTTAGAGTCAACGTAGCTGTGGAACTGTCACCAGAGCCTCATGATGAGTAATGTGGAAAGTAAGAGAATGATTAAAAAGAATTAAAGAATTGCAGGGCTTCACCTTGCCTGATCTACAAGTATAGCTTGCAGATATAAGCCTGATTTTTTTGAAGTTCCATTAGCTTATCTAATTGCCGTTGTAGTACATAAAATCAAGTCATATTGTCGAGTTTTTCTGTTATCTGAAAATGTTTAAAGTAATAAGCAAAACAGGATTGAATCAAAAAATTATGTTCACATTTTAGAAGCTCTTTTTGACAAGCAAATGTTAAAATCTGAGCCTATGATAATGATAAACATTTTATGTGTTCTTGTATGTTGTAAAGGTCTTCAAAGCAGTGTATCCAAGTCTTAAAGATGAGAAGTACCTGCAGAATGCAGTGGTCAGTGAAGTTATTTTCGCAGCACAAATCATTAAGCAAAGTCTGCTGGACTGTTTCATGCCAGAACATGAGGAGTATGAGTCTACTGAGAGAAAATCCAAATTCCAACCTTCAATGAACTGTTTTTCAGAAGATCTTGGAAAACTGGTTGTTGAAAAAAGCATGGAACCATTTGTCAATGGAAATGTGGTTTATATACCCCTTACAACAATCTTTTCTTTTCCCAAAGTGAATCGACTTTGTGGTACCTTTGAGAAGTTATGCAAGCTTATTGCTGGCAAGGTAACACTGAGCAGTGATGGTTCTGCTGTGATGCTCAACACTGAACATGAAAATGAAGAGAATTATATCACAGGTTTCTCATACAAAGTTCAGTTAAAGTAATGAAAGTATTTTTTAGTAGCTGTCAAAATGGTGTGTTCTGTATGCTAACTAGAACCACAAAATCTTTTCTAAACCTTCCAGTATTTATCCATCAGCACCTCTCTCATTTAGTGAAGAGGAGTGCTTCTAACAAAGATCCCAGTAACTTGTAGGGTTTTGAAGTAGAGCATCAGGAGCTGAAAGCAAAGAATTAACTCCCATGAAGAAAAATTTTAAGTATTTCTGTTTGTTTTCTATTACCATATTGTAGCTATCATGACTAGATTTTTTTTTTTTGGTAATCTTTTKTTAGCTCCAAGGATGGTTGATGATAACACAGAACTATGTTGTTGTGCTGAATAATATGAGTTAGACATAGGTTTAGGGCAAGTTTTTTCTTAATAAAATAAAATTTATAGATGCCTTTTTCACGATGAGCACATACTCAGCCTTTGTGAAAACCAAATATTGTTCCAGATAAATTGGAATATGCCACAAACATTCATAGCTCAGTAAATTCAATACTGCGGAAGAGTGCCATGATGTTGGATGTAAGGTGGGGGGGGTGGAAGGTAGATTTAGCCCTATTGTTTTATCCAGTTTCTTGATAACTGCTGCTTGGGAAATCACTTGCGTCCTGTAACTTTCCAGAAGCTGAATTTAATTAATTTGAAACTGGTATCTTTGACTATTCTGTTTTTGAAAAAATAAAAAATAAATCTGTCATTGTGAATGCTAAACTGGCCTCGGTGTATCTGAAAAAGAAATTCTGTGTTTTCACGTGCAGCTGTTGTCCAAAAAGTCTTGACAACACACTCAGCAGAAATGAAAAGCAGAGGTGTTACAGATAGTAGAGCTTACTGGCTTGGCCAGGATGACTTTTTCTTAAGTAGAGCCGAATTGTACGTGTAAATGCACAGTAAGCAAATGTTAGATGATGGACTTACGAAGGCAGAAATTTTGAAGGATGCACAGGATTGGCTTGTTCATACAGGATTAATGAAGCAACACACTGCAGTTCTTCTTAAGTTTCTTCGCATACCCAAATTTTTTTAACCAATAATTTTAATTTCTCAGCTGAGTATTTCTTATGAGTAAAGAGATGGTTAATTAAAAGGCCTCATTCTGTGTATGTTTCACAATGTCATTGGCAGCTTTGGATGAGCTAGTATTATGAGAACTGACTTCATGTTTGTGAAACATGAAGGTTTCACAACTTCCTGAAAATAAAAAATTCTGTGTAAGGGCTGACTTCCTTAAAGAAGATGGCTGCATTCTACCTTCTAAATTTTTGGAATTCACTTGAAATGATTAAGGTGAAAGATCAGACATAAAGGGAAAAGGCAGCTGTAATTCTCTGCATAGAGAGATGGTACAGAATCTATAAAACAGGTTGAGTTTCAGGGAAAGAAGAATGATCTGCAGTGGTACTGAATGATTAAAATATGCTTACTTAATAAGCTTTGTCTTCTGTGGGAGATTTTTTTCTCCTACAACAAATAGACATGGATTATTAAAAATTCATTATCACAATACTTATAATTAATTTTAAGAATTAAATTTATCAAAATTAATCTTTAATACAATATTTAGAATGGCTTCACTTTTTTTGACATTATGATATGAACTTGCCATAGTTGGTATGTTAAAATATATGTAAAATTCAAAATTGGTAAATATTCTTTGGACACTAATAAGCATAGCTGTTTGAGAATAGCATTGGTTTGTTATTAGAAAATATCTCTGCAGTTCACTATATGGTTTACTATAGTTAGAAGATTTTTGGACCACAGAACGTCTTCTTTTTGAAACGTTGTATCTTTAGTGTACTTTCTAGCATGATCACTTTAAAATGAGGAAAAGGGAAGAGAAGGAGGACCTGTCAAATTTGGAATGATATTTGGCTTGAATTTTGTATTCAGGTAACATCTAATTACAGGAGTGTCTTGTGAACAGACAAGACTGTATACGAATATATGCTTGTTTTTCCTCAAAACATTATATCCTTAAGGCTTTGTAGCTATATTTGGAAAATGGTTTATGTGAATATTTGGTGGACTGATGTGAAGGGGCCTAAACCATAATCCARTTCTTAAGGGGTTCATGGATCCTCTCCCCCTTCTTTGTAAGGGGGTAGTTTTTTATGATAGCTAGGGCGAATATTAATTCTTACATTCTTGCTTATGCCTTTCCTGGGGAAAATCTAAAGTCAAACTACAGATGTTTGGCCCTGTCTGTTCACGGTGTTCCTTAGTATGCATATGTGTACTGAAACTGAAGAAGCTATTGCATATCATATACAGAAGTGCTATTTAGAATATATGCATTTTAATTGAGACTGCTAGCTTTAACTAAAACTAGGTATGCTATTTTGTGTGCCAGCTTCCCAGGTTTCCACTGGCTTAAATAAATTTTAATCAAGATTTTCTTCAAAGTACTGAATTAACTGTCTTTTCAGAAGCAGTTAAACCCTCTCACAGGATTCACTGTGCACAGCTCTTCATTATCAGGTTGGTCTTTTGATTAAACTATTATGCATATTTGTGAGTAAACACAGTATTTATTGTGTCCCATTTAAACTTGCAGTTTGACCAAGGTCAATTCTGATGTCTCAAATCAGGATGCTGAAAGGAAGTTTATGAAGATGAAATGTTTTAGACTCGTGGCAATATCACTGACCAGGAGATGGCACACACATCTCAAAACAGATCAAACTTATGTTGTTCAAAACTGTAAAATCCAAATAAAGTAGATTAAAAAACAAACAAACAAACCCAAACAACAACAAAAAAGCCCCACCACCAATCAAAAAAAAAAAAAACAGTGCAGTATCCTGAACACAAGGGAAATAACTTCATAGCTATTGAGCAAGTTAGTAGGGATTGATTATGGTCAGAATAGCTGAACAGAATGTTTCTGATCAGTGTTTTAAAATAATAACAAAGTGAGGAAGTGGTATAAATAAATTCTAAAAATATCCCCTCACTTATTTTAATAAATAAAAACCAACTGCCTAATTGTGAGAGCCAGAGTTAATTGTCTGTCTCCCCAGAGATTTCTCAAACAAATAGATCTCACAGCTAATAAACTTCTGATGTGTTTCAGTCCTGTCTCCCATGGGGTTCCATGGTATTGGGCTCTATTCCATACTTGTTATCATCATGTTGATAAATGAGTTTTGGATCATTCCGTTACAGCTGGGTTATGTGTAACTCATAATGGTTAGTTGTTGGGCCTTTTTTGTTTTTCTATTTAAACTGAGTGGAAGAAACATAGGAAGGGGCTTCTGAAATGACAGAAAAATTCTTATGCAAAAGTCATTTGCACTTTCTTTCTCATTCACAAAACAAACCCGTTTTAATGCAGTCCTGTATGCAAGCAGTTCACTGGGAACATCCCCAAAATAAAATGCACTGACACTAGCATGTACTCCTATATAGTATGAGTAGGCTACTGGGGAAGCATTAGCAGATCATAAGAGAAGGCAATTTAAAAAACCCCAAAAAACTAGTACCTTCTTTACAAGTATATGAACAATTTTAGTTGTGATTAGAAGGGCAGTGCATACAACTGAACTTAGGCAAAGCTTTGCTAGCTTGTGCTTGGAGATTTCCCTTCACATAAAAAAAAAAAAAACAAAACCTTAATAATTTCTAATTTTTGACAAGCAACAAAATGAAAATAACCTGTCCTACAGAAATGTTAACAAATGTATTAAGATGTGTTGGCCTTTCCCCTTCTTGTTAGCAGATCCCGCTGTGAGGCCATACAGGGAATTGAATCAACTAATCTGTCACAGAAACTTGTAGTGGTGCAACAGGTGGGAAGAGGAGAGTAGGCAAGAATGAGTAGTTGGGTGGGGAGAAGGCAGAACTACTTATTTTGCCTCAAGAATTATAGAAAGTCATTTTTTCCTATGCTAATCTTTGTCTCTATGTTGTTGTTTTCCCATGTCAGAAGGTCCACAAAACACACCTAAGTGTTCAGTGACAGCATTCGAAGTTCTGGTACTTTGTATCTCTACTTTTTTTTTTCTGTAGTAGTAAAGGAAAACCTTTTCCTATACCACAGGAATGGTTTTGCCTTGGTATATTGCATATATGTGTGCAACAGTGGTGCATAGTCTTATTTTCATTTGTGAGATGTTTTTCCTACAGATTAAAAAAAAAAAGTGTCTAAATGACATGTTTTCCTTACAATGTATATGTCACTAAAACAGTGTGAAAACACAGAAATAGAAAAAACAAAGCATTTAAAAAAAAATCCCCTAGTGATTATATTTGCAGCTGCTGGTATTCATAAGGTGACTGGCATCTATGAATGTTTTATGTATATACATGTATACTTCATATTTCTGAGAACTCTCCAGTGTGAGGTCCTTAACTGGAGGATTTGTTTGCTGATGAGATTTGCCTTTTATTCGATATGAAAACTGTTGATTCATAAAACCAGAAAAGAGACAACAACCCACAAAAGAAATTCTGGGATATTCTGCTGAAATTTTTGAAAAATTTTCTTCCTTTTTGAATTGAAATACAGCTGAGACTGGAGTTCGTTATACATGGTTATAGTTACTTTTCTTAATCCTTACTATACAATTAATTGATTACTGAACTGATCTGAGTGCCAAATAGTTTGTACTATAACTAGCTGCAATTTTCAAATTTTGTCATTTGCAAGGTGAGGAGGGACTAATACACAGTGCCCTCACTTTCCCCAAATAATGCTAGCTGTGGAGTCTGATTAATAATTAACCTGCCAATATGCCTCACACTTCAAAATTTATTTTCATTTGTGTAAGACTGACATATTACTTTTCCTTTCTAGGAGACAGATAAATAACTACGTACTAGTAACGGTGCCATTAAATACTTTGTGGACTGGAGATTAAGTTCAATAAGCTGCAGAGGTAAAGTTTGAAAAGCAGTAGAGAAACTGAAATGGACACAAACTTCCAGTTAAGTTTGTCATTTTTGCATTAAAAAAAGAGACATAATTGTTTAGAAACATTCCAAGCTGAAGACATGAGTTTATTGAATGTCTGAGACGTTTGCATTTAAATACAGTAAAAAAAAAAAACCAAACCAAACCACCAACACATCCCGAACAGTTCACTATATGAGTCTCCAGTAAAAGAAAATACTACATACTACTATATGAAGGTTATGTTCCACTTAAAATATGCACAATTAGAGAATCACTTCATAAAGAGTTGTAACTCAAAGCGAGAACAATAAATTACTAGTATACAGTTTTATTAAAAGCTTGATTTCCATGTAAACTTCCCTCCTAATAAAGGTCTGCTCAGGCAAGAAAATAATTGGTTTCTAGTAAACAAAATATCTAATCTATGGCAGTTAGCTGTGTCTTTTAGCATAGAATACACATCTGGGCTATGGAAATTCCCTTAAGAATTATGTAAGTAGCTGTACGATGTTTTTTAAAAGTCTGTTTTCCTCAAACTATGCCTATTTTTCCTAGTAAACTTAAGTAATCTACTACTGGTTTTAATAGATTTGTCAACAAGTGTAGCAGTGTTAGAGAGTACTGAAGGCAACTTAATTTACTCAAATTTCATGCATCTTTTGGCTTGCAGCAGGATTTTTTTGGTACAAATTAGTTATATAACAGGAAAGGAAACTATCATGCTCTGAGAGATAGTTGTATACTAGCAGTTATGTAGTTTCAGTTTAAAACAAGGACATTTCTGTCCTGTGGAGGACAGAAATGGATAATACCACRCTTCTATTAACAGCAGCTAAAATGTAATCTTTGTATTAATTCTTTTACACATTAAAACACTTCAAAGAGATTATAACTAACAGTAGAAAATAAAAGTATTTAACTACCATAACTGAGAAATAGCTCATGTTAATCATATTCAATAACAGTACTCAAGCTTTAAAATCTGAAATGTCCTTAAAAAATACAAATAAAAAGTAGTTTAATAACTCTACTATGGATTTATGAAAAACAAAGCCTGCTTGTACTAATTTAACCTATTAAATATGGCCTGCTTATACTTCAATAAAAGGATATCAAACATCACTGAGCAGAATTTGAAACATTCAGAGCTTTCAAAAATGGCCACACTATTTGTATTTTTATTTAACCCAAGCCTTACTGATAAACAATACAACTAATCATAACAAAATTAAGGTAATTTGCAATTTACAATTAAATACAGCAGAGCCAAGCCTGAATTAGAACTGTGTCACCTAACACGTCCCTTTAAAAATCAGTTCTTTCGTAATTCTCAATGAAAATTTTAAAAGATCTTTCATCTTTCTTGCCTGTCAGGCAAATCATTATTTGTGCAAATTTAAATACAGTACATCAACCTTAGTGTAACAGTGGACAGATAGTGAAGGAAGAAGTGTTCAACAGATCTGCTGCACAGTAAGACTTTTTCAGAGTGCAGAGTACATCTACAATAAAGTGCTTCTCTTAATAAGTTACATTGATAATAGTATAGATGTTTACCTAGTTTTAAAGCTTAAGTTGCTTAGTAAATAGTTTAATCTCCCTGTACCTCCCCAATCCCGCAAGGCACATTCAAAACACAAGCAAAGCACTAACTAACTGTGAAGGATTAAGATACAGTAAAAAGTTTTAAGTGGTAGTAAACTACTGTCTAGGTTTGTAAACAGTACCATCCCATTGAATCTCAAGGTTCATGCATTATTGAAGTGAGTTTCTGTGGAAGCAGCTTTTGAACTCCAGATTTAACAATCAAGCCAGCTTTCTTGATAATACACTACTGTACCTTAGTATCTTGATGTGGAATCCCACTTCTTTTGTCATTTGCATGAAAACAGATGTCACATTCGATGCATTTAAGCCTCTAGACTTCATTTACAGTTAACACAACTGATTACTGGCTGGTTTAGATCTATTTAGTTTTGGTTTTTTTTAAAGGCATGTGAAGTTCACCTCTACTGTTCAAGCTTACAATGAAGTTATGGTCAGTACTCTTAAGAGAAGGTTTTGGTTATGTTAAAACATAGCTGGGCTGTTTTGTGGAGGCCTTAATTTTGAGTTGGTATTAATTTTGACTTGACTTGATAGAAGTAATTAGCTTCTGTAAGACTAAAATGGCAGGTAGGATCAAATCGAGTAATTCATTTTTTCAGGTTCATTTAAGACCAACTTTTAGAAGCTTCTTAAGAAAAGAAGTTACAAAGTACATCACCACAAGTGATCTCCTGTATAAAATACTGAAATGGGACTCACTTAATCATGCTTCCAAAAATGTTTCACACAACTTGAAAAGCAAGTAATTCCACTAACATCAGGTAGAGCTTACAAAAACAGTCCAAGTGCTCACATAAGGTATACATAGCTAAACATTGCCTTTATACCACAGAAGAGGAAGCTCTATGAGCAAGAGGCATTCCATTACTTTTCAAAAAAAGATCACATTGAGTTCTTTTTGGCTTTCAATACTCTTGCAACAGAGCAAACAAAAGCAGAAGTATCAATGCCAGAGCTCCAAGTTTTCCTCTTGTTTGTCATTCTAGTCTAGCGTTTTATCACCACCTGCTCATATGCTCCAGATCCTACTCTGAAAGAATGTTTGAAAGAAGTTAGTTCAATTCCAATGGAAGTTAGTTCARTTGAATGGAAGCTAAACAGCAAGTATCACAGATCAGCAAGTTTACTGTTTGAAAAAACCCCGAACAACCAACACCCACCCACCCCACCCCACCCCCCAAAAAAACCCCCCAACCAAACAGGTAGTACAAGAACAGCTAAACGTGAAGGGTAGAAAACATGTGTAATTACCATGCCACTGAGTAACCTACAGTTTAATGCATTAAAGAATTTTGTGTTATACTACAGTCAAAATGAAGAATGATAAACAATGTTACCGAAAAAGAAGTTACCGTTGGACTTCTCTATAGTTCCTTAAACATTATCTTTTGAGTACCCCTTCCACCCCAGCTGTATCATATGCAGCTAATACTTTTTATATACATAAACAGATAAATGTCTCCAAAAAAACAGTGAGTGATAGTCTTCTTACATTAAGACACAAGAAAAATGTCTTCCAGTCTTTAGTTCACGCTGAATTGTAAATGCACAGTTACAAAACTGTCTCACCCCCCACATGACAGAGCATAGTGCGTTGTTTTACATGGCAAATTGCAGTACTATGTCAAAAATTAATAGTGCAAAGCTCTGCCCTAGTAAAATATTCTGCCTGGACTGCTCTGGCAACTGAAATAGGACAGATCTCTATATACTACTGTAGTGTTCTCTGTAACCATACACGTTATCGTAGATAGAAATTAGCGTGCCCAGTCTGCAAATAAGCCAATGAATTATCTTTTAACCATCAGTGTTGCTTGCTTGTGTAAAATGTATTTGTTTTATAACTTTCAGCACATTAGCAGCTGCCTTTATACCGAATTCCAGAAGTACTTGCTGAAATTGCTGACATACTGATGCTACGCTAATTTTGTGAGATAAAGAAAAATCTTAAGAGTTACCCTGGACTGCAGAATCATGGTATTAGATCATATTCTTACCTGGTTTTAATGTTTTCTCATCCGAGAAGACTCTAATACATTCAGGTCAAGTCATATATCAGAGTATTTGAAGAGAGTTTAGAGAAGAAAAAAATCTCCCTGGTTCTAAAACAACTACGAGAAGATAATCTGAAGCAGATTATCAAAGGAGAGAGTTTAGGGCTACAAATAGTTGAAAGATGAACACGCCATTGAAACAGGAATAGTGTAGCRTATGGAAACAGGAGGAGTTGTGAGCAAAACTGAAGTGAAGAGAATTAGACTTGTTATGAGGAAGACATAAAAGTTTGATACTGTAAAGATGGATACTTAAGACTTTCTTCCAGTTCCAGAGAGTAACGTGGTAAGTCTGTAGAGCTAAGATTTCAAACTGATGCCTGTTTCCTGTGTCCATACTGAAACATTGCTCATATCTGAAAACTTTGGAACTGAGACTCTTCAGAACCTCCAAAAGTTATAATTCTTGTGGCTGACACATCAGTTTTCTTTTGGAACTAACCTATGTGTTTTGTTTTAAAACCTGACGATCTAGTTCTTTTGGTGCCTTTAAATGATACAGAATAGAAAGATACAAAGATCAAGAATGTATATACAGAGTAATTGCTGAATAAGATGCATTTTCGTTTAGTATTACCTATGGATTAGTTATTCAGGCTACATACCTGTTAGGTAGATGATGGCTTCCAAAAGAAGTGCTTCCACCAGGGCCCACAAATAATCTTAAACCTTCTTCTAAAAAGCAAGGGAATTAACATATGTTAGCTTCCTTTAATGTTGCCTTAGCTAAAACTAAGTCATTTTAAATCTACTGGATTTGTAACTGATACTTTCAGATGCAAATGTTTTAAGTAATGAGGATCCAAACTTCACATGGTATAAGTTGGAGGAACTACCTTCCTTGTAGTTTTGCTCCTGCTCTTTTCTTTTCAGGCTTAAAGTAATTCTCTGGGAAAGTTACCCGAGTCATGCAAGGGTCTTTCCAACTTCTGGGAGACAGGAAGAAGCAGAAAATGTAGTGATCCATATGCATAGTCCTTATGATTACAAGCAACAGGGACTATGAAGAGAGTGGATTTTCCTAAGGCCTGTAATGTGCATCAGTTTTCCTTAAGTTTCCTTATTTATCTCCATACCTTCTGCACTTGAGTCTAAACTGAAATCTTGACTCTGGAGTATTTTTTCAACTATATCATCAGCATCAACTCTGGTAGCATCGACCCTCTTCAGCTGTGACTCCACAGAGTCTTGCTTTTCAGGATGTCTGCAAAAATAAATATATTTAGAGCTCTTAGAAGTGATATAGTAAAATGTTTTACTTCTGCTAGGTAAGGCTTTCAAAGTTAAATGTACCTGCAGAGTTTTCCTGATGATGCATCTTTAACAGATGTATCAGTATTAGCTTCAGTTGCTTTTGGCTCGGTCTCTTCACATGGCTCTAGAATACTTCCAATTCCTGTTGAGGTACTACCCACTGAGGTGTTTCTCCTGTGGCAGAGTTCAGTCAGACTGGATGATCTAGAGTGACATGTGCTATATCCTGTTGGGAAAGTGCAGGAGAGCTAGGTTAGGTATGTTGTTGACAGCCAAGGTCATTACTTGTATTTTACCATCCTGAAAGCAGAATTTGTGTTTTGTCTTCTTATAAAGAGACTTCAAAAGCCTTATGAATGTACGTGCGTACACCAACTAGGCAATTTACTTCGGGTTTTGTATTCTAGCACATGCTGTTTTCTTTTTGTTCTAAATAACTCTTGCTTCTAACAAATAATGACTTGGTGTCATTACTTGCCCTTCAGCTTTTAGAACTAAGTCTCCATTTGTAAGTTATTTGTTTTTACACATGGAAGATGTAAAAATCTCATTCAGATATGTTAATTGGAGGGAGCTGAGGGAAAAAGCTGTCTCACATCTGAACAGATAATTCATTGTGCTTTTACAAGGAAAAAAATGTTACCTTCCCCACACCTGAAACTCCTAGGAAAAAGCTTTCAACTTCAAACCGTTTTTTTTTTAAACATATAAAGTATACTTATTTTCTACAGTCTAAAACTGTGAAAGTAAATAAACCCCAACAATTCATAACAAAATTGTTAACAGCTACCTGACAGTTTTGACTGCTGACTTGCATAGCTTGATGTTCTGGAATGTCCACATGCACCAAGTTCATCTGGGACTGAGGCACTCTTTGATGAGACATCTGCAACATGTGCAAATCAGATACTGTTGCTAAAGCCAGCATTGTTATTACTTTGTCTGTAATCTTGATTAGACTCAAATGTCAGATTTCCCAGAGGGATTAGGGACTTGACACTGGTTTTCTACAAACACTTTGAAGATTCAAGTGCTGCAAAAATACCATGTATGTTAATGAATATGCATTCCTTAAAAAAAAAAAAATCACAATATGTTTCTGTCTGAGTAAAACAGAGAGTACCATTGGGTTAGAAAGATTTGTATGAAATGTAGTTTTAGATTTGTCTACACTGTAGACATTAAAGAGATCACCATGCTTTCCATAGTACCATAGTAGAATGGTATGCTAGATGTTTTCTGGCTGAAAAAGTAACTGTGGTTAAGACAACTTAAACTGTGTCTAGGGGGGAAATTAACAAGATTTTTGTAAGAGCCTGAAGCTTGTAAAAAAACCAAAAACCCCAAAAAACCCCCCCCACACACCCCCAATTTCAACCTATAATAAAGTGTTTTAATAGTATTTTTTTTCTAATACTCTAAATTTCAGCATAATGACTTCAATTTCCAACAATACTTAGAAATTTTACCACTCAAAATTTACTCAGTTATGCATATCCCTATGATTCGTAAGTTGAAAATCAAGGGCCAAATTAAATGCTCAGTCAAAATACAAATCCAAAGCAAATCAAGAAATGTGTCACACAGAAAATGAAAGATTTTAAATGTGAAAAAGAAGGCAGGCTATCAATCCAATTTCTGTTCTTTCTTTCCATTAAATAAACTGTTACAGAAGTAAAAAAGAGAGAGTCCACTGATGTTATCTAGGAGAGTGTCTCTCAACAAATAACCAGAGAAGGTCCCTTTGTGGGCCAACTGTCAGCATCCCTTTAAGATCTGAAGTATTTCATACATCTCCTTGAAGCTATGAAGCCAGTTATAAAAGAATTGAGAAATTAAGAGCATTATTTTATACCTGCTACACCCAGATGTACTACTTTTAAGTTTTCTCTGCCTTTTCTGTCTTCATGCAAAGATTCTGATTCTCCAGCAATTGCTATAGACRTTGCTGTGGAAGGAGGCCTGTAAGGAAAAGGTGGTTAAGATTTGCTGTACTTAATCCCCCCAAATTGATCAGCACAGATTTTTCTTTTCAAGTAAGTTGGCATAATTCATACTGTGCTTCAAGTTAATAGGCTTGTAACTTTTTTCTGAAAACATGCTGCCTAGCCCTCTGCCAAAAAGGAAAAAAACAAAAAGCTTTTGTTATTGAGCTTCACTTCAGGACATTTTACAGAATCCATCTGCTCAGCCCTCAGACCTTCAGGCTTCTGGGGATCCTTGGAAAGGCTTTTCCTTTTTTGATGATTGGTGGAGTGATATGTGTTTATTTTTAAGTTCTTAATTATTTTTTTAAGTGTATGAATCACAGGATAATTTACATGCTAAGAATATATATAATTCACTACTTCATGGAATACATGACAAGATGGTAAGTTAAAACAAATCCAAACCCGCACAATGACAGTTGGCCTACTTGGCTTGTGCAGTGTGATGTACTCCTGGCTTTGTTTCATCTCTGTTACGCTACATGAGGAGATTCTGGGCTGATAACCCTCCCACTCCTAACAAAGGGACCTATGTTACCCTCTCCATGTATTGCCCTCTAAATTCCACCTCCCGCAAATTAAAAAAAAGCATCATGTACGACATAATTTAAATTTCGTTCAATATTAAAAAAGCTTTTAATAAAGCTTAAATGCTTGTTTCAGTTTATACCAAGACCTGAAGGGATATTTTATTAAAATGAATAAACCTCTAAGTTTGTGTTTTGCTAGTGCAAAAGAAACTAATTAGAAAATGACAAAGTGAAAGTAATCTTCTCTTGCAAGCAAATGCAACTAAAATACATTTCAAGATGTTACCTACAGTTTTTTTAATGCTTTGTTATTTTTGACTTCGGGAACAGGCTGTTGGTCTGCATACAAATGGATATTTGTTGACATTTTTAGATTTGACATATTCAATAAATTAGTCACTGTCTTTATGTACAGTAACATATTCTGTCTTATGTTACCTTTGAAAGTAAAGAGAGAAAGAGAAAAAGCACTTCTGGAAATATAATGCTTGTGTGACTTAACTGCCTAACATACTTTTGAAAGGAAGAACTGAATGCTTTCAGGGATGTCACCCCAGATCAAACATCAAGCCTTCTAGGCTTCTTCATAAAATATGTAGCTGATTCCAGATTGTGAAATTGTTTTAAGGTTTATTTTTCCTTCTACGAGGAACATCTGGATTAGATAAATTTTTTGTTCTGTTTGTGTTGAAAGTTTACATTCCAGGAAATGGTTATATCATCAGTTTGGAAGAAAATGCCAAGTCTGAATAATTTCAGTTAGAGATTTTTTCCTAGGGAGCCAGAAAACTATTTAGGTACTAATTTCAACTACTTCAGTACCAGCCAGTAGAGAACAGAAATACATTGTTTTATTAATATACAAGACTAATGATTGGTTCGTTGCCTTTGAGAAATTGGTTACCAGTATCAGTGATGTATTTGTTAATAGGTCTGACTCAAAGTAAATCAAGAGGTGCTAAATAACTAGGGGATACAGAAAAGTTTTGCCCAATCAAACAAATTCAGATAATACCCTCTTACTATTTATTCAGTAAGCACAAGATGAGATTTCACAGTGTTCTATTCTTCTTATTGAAGGTTAGAAGAAGAGAGAAAGGAAGGGCCTTTAGTGGTGCAAGGGGACATTGAAGAGTTCCTGCGGTGAATCATCTGAGCTAGACCGGTGCAGCCAACATTCTCAGATCTCCTCAGAAACAGTGGTAAGGATACAGCCACAGCAGTAATGCTCAAAGTCTCTAGTTGCTACAGAAAACATCTCGATTGTCCTAATAAAACCTACAAATCATGAGTTACTTCATACTTGCACCTCAGACTGAGTTAGGAGATCATGCTGCTTTTCTTGGAGCTGCAGCCTCGTTTCACTTTAAACACAATCTTTTTTACTTAAGGAAGACTTCAGCGTATGTTTACTGCTACAGATTAAGCCTGTATGAAATTATTATCTCTCTTCATTGGATTATTCAGAGGGACATTGATTGCCTACATTAATCTGATAAAAGATGAGTTTAAATTCAGTTTATGAGAGTATTTTGAATAAAAAACCTAATCCGTACTGAAGTAAAAGTGTTTTAGTGTAGCAGTTTGTAAGAAAGTGCTATATCTTTACAATGGAAGATATCTTTGATCCAACATAAGGTCTGAAAGTATAAATGAAAGTTGAGAACCTCCACAAAAAGTTGGGATTGACATAACAAGGGTGAAGCTAGCAATTTTTTCCAGATTGTTTTCCTTAAGCTCATATTTTCTCTTTTCAAGTTATATGTAATACTTGGAACTCTGCCTTAGATTGTTTTTGAAAAGGCTAACATGAGAACAAGCATGGTGTCTCAGACCAAAGATCTGTCTAGCCTTGCATCCTGTTTCTGACAGCAGCAAACAACAGATGCAAAGAGAATATGGCACACACAATAATTTATCACCTGAATATTCTTCCAGCATCTCCTCATCTGTAGCTTAGGTATTTCTTGAGCCTCATAAGATGTTTTACACTTAATAGCCCTCAATAATTTTTTTATTCAGGAATTTTTTTTAATTATTTCTTGAGCTTTTAGTATTCACAATGTGTAGTAGCAAGGAGTTCCACAGCTTAATTGCACGTTGTGGGAAGAAAATATGCCCTCTCATTTTGATTCCATCTCCTTCTAGTTTCACTATAACAATGTGGTCAATGAAGTGAACTGAAGAAAAATTTGAGTTAAACTAGAACTTAAGGGATCAAATTTATTGTGAGGGAATTATTTCATCAACCCCGCCCCCAAACATCTTGTGACAAGTAAAATACAACGAAGTTGGTTTAAACCTGATCTAGACAAAATTGCCATCTACTGTCATGTAGAATTAGAAAAGATTGACATTAAACTGAAAAGCACATACACTTCGAACAACCCAGTCTACCAACATTCTAAATTACAGAAAAGCCATGGCATTAAGACTTTTGGCAAATATTGAGGAATTTTCCACACTGCATTCATGAAAGCAGATTCTATACATATCTCTAAGCCTATCCCTAAAATGAATGGCATTTAGGTTATTATAAAATATCTCTTATAATACAAATTACATGTGAGAGTTCTTCACTTTCTACTGATCAGGATAATTAAGTCATGGTTAGCAAGATAGCGGTATTCTCTGGAAATAGGAAGCTTGCCAATTGCACTGTTTCAGTTTAGTTATTCACTAAGCTTGGGTGCCTCATAACAAAATGGCTCATTAGTCTAGAAAGAAGACAACGATTTCATCTTACTCATTACTAGTTTTTTCCCTAGCATGCGTGATTTTTCTGTCCTGTGGTTAGTTATGGAAGCTACCGTGCTCTAGCAGAACTACTACATTTCCTTAACTACAGATTAAGGACGATGAGGCCAAAGGATCCTCAATATATAGCAGTGTATTTTCCTAGCTACCTCCCCCCTCGGATGTTACCTCTTGCATCTTTTACTAAGTTGCATAATGTCTTTGCTAACTAAATATCTGTAAGTGCTTTCTCTTGTACTAAGTCATATCACACTTCTGTTGTATTTTTTGAATAAATCTTTTAAAATCATCTGAGACTTGTGAATAAAAGGTGTAACAGCACATTTTCCAAACAGAAGTATTAGTCAGATCACCCCATACCAAGTGTATTTATATAAGCTTGCTGCAGGAACAGTTTCTCTTAAGTGTTTCTTTTTTTTTTTTTTTCTTTCTGTAATTACAGATGTACAGGCTAGTATTCTTTGCTTGAAAATATAGTAACTATTTAACAGCAAGGAGAACTATGATACTATGATACTTCTACTGGTATTTTTACCATGTTAGCCATTTTTCAGCTACCATCCCATTCTTTTGTGCTTTTTTTTTTTTTTTTTTAAATATTGTTGCCAGATTGGAGAGATTTGTGAACACAAATTAGAAGTCTAATTCTGAATGCAGAATGTATGACCAAAACACTATCCCACCCAGATTTTTTTATAAACTTACGTTTTAAAGCATGGGTCTCCAGACATTAGCTGCATGTTGATCAAAACCTACACATTAAGAAAACAAAACCCACTGTAAGAAAAAAAATTGAATTGGTCTGTGATACATGGCCATGTCACTAAGTTATACTTGCCACAAATCTTACATTTAAGTAAAATAAAATGGCATCATTACATTTGCAAATAAACGCACTTATGCAAAAAACATCTTTTTTCTTAGTACACTTGCAAACAACACAAAATAGCATTTAAAGTAACATAGTTGCACATACAAGATTCTGCAAAAGATACATAGATCAAGAAGAATCTTAGAATCATTAATAGTTAAGATGGCTTCAAGGGAAAAGCAGAGACAGGAAATCTAAAAGATTGATGAGCAAACAGAATATTGTTTAAAACAGTGGCTGCTGAAGTATGTTCTTTGCTGAGAGTGTTTAGCAAACTGCTAGCATACAAGAACTGGTTGTGCTAACATCAGAGATGAAGTAAAACCACAAAAGGTAAGTAATGCCATAGGGCAACGATGCATTGAGAAGGCTTGTTAGCTGGGTCAAAGTCATCAATTGTAAGTTTTCTGGAAAAAGTCTATGACTGTCTTAGAAATCAGAAAGTGCACGCCTAAATGGTGTACTCAATAGTATGAGAAATTAATCCTAGTGTCTTGGTAGGAAAAGGAATTTTTTAAAAATTTACTTGTAATATTCTGTATGTAATTATTTTCAGGTTAATGCAGCTTATTCAATTTTTTAAACTCCCTGCACTAATGGGAGAGAACAGCAGGGTGGGTTTCTTCCAACAATGCTCACCAATTGTTACACTGATTACTATCAAAATCTAATCAAAAACTAGAAAAGGGAAGGTTCCAGGAGTCATGGAGGTGTTGAAGTTGGCTTATACATAAATAAGCCAATTAAGAGATTCACTCTTTGAAAAGCTGCACAGGAAGTTGCCCAGTCTTTAAGATATAATTGCTACATTTATATGAATGTATTAACTTTTTCGTCGTGCTTCCCTATTCCATTTTTCAATTCCTGTTAGAATAGGAACACCTTTTGAAAGCTTTTCTTTTACAGCTATCCAGCTCCACTTCAAAGAGTAGGACAAATTGTGGTTTTGACTGCATGGATTTTAATGATTCTCTCTAAACAACACTGATGTTTTTACTTTAAATAGTTTTCCTTCTAGAAAGAGGTTCAGCAACTATGTTTTACATTTCATTAAGTGCTTAATAATACCACTTGTTCTCTGCTTTATGAGTTTAAGTATGACAAAGGAAACAAATTACTTTGAGAATGGAGTTATCCTGCCTTGTGTTTTTGGTATCATAACCTTCCAGTAAACAGCGACGAGTGGTATTTCCCGATCCAGCAAACTCTGCTAGATTTAGATCTGCAAATCCCAGCTGTTAAGAGAAAATGATAAAGTTAGCAGTAAGCATATTACTAAATGAAGGTACTTGCTACATGCACAGTATTGGGTGCCACTCAACAGCAGCTTCTCTCAAATATGATTAAGAGGATGCCCATTAAAGGGAGCAGCCCAAGGCAAAAAGCAGAAAACAAACTTGGAGTGTCAAATTCTGCATAGCTCTATTTTCAGTTAAAAATTAAATTCTCAAGAAAAAATGAACAAGGAGAGTTTTCTTTATTTTTAAAAGTAAACACATGCAGAAGGGTTTACTTTTCTCAACCCTTTCAATATACTAAATTGAAAGAAAAAAAACCATTCTGGTGGTATAATATTATTATACACTTATTAAACACCCTGATCAAGAGTTCCAACACCACTGTGTCACTATAATGCACATAATGAAATAATCGGTATTAGAGTACTATTCTGGAATTAGTTTAAAAGAGCATAAACTGACAAGAAAGAAAAGCTAATTCGTAGGCAAAATTAGATACATCTCAATTTACCTTTGCATATGCCTTTCCTCCTTTTAACTCCTAGAAAAAAAGAAAAAAAGACATGCCATTAAGCCACTAAGGATACTGACTGGGTTTTTTTTGTTTGCTTTGTTTTTTTACAAAAGCAAATACTAATCTTCATTTTAAAACAGCTCAACACACATTTGCTAGGCTGTACTGTTGTCATTTAGAACTTAGTATTAATACTGTCCTCAGTGCAGGCCAGCAGGAGACTGTCATCTTGCGGAGCGGGGGAAGGGTGAGCGCCTGATGCCGACCAGCATTTGGCTCTTGCAAAGTCTAGCCCCAAAGGTAGGAAGTGCTGCATACAAAATTCTGGTACTTAGCACAGGTCAAGGCTTCTAAGTTTACTGCTGCTTGCTAGAAGAATCTATCAAGGGCTCACTTTATAAAGACTGATGAGCGATTCCTTTGCCGTCCTGCTGGAATAAGTGTTCTTTTCAATAAGAACGTAAAAAACCATGAATTAGTCAAACTAAGGTAATTAATAAGATTACTATGAAATTTTGACTAGAAGAATACCTGACATGGTTGCAGATAAAATTTGCTTTATGAAGTTTATCAGACATTTAAAAATTAAACCAAAACAAGTGAAGAAGGAAAGAGGAGAGGAGGGAAAAAGAGCTACTTACCTTCCGTACAGACACCCTGCAAATGCAAGTATCCAGAATCCCTGTTGTGGCACTGATTTTACACATAAATAAGAACTTTTTCTTCCAGCGGACACAGTTTGCCTGTACTACCTCCCTGCAAATACAGAGCATATGCTTAGTATCAGTTGCATATACATTCAGGACCATAAAACACAATAGGACACCTCAAGAACAAACACTGGTTCCACTCTTTGTAGAGTGGTCACTTCATGCAAAACCTGATCCAAGGCCTGAATAATCATCCTTCATTCTTCTCTTTGTGTAGCAAGACTAATAACTGTTTCAAACCTTGAACACAATATTAGACCTACAGGAAAATTCAACAGCCCTGTGTTTTTGCAAATGAACAAGACCGTGATTTCTCCAGTTTGCCTCAGGAGAGTGAAGTCTTCCTGAACATCAGCTCCCAGGCACTGTCTTCCAAGCTGCTGAGCTTTGGAATGTGCTCAAGATACCATCTTTGACAAGGAGTTTTTCAATACAGAGAAAGGGAGCATCATACAAGCAGAACTAGATAAATTTGAGGCCTAGAAAAGTACAAAGGAGGTGATGTACAATAACCAGATACAAAGTAAAGCACTTGGGGCAAACAAGAATTTCAGCTACATACTGGGAGCTTGCCATTTGAGAGCAAAATAAGACGACTAATATCTGAACGGATTTGTTCATTGCAGGAGGATGACAACCTGACAATATGATGCGGCTGAAAAAAAGGCAAAATGTAGGGTGCTTTCAGCTGTATTAATGTTATTATATAAGGCTCAAATGGAAGACATTATTCTGGGTAACTCTGGTTGAGCAAGAACAGCCTCCAAAATGAACAGGTACAGGGAGGACAACTAGAAAACTCCTGTATCTTATAAGAAAAAATTACATATAATAACAATACACTAAGTAATTCAAACACTTTAGAGACCAAATAACTTCAAGTCAAATGAAAAGTGGCTAGGACCAAAATAAGGCATAATCAAACACCCATTTAAAACTGAAAACTACAAGGTCTCAAACCACAGGGCGAGTTTCTAGAACAGCCTTCAAATAAGAGATGTAGGAGCAGAAAAAGCTTACTGTATTTAAAGACAAGGTTGGCCAGTTTGTCAATAACAGGGGACATAAGGACTGGTGATTCTGAGGGACCTGCCTCAATGATCAAAAGCTCTTTTCCAGTCCCATGTTTCTAAACTCAGAACTTGGAACTGTGGAGAAACTGTGCTAATTACTTCTACTGCTCTAATCATCCAAGTACAGTCTTCACATATTAAAGCAATATTTGTCCTTTTCTTTCTCTTCAATTTTTCTAATACATACATTCCTATGTTTTGTATTAACTTCTTACAGCAGCTTGTTACTGAAGATCCAGTCTGACATCTTTAACAGAGGTAGAATCTATGGTTCCACATAAGCTGGAGTCAGAGTTTATCACCTGTGGAGAAACGATGAATCGCAAGGCTCACGCAAAAGCTCCGATTTGCTGTGCTGGTGAGACTGCCAGCTACAGCGCTGTGACTTCCTAAGGTAGGAATAAACTAGCCTGCCTAAAATGAGTCAGTTCAATGACCACAACAGACTAACGGATTCTGATGATACAACACTGAGTCATATTCAAGCATGTGACCTAAAAGGCAGGCTCTCTACACCATGAGCTACCTACCTTTTATCCGTTATGTTTTATATTGTAAACTTCCCTGTGCTTTGGAAAAAAAAAAATCCCGAACTGCCAGTATATGAGTTATTTAAATCCAAAATAGAACCTGAATTCAAAAAAGGCAAATTACTAATAGTTACATCCTCTACTGGAAACATGCTCAAGCAAGAAGTCATCAAGTAAAATACAATCTTCAAGGGATATTTGATAACTGCTAAGATTTGTTACACTTAGGTCTAGGAATAACTTGTAGCACTTATGTGATAGATGCTCAACTCTCAGGTAAAGAAAATAGGCAACTAGATGTCCACTGTCAAGCAGAACACAGCTATCCAAGTGCATGGGTATCTGGGGTCTGCATATTTGCAGGTTTCATACACTGTGCTTAAAATAATGCAACTTCTGAGAACACTCTTTTTCTGCAGATCACAGTGGTCCAGTAACTTAGAAATGAAATCTCCATAATTCATTTTTTTAAAGTTCTTTTTTTCCTAAGTAACATTTTGAGCTTATCCTAAAAATGAAAAAATAAAAGACCCTCTTCTCTCTTAAGAACACCACCACATCAAAATCAGTTTTACCTTTTTCATGAGCTGTCTAGCTACAGGCTTTTGCTTCAAATAGAGAAGGGATATTTATGTCACTATCTTAAGTCGTTAAATTCACTGTAGCACTCTGATCCTTCTGTCAACAGTTCTATCAGGATAGACTGAGAATGCTAGAAGCTCTTACGAAACAATACTAATGTCCTCTGTGAGCACCAGAAGCAACAGGCCTGCATCGATACTGAACAACAATAGACTTGCTCACAACCCTCAACCCTAGACTTGCCTCAACCCTGCTGGTAGTTGCCCTAACTTTCAGGAGCTTGTTAGACTAAAAAGACTGAACAGGAAGGTGAACTTGAATGCAGATTAACTAAGTGATATGGTTGGTCAGGATTTTCTTTCACTAAAAACATCACATTTTGGCACACTGGTAGTATTCCTCCCAAAAAAATCCAAACGCATAGACACAAAAAAATCCCAGAATCAGATTTTTTATGTAGTTTCAGCACAATGTAAGGATCTCAATTTTAACACACCACTATAATCAGAAAACCTCTACATTAAGAGGATAATTAAAAATACTGTTGCCTAAACAAAGTGATTGTTGTAGCCGGCTGTCTGTTTTACTGGACTTAAAAGAGTTACTGAAATTAAATCTTACCAGAAATAGCTAATCAATACTGAAATGCATGCAATTATACAAACCTTTATTAAGTTTCAAAAAGCAAGAACTCCTAACAATCCTTTGGCTTAAGCTCTATCTCTAGTCTCAGATCCAGGCATATCAGCTATGGCCATGCATCCACAGGGAGCCTGCATTTGCACATTACTACGCATCCAATAATATCTGCAAAACAATCCAGTCTTGAGTGTCCTTTTGGAAACTAGAAGCAATGTAGATTTTCTGCTATTCATTATAAGGCTATAAAACAATGCTACAAGACTGAAAGTGTTCACTTGTCATCCATAAAGGTCAGAAAATCCCTTCTCATAGCATCTGCTCATCATACAAGTAGGACAGTTGTCATCACCCTCACCACCATCCCCTTATCACCCAGGATACCATTGGGACTACCAGGAACAGAATCGCTTCTCCTCCTATTCATCATTTCACCCAGTTCTTGTAGTGTTTTTACATCTGTAACATTTCCAGTTATTAATAATACTTTTTCCTACAAATAACGCCTTTGATTTTCTGGATGTTTCTGTAAACTCATAAGGTCAAAATAATGTACCAAAATCTTTGTACAACTCAGTATTATGGTTCAGGTTACGTTTTTGCTTTTCAGAACAGCTTTCCACCTCTACAGCAAATTACAGCCAAAGCAGCTTTACATTGTACAGTTACATAGTATTCCAGCTATCACTAACACTATAGTAAAAGATAATTTAGTGAACATTAAATGTAGTATTTTTGCTTGTAAATACAAGATAAATGTAAGTAACATCTGCTTGAGAAATGTGAGCGTCCTTAAAACCTTTAAGGATTTTGAATTTATTTCAACATACCAATACTACTACATGTATATCATTGTTCAAGTAAGGAAGATAGCACAAAACCACTATGCTTTTGGAAGACTCAATCCACTCATATCACAGCTCAGGATTTATTCAGGCAAATAATTTAATAAACATTAAATAGGATGATCAGGTTTTTAAGTTCTCTCTCTTACAAACAAGAAAGTAAAAGTTACAGTAAAAATGCCTCAGTTATAGATGCTGATGCTCTAATTCTTGTAAAAATAAAATCAAGTAAAACCAGGAATACCCCTTCCTCCTCATAAGGACATCAAAAAAGTATCATTAGTTTCTTCCACTGGCACATTGTTTTAAAAAACAAGATATTTGAAACATTTGTACACAATCTGCAAAAAAAACCCCAACCAACTGCCCTCCTCCCCGCCCCGAACAGTTCTTCTAATTCCATTATATAAAGAAAAATCTGATTATTTTAATGAAGGTAATTTTTGTGTGAAGAAAAGCACCAGCAAGTTATTCTCCTCGTGCTGAAAAAAACAAGTCAAATAATCAGAACATTTAACTTTAAAGAGTAATATCTAGGTTTCTGAGATTCTTAGTTCAAGCACAAGGCCTTTAGAAAATAAACAGTTATATTGATTGGTTACTATGGAAATGAACCCAGATAACTTCTTGGCAACTGTGCCTATGCTACAGGGCAYGCTGGAGAAAGCTTTCCGTTATGAGTCAGTTTCCTATGAGCCTCACAGTCACTTTACCACATGCAAAGCAAACCCAGTTGTTTTATGAATCAAAATATATCTCAGTACTGAGATACATTCAAATACGTACTAGGTTGTCGTGCTTTGGTGTAACTTAACGAATGCTGCCAGTAAGACCTAGCCAAGAATAAATTGGATAGACATATTTTCAAATAAATTGATTCCAAAGTATAGTTTAAGTTACCATCAGTTTAACAAATGAAGTGTTTTTTCTTTAGAGGGACAATTTCACATTGACTGAATTTCAAATGCAAGATTTCAGCTGTAGACAAGTCTTTTTCTGTATTTATTTTATGTACTGTACACACTTGCAGTTCAGAATGATGAATAAAAGTCTTGTTTTTTCTCTTCTGATCCACAACAGAGAAAATCAACAAGAAATGCAACACAAAAGAAACAACAAATCCTAATCAAATCAACTCCTCATCCTAATTTGTTAACAAGTGATGGGCTCTTTTTTTTTTTTTTTTTGGTGTGTATGACCTGCAGATTGTTTGTTCATTTCCACATGGATAAAGGATATGAATAATGGCTTCTTTCAGCAAATAGCCATAAATGCAAAAATAAGTCACTTTTAAGGACCCTAAGTGTCATGGGAAAAAACCCTACTTGCCAAATGGAAAAGTTTTAGCAGGAGAGGMTTAGAAATAAAGAAGCCAAAACTCCTTGTGGGCATTTACCAAAATACTGTATTCCATTAATTAGAAAATTGTTTATCCAAGTTTTTATCTGAATTATTCCAGACAGCCAGTTAGAACATTTAGCCATATGTGGATGATTATGTTGAATGGATTGTTTTTCTAGTGCAATTATTTAGAATCATTGGTCACCAAGGAAACAAAAAATTGGGAGCATTTGTTTTCAGTTTTAAGATGCCATTCAGTCTTCATATTAGTCTACTTTCATATGAAAGTACTTCTAGAAATACTTTTGGAATGTATTGGGTCAGTATGCTTCTTTATGTTAAGGGGGGGTGTGTTTGCTTAGACAACTTACAGCTTTTGTACAGAACATGAGTTACCTAAAACCTCACTATAAACACCTTGAAAAAATAGCTTTTTCACTCTGTGAGGTAAACGAGAATATTATTGTTATAATTGTTATTTTTTAAAGCTGGTAGTTTGGTGGGAGGGCTGCTTTGGACTTCTAAGAATTGTTGCGGCCAGGTTCTTAGAGTCCAAAGTACAGTGAATAAAATGCCTTTAGAAGAGTTCTCTCTGAGCGACTGCAACTTTTCCAACATTGCCTAAGTTTTGCTTGCTTCTTTTAGGGGAAAATATATCATGTTGATCAGAGAGCCTGAGAGAAGTGAGGCTGCTGCAGCTCCACTCCCCAGATCCAACCAGTAGCGAGGCTGAAAAGGCATTCCCGGTAAGCACCCCCCCACACCACACATACACAGCCGGCCACGCAGATCATGGACACACAGAGCGCTCGCAGAGACAGCCAGCACCAACAGCCTCACCCCACTCCCCTCTCTGGCTGAACAGGACAGAGGTCTGCTAGCAAGACCCACATATATATGGCTCCCAGCCTACACCACCTACTCGACAGCTAGTCTGGCTTGGTCCCTGATAGCATTTACACACTCGCACATCTGCACTTCCTCCAGGTGCTGGCACCACAGGCACACAGGTCTCTGACTCCTGGTTCCACCCCAGTGGCTGGCACTTGGTTTCACTCATCTGGTCTCTCCAGTTGCTGGCACCCAGGCGCACGGGTGCTCTGGCCCGCGATCCCAGGCCAGTTGCTGGCACCAAGACTCTCACTCACTCCAGTTGCTGGCACAATGGACACCCAGGCCCCTGTGACCCACAGTCCCACTCCCGTGGCTGGCACTTAAGCCCACTCACTCAGGTCTCTCCTGTTGCTGGCACCACAGACACCCGGGCCCTCTGATGCACAGTCTTGACTCCAGTTGCCGGCACTCAGATGCCCCCCAATAGTGCGGGGAACAGCGCGCCCTTCACCCAGGAAAGAGTTAGAAAGTAGTTTAATATGAAAATACAATAGACTGCACTCATTAGGAACAGAGCATGGACAGACAAATGTACCAACCAGCAAACTATTTATACCTAACTGGCCTTTTTATCCCCCTGCCTCTCTATTTTCCCTACACTTGTTCCTCTCCAAATCACCTAAATTCATCCCTTCCTCCACCTTTAGTTCCTCCCCTAAACATCCCATAATAAGCCTCTTCCCCTGCATCCCATAATGTGTCTCATAGCCCTGTGCAGCAACTCCCCTCGGTCCAAAAGGTGCTTTGGCGTTAGCTCAACACGATGGGCTTCCTGCCTGGACAATGGGGCTGAGGCTCTCCTGGGACAGCCCTGGGAGGGGCCCGGACAGGGTGTCCCCGTGTCCAAGTCCACAATTTCAGTTCCCCACCTGCCTCTGTGTCCCCAGGCTTGTGTAGATGGGCCTTCGATGGGCTGGTGTCTCCTGTGACAGGCCTGGGAGTAGCTGGGGCAGGGTCTTATTTTAGCTCCCCCACCCTCCTCTGCCTTTGTTTCCTGCGCTCGTTTGTGGGCGTGCATATGAGCTTTTCTCACCTAACCTAACAGCTTCCTTTGATCAACCCGTGGCTGAATAAACTTAATACAGTTAGCTCTGTCCTTCTGATACAAATACAGTGTTTAGTAGATTGGAGTAACATAGAGTGATTTTTAGTGTAGGAAATAGTCTTTTAAAATGGGAACAATATCCCATTCATATATACATATTTTTATATATGCTTTTTTTTATACATGCATATAAAAAACCAAACATCTTTCTTCTGCAGAATGCCAGAGCACCTAACAAAGAATGCCAATGTCATGATCCCACCTTACAGAGACAGGAACTAAGGCATTAGCCTATAATCTAACAAGTTATCAGCCACACTTTCAGTGCCCTCAGTGGTTCAGGTATTTTACTGTAAGATTGGATCTTTCCTAGGCCATCTTTAGCATTAGGAAGGTATCGCTAGATATAGAGTTCTCATTTATAGTGCAGAACACGTAATGGCTTGGCATGCAAGAGAAGAATACCTTCTTGCACCCCTTTTACCCAAAATCTACTTCCATTTCAAATGTGTGCAGTCTCACAGTAGAGGCAAAGATATAGGTACCCATGCAATAGGGCTCCCAGAGCAACTGAGTGGCTGTCTTATCAGTCCACTTTCAAGCAAAACATTATGCACTACTATTCAGTCTCCTGGGATCTGCCAAGTAGCTTGGTATTTGTAAAGTGTTAAGATCCTCAGAAGAAAATTACTCTTACTACACAGAAATGTAGTCATCTTGTTCGGTTTAGATCCACGCAGCTGAAGCGTCAAACAATATGGTTTACTCATGCATTTTCTTTTAATATCTCTGCTGTACACACAAACAAAAATATAAACAAGATCCAACAAAGAGATCCTTCACTTTCAAATTAAACTAAATTCCTCACTGTTAAGTTGATAATGGAAGTAGAAACAAACACAAATAGACAAATATGAAATTAACACAGGTATTTCAAAGCAAATAAAAAGACAACTAGCACCAACACCAGTACCAATTTTATTCAAATGTATTCTATGCCTCTAATACACATAACTTAATACACGTAAGATACACGCTGCCCATGCATGTACCAATTCCAACCTCAGCATATTTAAAGAACATTGAGCTACAAAGGAGCAAAAAATATTCAATATAACTTTTCAAATACCATGCTCTACTTTAAATTGTTATTTGATAACCAGAATGCTAAATTTAGTCTTCATATAGAAAGATGCATCTCTTGAAGTTGGAGCTGAGAGCACGATCTCCAAAGTATACAGTGTAGTAACAAACTTATGCAAAGCTTCAATTTATTTCTTGTATTCAGGAAGAAATACAGTTTACTTTTCCTTTAATATTCTATGCTTCCTCCATGCCTGAGTCATATAAGAAGACCCATTCTCTCCAACAAAAACATTTTTTCCTAAGCATTGCAAAAAAACCCCGAACAAAACCAGTCATTTACAGAGCTTCAGTGTTTCACAAATTTCGGCACTAAGCAAACCAGCAAACAGCTGGCTCTGCAGGAAGAGCTCCACTTGTTTACAGTGCACAACTCCCCAGTTAATTTGCTGTTAGTACATGCAAAACTTTAACAGAGCAATCATTTTCTATTCCACATGTTTTTACTCATAATAAACAGGTTAAATCTTTAACTAACAACATTTCATGTCAAGTATTTCTTATAAAATATGTATAAACTGATCATCACATGGAAATAGAGCTGCTCTGGAATACTTTTACTTATGAAAAACTGCTGGTTACAGGCAAATGCAGAGACCTCAGAGGGAATTAGCACTGTGACGGGCAAACTGCATTCGCAAGACTGTAGCCAGCAGTTCAAAGGAAGTGATTGTTCCCCTCTGTTGAACATTTGTGAGGCTGTATCTGCAGCACTGCGATCATTTTTGGGGCCCTCTCGGTAGAAGTAAGACACTGATAAACTGAAGCAAGTCCAGGGGGTGTGAGATGAAGGTCTGCAGTCAGGGATGAGGAGGATGAAGCACCTGATGCAGGAGAAGTTGGGAACATGGGATTTTTACAATCTGAAGAAGAGGTGAAGGAAGATCTAATTGCTATCTTCAGCCATTTCTATTGAGTTAGAGAGAAAATGGAGCCAGACATTTCTTAGTGGGGAGCAGGGAAAGGAAAAGCAATAACAAGAGAAAATTCCAATAAAATAAGGGAAAAATATGTTCACAGTAAAAGTGGTGAAGCAGAGGGGCAGGTTGCCTACAAAGACTGGAATCCCCATTCTTACAGATTTTCTAACGTTGACAGGACAAAGCTCCGAGCTTCCTGATCTAACTGAAGTTAGTCTTGCTTTGCGCAGGAAGTTGGACGACATGATCTCTAGCACTCCCCTCCACCTAAATTATTCCATGAACAGAAATAGTCCTTAAAATATGAAGGCAGTCAGGTGCTACAGTGCTTGCAAATGGCAAGTTTATGACAGCCAAATACTGTGCTCCATGTACTGTACTGGGGCCAGGGGGGGAAAAAACCCCAACAACATCACCAGCTCTTTTAAACCAAAGTGCCTATTCTCCTGCACAAGCCAGACACATTAAGCATAAAAGCTTTTCCCCCCACCCCCTCCTCTTTAACAGATGCCTGTCATGCATCTGTTTTCAGGAACTTTTTCCTGAAAAGCTAGCTGTTGCTGTATCTCTTACCAGTACTTACAGTTGCGGTAACAAAAGCCTCACAAGAGTGAGCCCTTTTCATTACTGCAATAACCAGTTACATTCCATGCAAAATGCAGTCTGTACAAACATTTTCTTGTCTCCTACTGTAGCCCAAAGATGACTCTTTTCAGATCTGATTTTATTTTCTTTACTCCTTTGATTAATTCTTTGATTTTCCTCCAATCTGTTTCAGAGATTTGATTTCTTCATCCCTCTTATTTCCACAGTTACTCTTCCACCTTTATACATGAACTCTCCCATTAGTATTTTAGCCTTAGTTTCTTCCCCTTCAGCCCTGTCCAGAATATCCACACCAATACTCATACATCACGTTACCTTCCTCAAGCATATTCTCTAAATCTGTTGACTAAACCCATTTTATTGTAACTATTAATGAAAGGCTGAAGAGGTACAAGGAAACTACATTTAAAAAAAAAAAAAAAAGTTATAATTATTGTAGAGAACTTCCCCTTCTTACCTCTTCCTCTCTACAGAGAGGGACGGGGCCTGGAAGCTGCTCAACCAACAGTCTCACAACTGAGAAAACACTAAGTGGACATTCAGGAATCTGAAAAGATCAGCTACAAAATTGCAAGCCAGGATTTTTATCCCACCGCCAATTTGCCTCACAGCACTTGAAAACTTACTTGTTTTCAGTTTCTCCAACTGCAAATCTGGTTACAGGTAAAAAGCTATTAGAAGTAGCATTATCCATTACCAACTCTGAAGACTGTCAACAGGATTCATACATCGTACAGGAAGATGAGAGTGATAGGGACAGTAATTCCATGTGACAGGTTGTATTTTTCTAACAAGTACTTTTGTTTAAAAACAGAAAGCTGGTTAAGCTGTGTTTCTATCAGGAGAATTTTTCCCTTTCAAATGCCATAGCAGCAACAGGGAAAACAATGGTTAAAAAGCAATCTGAAGAGTCCAGTGAGGCAGAAAATGTACTTGCTGGAGTCACAAAAACCAGATCTAGTTTTAGGCAGTCAAGAAGGATGTAGCCAAGCATCACTAGAAGTAAGAAGTACTTATTATCTGGAAGATAAGAAATCAATTTCTACAGAATACAATTACATACTCTAGCCTGTATCTATTAGGAATAAGAATATATTTATGCAAATAATGCAAGATCTCTGAGACTGCCTCTCAGGACTCAAGAGTATGCTGTACATAAAAAAAACTTCCCTGGAATCTGTTGGAGAATAAAATGTTTTGATGAAAAAGTTATAATTCTCAGCTGCCCCTAATCTCTATCTGTCACACAGATACCGATCATAATCAGCTTCTTAGTTTTGAACATTGTTTTGTAAAAGAAGGGAGAGAGAAACATCAGCAGTCTAAAGTGTCAGAAATCAGATCTCAAAGGCAGGGGACTACGACCAAATGGAAGACTGCAGTCATAAGAACACACCAACCAAGAAGTCCTTTCCTTGAGTGGGGTGCAGGTGGAAATCGAGCGAAAAATGTAACTACCAGGCTTACAGCTACTGTAGCCTAAATCTACATGGTACAGTGTTGAAAGTACACCCTCAAGGAATAAGATCCTTTACTTCCCAAAACTTCTTTGATTGCCTCATATCCCATCTGTTCTTTTGCTGCTGGTTGAGCAAGAACTCAGCCTATGAGCAGTTATCTACTCTAGGGGCCCATCAATTATTTCTTCAGCCTATTAAAATGAGGGCAGTTGGAGACAGCCTATCCTTTCAATATATTTATGTCTGCATTAGACTAGCTTTGAATAAATATGCTTAGTATTTAGTCAAGTCTATACCTTAAAATACGATTTTTCTGTTCCAAATATTCATAGGTGTAATTTCTGCCCTGGAATAATCTTCCGCCGTTTCATGGTGCAATAGACATTATGTGCACAATATCTTATGACCAGACAGTGTATAGATACATAGTATCCTAGAAGCTGCACAAGCATTAATGTATCCAATTTCAAAGAGAGATATCTATTATCATTGGGGAAAAATAGAAATGTAGAGAGACGCCTTTCCACGTGGGAAGGCAGGCTTAAGCTAGAAAGTTTTCTAAATGAAAATGAGGTTTGTCAGCATAACTTTGCATACATCCACAGTCTATTTGCTGAAAATCCACCCTTCGTTAGAAAATCTAAAAGTACTATTGTAAAGATCCAGAAGTCATATTAGAGCGCAATTTCAAAAAGGGGAGGGCAGAAATTACACTGTATGGCTGATTGGCATAAAACTAAAACAACCAAACAAAACCTCCCCTCTCCCACAACTCCCTCCAAGGTTTTCCGTGTTGTAGAGTCAAAGCTTACAACCCATTCATTCTCCCTAGAGTTCCAGGGTCCTGTTCTTGCACACACGCTCAGACATTCCCCCCCAGGTTTAAACACTGCTACTACTTGGCTGTTCAATGCCCTTTGATCAAAATATTATTTGACAGTACCAGATTACTTTAAGAAGTTGAATGTTTTGTCAGGTAATTAAGCATTTAGCATTATAATACAGAATTTTCTTTTCCTACAGTAAACATTCACAAAYATGCATAGGGAAGTTTCAAATAGAAGTTTTCAGCTTGGAGTTCTGAAAAACTACGTACAAACACAAAAAACCATGGTGATGTGTAAACAATTAATATGGTTGCTATTTATACACAAACCAGATCGCTATGTACCACGCTATACAAGCTCGTTTCATCTGGTCACAGAATTTCTATACACTTCAGGCACACATCTGTGTCAGTCAGAAAAGTAGTTGGACTCTGGCAACAAGTCTCAAATAACATGGACCAGGTCTTCAGAACATATTTCTTACATATCTCTTTCTCAGTAAAGATCTGAGACGTGAAAAAAATATTTTTCAGTAGCTTGAACTTTCATCCGTCTTCTTTCTGTCCCACTTAATCGTTCAGAGGGATGATCTAGGTACCACATTGCTTGCAGGATCAGGCCTTTAATCGCTCATACAGCATGATCCACACAGGGCTGGAAAGAAGACCGCTTGAATCTGTTTTCATTACAACTCCCTACATATAGGCCTTTATTGCAACGCTGCCAGCCTGTGTTTTTATGACATTTCTTTCTCAATGAGTAAGCTTTGGAAAGAAAATGCTAATGTAACATTAGGCTGGTTTATAGCTTTTTGATATGACTGCCTTTTTTTTATTTTGATTTTTTTTTTTTAAGGCAAAAGGCAGCAGGGTATTGGTTTGTATCAGTACCAACTTGAGAACTTAATTCTCAATAACTTCTCCCCAGAAAATTATAATTTACTACACCTCAGCCAGTAACAAAAATAAAAGCTATTAAGAAGACATGGTCAGTTTTTCCATGTATTATACAATATTTGAGATGAGTTTGTATATTACTTTCTGAAACACAATGGAGTTCTTAAAACTTCTTTTATAACACTACAAAGATCACTAAGGATACGACTGCCAGCTCACACTGAAACTAATAAATGCATGCAACTAGAAGATGACAGCCATTAAAAAAAGTTTGCAACTGACAAGTTTTGAAATGCTGCCGCTCTGATGTTAACTTAATTTCTTCCTTATTTATTCAGACCTTTGCTGAATCACTACTGTGAAAAATCCATCTGTTAGTTCTTAAGCAAGAGCAAAGGCACTCCCTAAATTGGCATTGAAGGATCACTGCAGAGGAATTCTTTACCTTCCTACCAGCATACCTCAACACTTCTCAGTCCAGCAGGAGTGGGCCAGTTACACTCACAGTGACTTTGATACACGTTTCACTGCTGTTCTTATTTTTAAGCCATACCCCAAGAAAAAGAAAATGGAAGAATTTCAAAGCTTCTTTGACTCCAACACAACGCTTCGACACAATTTTTTACATCATGACACTTCCACTGCCTACGTACATGTGCTACCTCCTATCATGCATATCTTACTCTAATACACTGTTCACATTCATGAAGACATGCATACATGCTTTCAATTTTAGCATCATAAACAAGCAAGGCAAAAAAGGCAAAGATCACAAGAATGTGCTCAGCTGAAATCAACTCCTTTAAAATAGAGGTACTGTCCAGAAGATGTATGTCAGCCTGTGAAAATGACTTCAAGGCAGTAAGGGCTGCATTAGGACAGTAATGGCACATCAGTGCCTAAAATCATGATTATCATCATCATCTATTACTCATGAAGAAGTCGCTCACAAGAAAAACGTTGAAAAAAAAAAAAGAGCCATGAAATGAGAACAGAACACTGATGTGTTGAAGACCCTCCAACTGTACAGAAGAAAAATGAATCTTCAATTATACATGCTAGTATAACGGAATGGTTAAATAAGGAGGTTTTAGGCCAAAGTTCCATTTTTACGCTCTTTATTCTCCATGATTAATTCTATTTACAGAATCAAAAGCAGACGATTTAGCAAGCTCTGTAACAGCAGTATTTTAATAAGAAAATAACTGAATATTCATAGATTTGTTACTGATTTCCATCTGCTCCCGGAATTCTATGAGACATTTTTCAGTAAATCCTTTTCGTAATACCATTAAAGTAATATAATAACCCATACAACATGAACAAGTGTGATGGGACGGTAGTCTCTTCCTCCCCAGACTTGAAGCCACCCTTCCTATTGACAAGGTTCTGCCTCTGCCTGGTACCTGGAAAAAATTAACCCACTTGCACTCTGTTTACCCATCGCCACCAGCAGATCGGGAAGCCACCGCCACAGCAGATGACGGCTCTATTGCTGAGGCACAAAAGAAGAAAAAAAAAAAANAAAAAAAAAAAAAAAAAGAAAAAGAAAAAGAAAAAGGAAAAAGACACCTGTCTACTGCCGCACTTGCACTGCAGAATTAAGCACGAACAAAGTCAGTAAGGCGTATGACCTGAATGCGTACGGGAAATAAGAGAGCACTTTTCCATGAAACTGTTTACATCAACTCTCCATGTAAGTATCCACAGAATGAAACACCGTGAGCCAGCGTCCAACAGAATAAAACATTAAGGTCGCACAACTCACATTCACAGGGGACAGCTCTGACTTCAGACTTGGTGGCAAGAAATTCCTTCCCCTCCCGTCACCCATACAATCAGCAGGCTTTATAGCTCGAGGCGCTGTGGCACGAGCGACCGGTTTCTCTAGGACAACCCCCATCCACTCATGGATTCATTTCCCCTGTTATTCAGTGTTTACGAGCCTCAACATTTATTTTAAAGTGTTACGACTCCAAGCAGCGAGGAGTCTACAAGTGCTCCCGCATCGATTCTCTGTTGCCGTTGGTGCCGGTAACGCGGACGGGATGAGAAGACAGCCAGCCTGCCCGGTGGCAAGCCGTGCCGCAGGAGCTTTGAACGTCCATGCCCGCTTCCCTTCCCGAGGGGAAAGGCGAGCAGCACGCCCGCAGCCGCCGGCGCTGGCCCCGGCGGGGGACCGGAGCCGCCAGAAGCCCTGGGGCAGCCGCCGGCGCGGGGAGCAGCGGCGCGGCCGCTCCCTGCCCCGGGCCCCCGACCCCCGCCCGCCCGGCCAACGGCCGCTGCAGCGCGGGGGCCGGCTGAGCCCCGGTCCCCCGCCCCGGCCTTGCCCCCGTGCGGGGCGCCGCCGAGGGGAGCGGAGGAGCGGGCGGGGGGGCTGCGGAGGCGGCCGGCCGCCCTGGCTCTCGGGGGGACGCGGCTCTGCGGAGGCGCGGACTCGAGCGGAGCCCGTCGGAAAGGGGCGGGCGCGGCCGGGCCGGGGCTGCCTGCGGGGGAGCGGGCGCCCCGGCAGCCGCAGGGACCTACCGGGAGGACTCCCCGCTGAAGCTGCCCCCGTCCAGCAGCCGCACCTTGCAGAAGAGGATGCCGTTGACGAAGGGCACGGAGGAGAGCTCGTCCAGCTCCAGCTCCACGCGGAACTTGAACTTCTTCTTCTTCATCATGATGAAGGCCATGGGCCGGGGGCTCCCCGGGGGCCGCCCCCACGCCCGCTCAGCGCCGCGCGGCAGCTCCCCTCCGCGCCGACCGCCCCGCTCCGCTCCCATGCCCGGAGCCAGGGCGGACCGCCGGGCCGGGCCGGAGCGCTGGCCGCTCCCCGCTCAGCCCCTGGCGGCCGCGGCGCCTCCCGGCCGCGCTTACATGGCAGCCGGCGCCTCCCTTTCAAACCCGCCCGCCTCCGCTCCGCCCGCCGCCGGCAACGGCTGGCGGCGGGGCGCGGCCGGCAGGAGCCGCTCGCTGGCGCTGCCAAGCCCCGGCCGCTGCCGGGCAAAGGCTTAAATGCCGGCGTGTCGTTTCACGAAGGAGTCGGCCGGTGCAAGGTGGTTTAATAACGGGGACGCGGCGTGCCACTGTCCAGCGCAGCGGAGGGTGTCCGGCGGAGCGACGCGGCCGCGGTCCCGGCAGAGCGGAGCTTGTGCGATCCACCCCCGGCAGCCCTCCCGCCTGCCAGAGACCCTGCTGGGGCGGCGGGGCGCGCCCCGCGAGTGGAAGCCTACTGTTTTGCTGACATTACATCTGTTAAATGTGTTATTTTAGAAAACWGTAACAAAACAAAACATCGTTTAGACGTCGAAATTTCAACTCTGAATTTAGGTTCCTTCCACTGCAATTCAAACCTTATCAGGGTCTTTTACAGCAGCTCAGCCTGTAATTTACAACTAGCTCCACTTCTGATACGAGCAACAGATGTTTGTCGTCTTGTAAAGAAGGAATGTACACTTCTGTGTTTACATTTAGGAACAGTCCTGTGGCACAGATGATCACAGCAGCGCACACGCAACACTCCTTTGTATCATGTATAGCTCAACACCAGCGTGTGCTCTCCAGGCAACAGCTTTGTCTCAAAAACCCGTTCCAGGAGACTTAAACATAAAGCAAGCTCCGAGCACCCTCCCTCAGCAGATCAGTTTCCTCTTCACACAGTGTTGCGTAAGAAAACCCTAACACACAGCCTGTCTTCCCACAACCGAGCATTTATTCGCATGGTAAGAAAAAGAATTTGTAAGATTATGCATGCAGCGTGATGCTGAGCCCCTGAAATCTTGTTGCAGCTTGTGAAAGTACTGCTGCCCCCCATTCAGGATAAATACGTAAAAAAAATATTTTTCATGGAATACATACCTGATGAATACAGACATCACAAGCAATGTGTGTGGCTAAGTATACCAAAATGTCAACAACTGTCCTGTAGCATGATCCTAGTAAAAAAAGTAGTAAAAASCATAAAGATGGAGTGCCTGGAAGAGAAATGCTCTTGCTTTTTCCGTCCTACAACATCCAGGGCATAGAAAGTATTTATATGCAGAGCTTTCCGGTAAAAAGAACTACAAGGGTAGTTCTGACTCCATTATCAGTTTCATGTTGCTCATCAAAACTTCCCTCCAAAACTCCCATGTGTCAAGTAATCACTGTCTCTGAGACAAGCTGTTTAACTAGAGTAAAATTAATATGAAGACACCTTTGGGAAGAGGTCTAGGCATTTGGCCTCGACCTAGGAATTCTCCCGTTAAGAACACTTCTTCAGTCTGCTCTAAAATAAGTCTGAAAGTCTTCTTTCTTTAATAGACTGGAACAGCCTACAACATATCATGCAAGGCAATTCTTTGGGTACTGTATTCATCAGCTCTCTGTTAAAAGAAATGGAAGGTGAAAGGTTTTCAGCACCTAGATGGAGTGAGTTAGTACTTGCTTGGTATCAAGYTATACCAAGATGATCCTTTCTTTCAAGGCTAAAGAACCAATTCCAAAGTCTTGTTAAAAACAGATGTTTCAGGTTGATGCACAAGGTTACCATATTTAGCTGGAAAGTCCTATGTATTAGGATCTAGGATGAAAAATAGGGTTACATACCCAATGAATTATCTGTTAGAAGTTTGTAAATACAATTGGTGCAGCTATTATACARTACCTTAAAGAAAATCTGAACTAATTTACTCTTGGTTGGAAGAGAAGTAGATCAACAACCTTCATAAATTATTAAAGCCTATAGATTAGTATATGCTCTTTGAGTAGTCTTCAGTACAAGCAGGTTCTCTGTATAACTAAACTTCCCAGGAAGTTGTAAGAGTTTATATGCTGAGTGCACCAACAATAGCCCTGACCAGCCTCACCTGGGTCCTCACTCACACCCTGCCCAGGGGACCCATTTAAGCTCAGCTCAGAGCTGTCAGTCCCTGTTTGAGCTTTGTTGTAGCTCTGCCTCTCTGTTGGGTGGTTGTTATGTTGTAGTCCTACCTGCACCTCATTGTGAACCCTGACCTGTAGGTTGGCTTCCTAGATTGACCTCAGACCTGTCTTTTTGTTGTAGATGTGTCTGGTTGCTGTTGCTGGGCTGGAGCCTGAGTTGTGTTCCCAGCACGCCCTCAGACCTGCCTTGCTGCTGTGGGTGCYTGCTCTTCTTGCTCAGGTACTGTAGGATGGGCCCTGGCTGGTGAGACCCCTGCCCTGCTGTCTGTGTTACTGCACTCAGCTTCCTGCTCTCGAGCAGAGAGCTGGCCCTTGCTGTGCCCTGCCATCCTGAGATGAGAACTGCTAAAACAAGGAAAGGGGTGGTTGCCCAATGACTTCAGGAGGTTTGATTCAAATGCAATGCTTATCCAAAAAAGCCCAACTCTATTCAGGGGCTATATTTACATTCTGAAACTGGTGACTTGAAAAAGTCTTCTATATTGAGTATGACCTTCTTGATCAGAAAGAGTCAAAGTCAAAAGTGTCAGAAGTATAGATTTCTAAATATACTTAGAACCTTTAATCAAAAGATTCTCAAAATAGCAGAGGAGTTTTTCAAAAAAGGATAAACACTGTGGGTAATGTAACAATCCTGTGTTGTCATTGATGTAAAGCTTCTGCAAGTTTAAAGCACTGGAGTTTTATTTTAGGAGACATTCATAAATTTTTGAAGAACTTGGATGTTACTCAAGCAGGTACAAAACCTCAAAGATTCAAGAAAAATCAGTGTTTTTCAAAATACCACAGTTACACCAGGATAAAACAAATAATTCAAAAGCTGTTTGCTCTCCCAAAGAATATAGGATTTCAGTTACAAAATTGCAGGAGTTAATAGGGAACTTCCTTTACGGACAGGTGAAGCCCAGGTCTCTGGGATTTTTAAATCCTCCAAGGCACCAGTGTATATATCATTGTTGGAGATGGTACTAATGTGACCTGTGTTCATCCACTCAGCCTATTTGTTTTCTGCAGCACCATTTCCCTGCTGGGCACTTCTATTTCTGACCGGTAGCTCTTTTTCCTGAGAGTTGTGGTATCAGAAAAACTTTGAAAGATTTCCTGGGGTTGGCTTTAGATGCATCACTGCTCTTGATCCGACATAAGGTTTGGGCTACAACCTGTACCCACATCAGTGCTTCCAGCAGCAGTCAATTGTAAGCGCTTTATCTTGGTCACAAAAGAGATTAATTTGGATGTCTGAAACTAAATTAAACTAAAAAGTGAGCTCAGTGGGAGCTAAATGCAGAGTAAGTAAACTCTGTAATCATGACAGTTCTCATGCTGCTTTAAGAAATACATGGTGAAGTCTCAGTCCTCCAAATAAGTTGGTACCTGTTTAGTACAAACCCACATGAGCAGTCTCTCTGATTACCCCCTGAATGATCACTGCCTTTATGTGACATGGCTATTTAAAGCTGTGCTGTAAATAAAGCTCAGGTAACAGCCCCAATCCTACGAGGTGGTCTGTGCCCTCCAAAATGGTGATGTGTCACAGGAAAAGCCAGAACACAACTGAAGTATATCCAGCTTAACCTCCTTTGACAATATTAAATCATGATTGCTTAATTTGTAAACAATATTTATCTGTATTACAGCACCAATCTTTCTGAATTAAGACATGCCTTTTTCACACTAAACCAGTCCAATGCCGTGTGCTAGAAAAGACAAGTACCAGTAAAGAAAAATATGTGAAAAATAATAAAAGAATCTGAATTTACCATAGCTTGTCATTATATGATAGTAAGATTCCAAAATATGTTTGAAGAATTATATTACAATGATTGTTTAAAACTGAGCTAATTACATCTATATAATGAAGCAAGTATTGATTTTACTCTAAAACAAGAAAAAACACTGAACTTTGTCTGTTGCCTTTTAAATATTTATTGCCTTTCTGTTGTTTAATTATATCCTCTTGTGTGTGTCCTGAAGATTGCTCCTTCAGGTGACATAAAATTTCTGGATGTACTTAACAGACAATTTTTTAACTGCGTAGCAGAACTGGATTTGATCTCATCATTTAAAAATTACGCAACTTCAGTGCAGTCCCTGGAGTTAAGCCAGAAATGAATTTTGGCTCATGCAGTAGGCTATTTTCATAATTTTAAGATTATTATGAAGTGTTTCCTTGCTCACAGAAAAAGAGCCACAGTATCTAGAGCAGACACTGAATCATGCAATTCAGCTGAGTTAATCTTTTAGTCTTATTAATAAAATATATCAAGTCGTCTTCTAGCCTCTAAGGTTTTGTGATATTTATAGCACTTCCTCTAAGTGGATAGTATTGGTGTAATTTAAACACTTATTGTACATGTATTGATACATATACTAATTAAAAGCTCTTGTTTTAGTAAGTGAAATGCATATATTTTTCTGATATGTTTTTGATGTTCTGATACTAATCAGTGTTGATATCAGAGAGCCTTATAATACCCAATACAAATAATATAAATGTTACAGAATTAAAAAAAAAAAAAATCTTATTTTAGATGCATATCTTGGGCAAAGATATTTCTTGACTTACATGTCCTTTGTGGCTATGCAGTTCCCTCAAGCAAGGTAAAAACTGGAGTGCAAGATGATGGACTATTCAAAACTCCTTTTTAACAAACAAGGACTCTATAAATGATACAGCCCCAAAACCTGTCATATAAGACCATTTGTAGAAGAAATGATAGTTTTGGAGTGCTAGCTTCCAAATAATAGGAAAGACTTATTTTCTTGTTATAGATGTAAATGAGGCAGAGCTCTGGAATTGCCTTTCTGTTGTGGTAGGTCACTCAGGCCTGACTAGTGTCTGTATCTTTCAACAAGGGCAACAGCTTCCTCATAGATGTGTATCTAATAGTTTATTTATCAACATATGCACAATGTCTGAGACTCTTACCTACTTTTCTTACTGGTATCAGCCAGTCATACTAAAGTCAAAGCATTTAAACCTTCTGCACAGCTCTATGCTACTTACTCCATTTTCAGGGAGACCAGTGCAAATCTGGAATCACTCGATGAAAAATGAGTTTCACTGTTTCTTCACATCTTGGATAAACAATTGGACCAATGAAATACAACCTGTACTTCCAACCTTCTGCCATGCATGTAAGTCAAAGTGGAATCTATTTGCAAATATGAATTTTCTAACCATTAAGCTCTATTATGTGTCTGTTTTCTGTGGCCTACTTTTCCTACACAACTCCTAACAGTATGACACACACTATAGAAATTATAACTATGCATGATGCACTTATGAAAACTAAACCTGCCAAAACTAGCTTTTCCTTGTTGCTTCAAGAAGAACAAGTGCATCTTTTCCTCTTTTACCTTGAATTTTGGACTGTTGGTAAATTATAGGAGATACTCAATCAGTCCACAAACTTGTATGTATTGCCACTAAAGTAATAGTTATATTTAATTGGTAAAAAAATATTTTAAGTGTGTGTGTATATATAATATATACATATTAACTCTGAAGTGATTACCAAAATGTGGTGTCTGTCATTGTGCTGCTAGGAAAATATTAACACTCAATGCCTGCAGGTTCCTGTGAGTGCTTGCATGTAGCTTTATTGATCATGTGGAAATGATTAGCTGATGTTGAACATCTAAATGGCATTAGCACWCAATATAGGGTAAAACTGCCTGAGGTCAACGTAAGTGTATGCTTCAGGTATTTGGCGTTAATTTTTGAATGGTTCTACTTCATACATGGTGTTAATATACAAGTACAGTATTTAGTATGATATTCGTCCTATAAGAAAATAACTGTACTTCATCAAGACCTCAGACAATGTCAATGCTGGATATTAGAAACCTAGTGATACACAATGGGAGCTTAAGGTAGCACTGTTTCATTCCCACTTATGTCATATGTCTATGTATTGTATTCAGTAACTAGTACAGATAGTTATTACTTGCCTGTTCTGATTAGTGATAAAAGGGAATGTTGCACTCACTGTACTTTATTAGATAAAGATGTAAGGATGGTGGTATGAGTAGAAAAACAGAATCAAAGGCCATACTACTTAGCAGTATTACATTGCTGGGACGCAGTGACCTCAACAACATTCACTTTCCTTATTCCAGAAAGGAGTAAAGTGTGTTCAGACTCTGTCTATTCCAATATACAGTGCTAGGTGTACTACCAAAGTAACACGGTTATATTTGGACCTGTCTTGTTTAACGTATTTATCAGTTAGGTGGAGGCAGCAGAGTACACTCTCATCAAGTTTCCAGATGACCCCAAACTGTGGGAGACCACCTGGTGTGCTCGAGTGCAGGGCTGCCATTCAGAGTGGCTGGAGGAATGGGGTGACAGGGACCTTAAGAAATTCAACAAGGCCAAACGTGAAGTACTGCATGTAGGAATATTGTCTGTCAGAAGAGGACCTGGGGGTGCTGGTTGACAGCTGGCTGAACATGAGCTGGCAGTGTGCCCAGGTGGCCAAGAAGGCCAATGGCATCCTGGCCTGTATCAGAAACAGTGTGGCCAGCAGCAGTAGGGAGGTGATCGTGCCCCTGTACTCAGCACCAGTGAGGCTTCACCTCAAATACTGTGTTCAGTTTTGGGCCCCTCACTACAAGAAGGGCATTGAGGTGCTGGAGCGTGTCCAGAGAAGGGCAACGAAGCTGGTGAAGGGTCTGCAGAGCAAGTGTTACGAGGAGCGGCTGAGGGAACTGGGACTGTTTAGTCTGGAGAAGAGGAGGCTCAGGGGAGACCTTATCGCGCTCTACAACTACCTGAAAGGAGGTTGCAGCGAGGTGGGTGTTGGTCTCTTCTGCCAAGTCACTAGCGATAGGACGAGAGGAAATGGCCTCAAGTTGTGCCAGGGGAGGTTTAGCTTGGACATTAGGAAAAATTTCTTTATTGAAAGAGTGGTTAAGCATTGGAACAGGCTGCCCAGGGAAGTGGTGGAGTCACCATCCCTGGAAGTGTTTAAAAGATGTGTAGATGAGGCGCTTAGGGACATGGTTTAGTGGGCATGGTGGTGTTGGGTTGACGGTTGGACCTGATGATCTTAGAGGTCTTTTCCAACCTTAATGATTCTATGATTCTAGGAAGGAGTAGCCCCTTGCAACGATATAGGCCAGGGAGCAGCTCTGCTGAGTAGGACCTGGAGGTCTTGGCAGAGAGCAAGCTGAACATGGGCCAGCAGTGTGTCCTGGTAGTAAACAAGGCCAGCAGCATCCTGGGCTGTATTAACAAAAGCATGGCCAGCAGATGGAGAGAAGTGATTATCCCCTTCTACTCTGCACAAACTAGACTGTATTTAGACACTCTAGTCCAGCTCTGGGCTCCCCAATACCTGAAAGACATGGATAAACTGAAGAGTTCAGCAGAGGGCCACCAAGATGTCTGGGGGCTGGAGCACTTGCTCTGTAAGGAGAGGCTGAGGAAACTGAGCTTGCTCAGCGGGGAGAAGAGAAGGCTTTGTGGGGACCTAAAAGGAGGCTTCCACCCTCCTGGTACCTACAGAGAGTTTATAAAGAAAATGGGGTCAGGCTCCTTGTAGCGGGGCATGGTGGGAGGGTAAGAGACACCAGGCACAAATTGAAATGAGGAAGGCTCAGAGTGGATCAAAAGGGAAAAGATTCCTCCCTGTGAGGACAGTCAGGCTGTAGAGCAGGCTGCCTGGGGAGGTTGTCCAGTCTCCATCCTTGGAGGTCTTCAGGACTGAATAAAGACCTGAGCAACCTGGTCTGAGTTCATGGCTGAGCTTGCTTTGAGGAGGAGGTTGGATTACAGACTCCCTGAGGTCCTTTCCCACCCCACTTATTCTGTGATTCTACGAACCTATAATGCAATCAGGTAGTCTTTACATATGCGAGTCGTAGTAGCGTCTAGCCCTTTTTCAAACACCAATTACTCCACGGTCAGACAATGTAGCACATTAGCTTTATTATTACTCTTTGAGCAAGGCTACTAAGTTGCTGCTRTAAGGCTGAAATCCACTTTCCATGGTTGTGTGTTGGCTGACTATGCACCAGGAAAGCAAGACTCAATTCAGTGGCTCTTGTTTTCACTGCAGCTCTCACAGAGACCCTACTTGCTGACATTTTCTAGCCATTTGTTCTTATACCAGTTGTGTCATTTATGTAGTTCCTTTCGCATTTACTCCACTGATTTATTTATGAAGCAATTATGAAGCAAAAAACCTAGAAGTTTCCTCTTCTAGTCTTTGTTCCATTAGGCTAAAGCCAAGCTCTTTCAAAGACTGCCCTTCTGGTCTCTAGACTAAGGGCTCTTCACACAGCTTCGACCCAGACCTCAAGCGTTGGTGACTAGAATGAGCCAAAGAATCCAAATTAGGTCTTTTGCAGCGTTGTTGCTATTTCTCTACTTGTATTGGAAACGTTTAGCCGGATACAACCGTGTAAACGCGGGAGGGAGAGCTGAGGCGAGCCTGAGGGGCTGCGGCTGCCGCCCGCCCTCTCCCCTCAGCGGCCCGTTTCCCGCTTCCCGCCTCAGCGGCGAGGGGGAGGAGGGAGGGCGGGGAGCGCCCTTGGGGCGCCCCGCCCTCCCTCCTCCCCCTCGCCGCTGAGGCGGACCGGGCCGGCTCCTCCTCTGGCAGCTGCGGGCGTTGGCAGCAGCACAGGCGGTGCCTCCCGTCCGCGCCCAGCCCGCAGGAGCCGAGGGGTGAGCGTCCCGTTGCCCGTACCGCACGGTCCCGCCATGTTCCAGCTCCTGCGAGGCCTCGCGTTGCCGGCGGCCGCCTGCGACGGGAGCAGGGATGGCGACTCCCGGTACGCCAACCTCTTCAGGAAGCTGGACCTCAACGAAGATGGGAGGGTGGATATCGCCGAGCTCCAGACGGGCCTCCGGGCCATGGGCATCCCCCTGGGAAAAGAGGCGGAGGAGGTAAGAGCGGGCCAGGGGCGCGGCGGCGGCGGCGGCCCTTCTCCGGTCTTCAGCCGCTTCACCCCGGCGCTGCCTCCCGGAGGAGCAGCCGCTGGCGACCGGGCTCTCTCCGGCACCCCGTGGCCGTGGGGAGGGCGAGGCGCGGCCTGGCCGCCCCACCCGGCCGCCCGCCCTGTGAGGGATGGGGCGCTGCCTGGCTGGGGCTCGCCGTGATGGCCCCGGAGCCGAGGCGTCGCGTCGGGGGCTGCTCCAGACCCGGGAGCCGCATGCGGGAGCTTTGGGCCACTCCTGGATGAAGTCGGCCTCGGCCCTGCCTTTTTCCTAACCGGGTACGCCGTGCCCGCTCCAGGGGCTGTATTGTACAGGCACGCCCCGGGGTCAGAAGTGAAGGATCCCGAAAGCAAGTGCTATTAACAGTATGGCTGTTGGCGGTTCTATTGCCAAGTGGGCACGGCCGGGTTTATTCATCATGTGTCGACTTTTGACTTACTTTGACTCTTTGTTGCGTGGTATTTGATAGCATATTCCTCCTCCAGCATGATAAAGGATGGTAACTTACAGCATTTGTCTGTCGCTGTGTGTGTGTCATGATCTAGGTCAGAATAAGTTAAGGCTTGCTTTGGGCAGTGGGTAAGTAAATCTGTATAACAGTAGGTTGCAATATCAGATCTAGTTATTGAAGCTAGATCTCCATGAATACATGGACATGGAAACGATTCTTCTTGGCATGGGCTGTGTCTGATACCAAGGCCCCTCTATTTAAAAATGCACACTTGTAACAGCGGCCATCAAACTACGAAACAGACAGCATGCTCTCTTTGGGCTGTGGATTCTGCAGTGATCGGGTTGGACTATTAAATTCCTTTGTCCCCTGTTATCAATGTTGTGACCTCACGGGTCGGTAAAACTTGAGTCATCAAGTGTTCCAGTGCAATGTGGAGTTACGCTAGCAAATCTGACCTGTACCTGGAAGAGAAACTTCTCTTTCCTAGTTCTTTTCAGTAATCCACAGGGATCAGAATATAAAATCATTTAATACACAATTCTGTAGGCGTAAGTATTTGCGTGGTAAGACAAGTTTGCACTGAAAAGGCACGGATAGGTTCAGTTAGGCTGAACAGGTACAGCTGAGATCTGTGCTGGAGCTATTACCATAACAGTCCTGTTCTTTGTTTCAGTATAAAGAATGATTAGATGGCATTCCACTGCCGAGCCTGTAATAGCCGTTGCATACTTTCTGAAAGAGGTTCAGGAAAGTGAACTTAAATTTTGACTGCAGTGTTAAGAGATATGTTGGGTCAATAATTCAATTTCAGTGACCTTATACTAATTGTGGGACACTCTGCCAATTCTTTCCCATGGTCTCATTATTTGGTCTCTATTTTATCTCTTTTTGGTATATTTAATTCTCTGTTTCATATACTTAAGGGAAAAGTATCCAGCAGGCCTCTTGAGTTGAATGATGCTTATGTGAGAGTATAAATGAAAGCACGCTTTCACTTCAATATTGCTTCTGGTCAAAATCATCTTTACAGTAAGTAACGTTTTGCGTTCTCAGTTTTTGGTATACAAAGGAGGGACAGTTTGGCCTGTTTGCTTATCCATGAGGAGTTGTCAGTATTAAGAGCATGCTAGTTGTGAACTTCAGTCACACATTATATACACGTTGTTGAAAACCTGTTGTACCAGTTTGACTGTAACAATTTGGGGTTTTTACTTACATTGAACAAAAGCGGAACAGGTGACCAGTTAATTTTCTGGTGTTTAACGAGGGTGGTCTTCCCACATAATTCACTGAAAGCCCTGAGACACAAGTGGTGTGTTTCTTAAGTTTTGAGCAACTTAGAATTGAAGTTCCAAGTTCTTTCTCAAGATCGGTGTGATGCCTTTCATTAATAGTGTGCATGTAAGTATCTGTCAAATTCTTCTCAGTTGCTACAGGATAAACTGGAAGTGAAACCCATGAAATTAACAGAGATAAGCTAGGCTTACCTGGATGTGGAACTGGCTGCCTTAGTTGCTTAAGAAACACAGAGTAAACAAAATAAGCCATGAGTCACGTTGCACGTTTAAGAGGGGTGGAAGAATTGTTGGAGTGCACTGAAACTTGCATGTGCACAGTATTTTAAACTTAMTGGTGGGCACGGTTTGAACTAGAAACTAGACTGTTATAGTAAGACTGTTAATAATTATAATAAGAGAGCCTCAGTAAGACTTGCCTCCAGCTTCTTTCCTGTCTTTACATAGCTAATCTGCTTCCTGTACTTTCTTGCAGCTTGAAGCTGCCTTCTCCCACTTAGTTCACTTCAAGCTCTAAAGTGATGTTGAATTCAGTAAAATGTCTTTTTACTACTTGGTAAAAAGATATTTTATTAATGAAGTCAGATATTGAATCATCGTATTTATGTTTGGAGAGGCAGAAGTAGTCTTATAATTACTAATAACTAATGAGTAAGGAAATGAGACATGGAAATATTACACAATGTGGCAAAGTGCTAGCTACTGAACTGCTCAGCCCTGCCAACGTAGTGGCACRATGGGGTGGGCAGACCTTGGGATACCCTAAAGCAGAGTAGGCTTCGGTGCCTCGTGGCTGGGTCGGGGTCTCAGGCCTTGCACTATTGTTATGTTCTATATGCAGGTCTGGGTTAGGTTTCCAAAAACACTCTTGCAGGGCTGGCTTCCGTTGCATGGGATGCAATCCACGTACACGGGAGTGTTGGTCGCCGTACTTCTGGGGGGCACAGCTGCTTCTTGGTTAACTCCTGGTAAGGGACCATGTGAGTGTTAGTGTTTCTTTGCAAAGTCAGTTGGTTCATCCTAAGTTGTCATCTTCACAGTATAAATTAGTGTTTGTGCTACTAGTATTACTTTCCTCGTTTCTCTTGAAATGTAATTCCTCTGTAGAAGGAATATGCATGTCTTTAAAAGATACAAAGCTGCTATGCATTTGAGTAATAGACTACTGGTATGCTCTTTTTATTTCACCTTTCATCAGTTGTCTTGGCAGTTTTATTAATGTTTAATGTATGATGGGACACTCTTTTATGTGAAGTAACATTGTAAATATGAGAATTGATGTGAAACCATGTGGTAAGCGTTGGAGGTAGGTTGCATGTCCCTCTAAGGAAGAATCATTTGTTCCCCATAGCAAGACATTGTAGCACAATGTGACAGAAGCTCCTGACTTTGTGTTCTACTTGACCTGCCTCCTGTCAGTATCTGACAGACAAAAGTAAACCACTGGAAAATCCGAAATGTGTGCTGCCTAGAGGCTGCCAGGATGAATCCTGTTTTATATTGTAGTATATTACCCGCCAGGAATGGGTAACTTTGCAGAGTTTTACAAAAGATTCCTGACATAATACGTCAACACCTATGAAGAAGGAATTCAGTGTGGTGACAGTATCAAATGGTGCTCTACAAGCAACATTAACAGCTATTGTATGGTCACTTTGATTAGCAGAGTTGTCCAGCAGAGGCACAAAATAGATGCTGGGATCAGATCTCAAATGATCTCATCTCCTGTCTTCAGAATGCCGTGAGTCTCTTAGGCAGGAATACCATAAATGGTGTGAGTGGTTATATGAAGTACTATTTTTGTTCACCCTTTCCTTCTGTTGCAATCAATCCTTACAGTAAACCTGTAGGAGGCRAACCCCATATTTCACGCTTCAGTTTGGGGTAGGAACAGCCAAGCATTCAAATTCAGGTACTATTTATGCATCGAGTCCTGGAGCTAGGAGTAGAAAGATGTTATTGAAATGAATAATTACATTCTGGAAACAGCATAGTTATCTTATTTGGACTGACTCTCTGTCAGGTTTTGACATAAGTCTTTGGCTACATTAAGGCTCCTTTAGAGGAGAAGAAGCAGTGTGATGAGACACCTCTGTGTGGTGGAAACAGGGCCCAATGAGACTAAATTCTCAGCAATCAGAAGATGGTCTGTTTAGAGTAATTGACTGTGTTTATGAAAATTTTAGTCCAATGAAGTCTAAAAATACTCAGAACACTTGAAGTGTGTTGCTGCATTTAAACCAAAGAAAATTCAGAATTCCGTCAAGCGAGGCAGGCCCCTGTGCTGTGTTACAGTGCTACGTCTCGGTGCGAGAGGATGGGTGAGAACAGGGCCAGGTGTGTATTGCTTCCTTCTGTGCTTTTCTCTGGCCTCTAAAAACTACAGCTAGATAGTGCTTCAGAGCTTGAACTTGCCATAGCTGCTGTTAGTCCAGAAAGCACATACTTGTTTAGTGACTGAGCTAAATATGTCCTTGAATATTTCTCCACTGTTTTATTAAGATTTTGCACTTTTCTTAATTTTGGTAACCTCCCTTACATGGCAAAATTAGAAGGCTAGTAGACCAAGTTAGCTGAAGCCTCTTCATTATGTTGTAGCTTGGCTAGAAACATACAAAAAGCACTAGTTACTTTGGTAACTTCTTAAAAGAAACATGGGTATTTTCGATCACACGATATCTACTCTTAGAAATTATTATCATACGTGATATGCAGATTCACAGTCTTAGAAGCTTCAGCACCTTCATGTCTGTGTGTCATTCTTTATATGAAATGAAGATTTCTCTCACCTTAATAGTATGCTAAAACTGGTACTATAGATTTAGAGTAGACAGGCATCTTCAGCTGTTTACCAAAACAGAGGTCATGTCATGTGATTGTAGAAAAGTGGAACCACTTAGTTGCTTTTCAGGTCATAATAGGTGTTAGGATTGTGTCTGATCATGGGGACTTAATTGTGAAATACCACAAACATCTTCAGTAATATATCTGACTTCAGTTGTAAGCAAACATGTAAGTCATTATTTCATTTCAATGTGTACAACTTCAGAAGCTTTTAACTGATATGTGCTGTAGTCTCCAAGTCTCCATATGAAAGAGCAAGATGAATATGTTTGTTTTCATAACACTTTAAACATCCAAGGAGATAAAATGAATTTTTTTAATACTAACTTGATAGTTTTTTTCCTGAACAGTGACAGGGTACAGTGAATGATTAATTCTTCCTCTTGTTGCTGCAAAGTGCAAGAATGCCAGGCACCAAATATGGGAACCCCCACCTCTGGAAGATCTCTTAACTGCATGTTGAAATGCTTTGCTAAATCCCTGTCTTGAGACAGCAGTGTGTCCCAGGTAAACAAACAAGGTAAACTGGTAAATCTTTTAAGATGACTGTAAGGTGGGGATGCCTCTGTAGCAGAGTAGTCTTATTTAATGGAAAAAGTCAGCCTACCAAGTATGTTCAAAGTCAAAAATACCAGTGTAACTTGCAAGGAATGATGAATGAAGGTACAAGGGATGGTTTGCATCTCCCATTTATGCTGTTTCAGATTCTTGGAATCTAATTCATAGCTATGAGTTGAGAGAGTTTATCCAGGTCCTGAGGGAGCAGCTTCTGCAAGGCATATTGGAGAGCATACTCACGACTTGCATCTCTTCCTTTTTAGGCTCATTTTATAAAGATTCTGTTACCTGAAATGGACCAGTGAGAAGACTGCTGCTAGTGCTTTCCTGTTGCAGGGAAGTGTGGTGCTCAGGACAAAGAACAGGAAGGGGAAGCTCTGCAGCTGATAGCAACATCTCTGCTACTGCCAAGGGTGCAAGTTTGCTGTACTGGAGTGGGGGACACTGTTAATGTCTGTCTGTGGCAGGTTTAAAGAGCCTGCTTGGGTACTGTTTACATGTTGGTAGTATCCTTTGGGAGGGAAGTGAATAAATATGAATGCAGCATTTGAACAAGTYGGGAGGCCTTTCAAGGCAGTGCAAATTACTGTTTTGCCCAAAATGCAGTGTTGTGTTGGATTTCTGGAGGTTAAGTGGCAGTCTAGTCTGTTACTGTGTTATGTGGACTCACTGGTTGGGATATAATGCTGTGTGGACACATCCTCAGGCCCTTTCCCTTTGTGCTGGATTTATCTCCCAACTGATGCAATTTGACAAGACTGACTTTAATTATCTTTACTACTGATTTTTGGGTTATCATTGTATGTCATAAATTTGTGTAGTCTTGGCAGATATAGATAGGAAAAGGACAACATTAGTTTTTAGTATTGTAGGGTACATATCCAGTAAAGAGAGAAGAGTTGTGTATACTTGAGCTGTGACTGAATTTGGCTTCCAATAAGATTACAGTCTAATAACTTAAAATTGTAGAATGCAGAGCTATGTGAATGACTGGCACTAATTATTTTGGAGGTGAAGGGGGAAAGAATAGAAAAAGGGGAGAAGAGGAGAAGGAAATATCATGGTTGGTTTTATATACAGTACCTCTGGTTTTAAAAGAAAATGTGAAATTTGTGAATGTGTGAAGACACGATGCTGTTCTTACTGTGGTGCTGGTGTTTTTTCTATGCAGTATTTGTAACTGCCCTTTGGAACTCTAGTCATAGGTTGCAGAACAATGAATTGCTAATTGCACCAATTATGTATCTTTAAGTGTTGGTTTTTTACTTGTGTCTTGTAGATAGCATGATAGGAAGCCAGAAACACCCAGTGGTGTTGATGGATCACTTCCTTTTAAATATTCTTTACATTATATTAATTAGCTGAAATAACAAGCTAATGAATAGATGATTGGTAATCATTTGTAGTGAGCAGCCCCACCTTTCGTGCACAATTCAGTTTTGTAACCAGAATGTGAAGGCTTAAGCGCAATACACAAATAATGATACTAAGTAATATAAAAATTAAACTGTGAATTTAAAAGAAAGGTCTACATAAAAGCATGAATATTTCTAGTGTCTTGCATTCTCTGTCTTTACATTGTAGCTATGAATGTGTTAAAGTTCATAACTTTGGCACAGAGTAATCTAATAATTCATCAGGCCACTTACAGAGCGTCAGGATTTTTAGGTGTATATAAAGCCTGTCTGTAACTTTTCTGATTTTTTTTTTTTTTTTTTTTTTTTNTTTTTTTTCTTTTTTCTCTTCAACAGACCTGCTGGCTTATGTTTCCACACCAAATACAGAGGTCTTCTGGAGGAGTAGGAATTCAACACTGCAACATGCTTTATATAATTCAGAAATTTAAAAATAAAAATTCTGCAGTGTTTCAGTCTGCTTGTGGCCTTTCACATTGGTGTTGCCTCACTGTGCGGGACTTTGAAAGCAGCTGTATTAAAAAAAAATACAGCGGAAAAAGAACAAAAGAATTTTAAAAAAAAAAAAAAAAAAAAGAAGAGAAAAGAAAAAGGCAGCAGTGTCATGACCAAATAGGTCAGCACAGGAGCATTGTAGTCAGTATGTGTGAAGGCCTGTAGCATTAAAAGGAAAGATCATCTAAACCGTATTCCTCTATCTATCAGTAATTAGCAATTCTTTACGTGGTCACCGTTTCATTTTATCTAGTGAACTATCTTTATTTCTTAGGGTTGAAGTTTTTAGACAATGAGAAAAGAAATGGCACGCCTTGAAAAAGAAACATTTTCCTCTTGGGGCTGGGCTTGCATGAAGGTGAGGTGATCCCACAGTAAGTCTGTAACAAGAAATGGCAGGTTTTACGTGGCAGGCACACTGAACATTGTTTCCCAGGACTTCCAAGCGAGGACTGGCATCTAGTTTGGTTCCTGCTCTATTGTTGTAAGCATGCCTATTTTAAAATGCATCCAGTTCTCCTCCATCAGAGAAGTTGGTGAACCAGGAAGTGGCACAGTGACAAGTGGTTGTAACTGTGCAAAATCTGGTAGTGTATTAAATGCAGAACAGCAGAGTTGGATTCCTTGTTGAACTGAAGTGAGGGTGATTGAATGTTGGAACAGGTTGCCTGGGGAAGCTGTGGAATCTCCATCCTTGGAGATGTCCAAGACTTAATTGGATGTGGTCCTGCGCAACCTGATCTAACTAGATGTGCTTTGAGCCGGGGTTGTGCTCAATGGCCTCCAGAGGTCCCTTCCAACCTGAATTATTATTTGATGCTGTGAATGGGCAGTTTGTACCTGGGAGTTAGTGTGCTACAGAATCAAGTGTCTTTCTGCCGGCTATGCCCACGGAGTATATAACCCCCCACGAGGGAGTTTCTGCCCTCCAAGTGGAAGGCAAGCTCCTTTCAGTGTTCCTGTTTGTTCCACAAACTTGCAAATTACTGTTTTTAATCTGAAACTTTAACACCCACATAATTAGTACATTTCATAGATGGCAAGAGGCTTTTGTTTGTGTGAACTTTTAGATTTGTAATGTGAGAAAAATGCATGTGCCTGCTGAGGAAAAGCATATGTTTTTGTTCCCTGTTGCTTCTATTCTGCTGCACTGAGAGTGGCTGAGACTAGCTTGAAGTCTGGAAAATAAAAAGTAGGGAATGGAGAGTATGTTTGTGCTTATCCTTTTCTAGTTGTTGCAATATAAAATCCGCTCATTTGGCAGATGAAATGAAAGGTGCCCTCCTTCACACACGCTAATTACCAGCTCTCTAAACCTCCTAGGAATTTCCGTTTTCTTTGGCTCACGTCATCCTCAGCACTGGAGGTTTTGTAATTGGAATTTAGTTAAAGTTTTGTCATATCTGTGAGCCAGAACAACACTTTCCTTGTTCTACATTTTTGTTTGTGTAGTTCAGATAGGAGTAGTGAATAGTAACAATTTGTGTTGATTAGAATTCACTCAAAGTGTGTGTATGTCTGCCACATAAATTACCTCTTCTCAGTAGCTTGTGGGAGTCCAGCAGGGCACTCGGATCCTGCGGTACGAGGTGCTGTGTGTGGAGTACAAGATGGGTTGAGACTGCAGTGTCTTTGAGCGGGGAACTCTTTTCTGGCTAGAGTAATTTTTAATGGTGGTTTTTGGTTTGGGTGGGGTTCTTTTTGTTTTGAATGGTTAATCTATTAGCCTTTCTTAATTTCTTGTTAGAAGGTCATGGTCAGGAATGCATCCATAAACTTCAATAAACGTAAACTATTTTTTTAATAATGGGAAATTCTGAACAGCCATAACCATATTGGCAAGGGCATGAAACTGAATTGATGAGTATATTTTTGTTGACAGGTTATTAATAGAAATGACAATCAAGCTGGACTTACGAGTATATTAAGAACACAATTTTTCTAAGCTGATAGCAAACACCTTTATCTGAGTATGCGGTAACTTCAGTTGATTTTATTGTGCATAACTTGCTGTATTATGGGAGGTAAATAATTTGCTTCTTATTTCACTGTGGAGTACCACGTCGTCTTCCTCCCTTCCATTGAGAAATCTATGATAATCTTACGAACTTTGGTTTTTTTGAGTTTAAACATTAAAGTACATTTCTTTTAGTAGAGGGATAGGAAAGATAAAGGAGGCAACATAAATGTATTCAGATGTCTTCAATTTTTTTCAGACACCTGCAACAAGTACACCAGAGTTTCCAACTTCATTTATGTTTAGATTCTGTAGGCTGGAACTTGTTGGACTTTGGTCTTTTGAGGACTTCTACTAATTATAGTGGAGTAAACAAAATTATTAAAAACAGATTTTGCAGATTAGAACAGCCGTGCAAATCTTGTTGAGAGTTACTTTATTCAGAGTTGCACAAGGCAGTCTGCAAAATAGAAGATATTTGGAAGAATTTTTGGCATATGCTTTACGTGTACCCTGAAGTGCTCTGAAACTTTCTGCAAATTAATGAAGAGATTGTGCTGTCGGCTTGGTCTCCTGTCCGTCTTGTACGGAGTGCTGCCCCCATAGGATTTCACACGTTGAGGGAAACCACAGGGACTGATGCCTAAACGAAGAGATGAGGCATACTTTCCCCTTAAATCTTGTGTTCTAGAGCAGGGTTTTGGGGTGGATTTCCCTGCCCGCTTCCTGCACATCCTGCCAGAGGAGGCGTTAGCACTGGGAAGTGTGAGAGCGGATGGAAAGCGCCTGTGGCGATGTGCTGTGGGCCTTGCCTCTCCTCGGCCCCGCTGCTCTCTGCAGCCCTCCATGTGTGGAGCAGCCCTCGCTGTGGCATAAACCCCCAGCTAATAAATTCTGCAGAGCTTGTTATCCTGGGCTTCACTCTTCTCGGGGCTTTGCCTTTGAAGACATGCCTCAGCAGTTACAGGCTGATGCTTGGGGGGGCTGCTGTAATTTCCCTTTTTTAAAAAGTATGTTTTCACACACTAAGATGGTAAAGTATTCTGGCTCTTTGTTGATGGAGAAATGTACGCCTAGGCTGTATTTCAGACTTGTTTCCTGCAGTGCTGGCAATTGTGTACCATGCATTCAACTCGTAGTTAATTTTACATGTAGATGTTTCTTATCTGCAGGACAGTTACTAGGAAACACATGCAAAAATGGAAGATAATTGTGCTTTGTTACAAGTCTGTTGATGTTTGTAATTTCTGTCAGGGCTTCAGTTTGAAGCAGAAAGCCCTGCCTTCTCAAACCCTGGGGGGTGGAAGTGCTGGTCAGGCAAGACCTTTGTATTTTTTTTTGTCAGCAGTTAAATAGTTAATTGCTATTTGTATTTTTACCTTTATAATTCATAATTAATAGACTGCTGGATTAAAGAGGATGGTTAAGACTCTATTTGTTTAATTTTACTGACATATTGACAAGTTTAATGTATAACCAGAAAGTCACAGGCTTAAAGTTGTTCTCTTTCATGATTTTGTCCTGTCCCCCACGTCCTCCTCCACAAATTATTTGATACCTGTAGATGTAACTTGCCAGTGCTGGTAAGAAACCTTAAAATCTTTGAATAGTAAAGTTATGTAAATAATAAAAAATGCTTTCTTAAATCTATCTTTGCTGCTGAGTGTTTTCTCTCTTTATGAAAATACTGAGTGTGTGTTAAATTCTGAAAACAAAATACAGCTCTGAAGTGTATGCTTAGGTGTTTTCCTGATTTGACTTCCAAAGTGACCAATATGATGCTTTTCTTAAAGCCAGGGCTGCCATGCTGCTGTTGCTTTGTGACCTGCTGTAATTTGGAAAAGTCAAATGTTGAATTTTCTCTCAACAGAAAATTTTTAAAGCTGGAGATACTAACCAGGATGGACAGCTGGATTTTGAAGAATTTATGCAGTATCTTAAAGATCATGAGAAAAAGATGAAACTGGCATTTAAGAGCCTGGACAAAAACAATGATGGTATGCCTTTATTTTACTTGTTCAAACGTTGTTCGAATAAACTGTGCATTAAAAGTTATTTTCATTTATATTCTTTGTCTAAACTGGAGACAAAAAGTTGTGAATATGGAACCCCTACTTCTTTTCCTTAATAAGATCATAATTATAGTTTACTATAGATTGAAAAAATAAATTATTATAGTCTTTTTTCTTTTTATTATCTTCCAGGTCCATTGATCTGGGGCTCTTTGTTCCCCAGATGGAGAAACTATAAGGAAGTTTCTAAGTATCTAATATCTGTCAAAGATAAAATAGTTTTTAACTCACTGCATGTTTCCATCTCATTTGGTTGCATGATTTTAATGTACTTACCTTCGCTCAGTCCTTGTAGTAAAATACATCATCTGTGTTTAAAGTGATTTTAAATTATCTTTGCTATTATGTAGGTGTTACAATGGAACTTAGTGAGCTCCAAGGTGCTAAGTGTATTAAGCTCCATGTTTTAAATAGGTATCATCTTTCTTTTAATGTTTCAAGGAAAAATTGAAGCATCAGAAGTTGTCCAGTCCCTCAAGATACTGGGTATAAGCATTTCAGAAAAACAGGCAGAAAAGATCCTGCAAAGGTCAGGAATTATTATTTCTTCAAGATTTTAAGCTTCTTTGTATTGTTAATTATTATATTTTTATAATTCAGAGAACAGGATAAATGGGATTATAACTTTGAAAGGTGTTGGTACCTTCAGTGGCGCCTTTATAGGAATTCTCACGTATTCCATCTGTTCTTGGGTGATAGTACATCTAGTCACTATTTGAGCATCTGGTTCTGGGAGGAGAATGTTATCTCATTTCCCTGTAAATGTTGTTGATAGAATGAAGCATTATATTATGTTTTTAAATGGAATATGCCAGATGCATATATTCTTGGATAAGAAAACCATAGTATTGAAAGGCCATGGCAGATTCAGCCTTGAAGTCTCCATATGGAATTTACAGTCAGTTGTCACTGATGTGATGGCCAATATTAAAAAAAAAAAAGGGGGGGGGGGAGGGGCATGCAAAAAAACAGAACAAAAAACCATCCCTGCCACTATTTCCTTATCTAGTTTTGTTCAATTTCTTTTCAGTATTGATGCTGATGGGACAATGACAGTAGACTGGAATGAGTGGAGAGATCATTTTATGTTTAACCCAGCTACAGACATTGAGGAAATAATTCGATATTGGAAACATTCCACTGTAAGTTCAACTTCTCTTTTAACTTAGTGCAGCTTTTAAGTTCATCTCTGCTGGGTTGATTTGCAATATTGAGTATAACAGCTTCACAGCTGTTATATTTCAAGCATACCTGTATTTAAGATTGATTGGTTTTCCTTTTCACTTTGTGCTTTCCCATTTACAAGCAGGATAGTGTGATGTGAGTTTCTTCTGAACAAAGAACTTCATCTAAACTTTGCCAATAATTATCAGTAATTCTTAGGAAGGAATCCTTTTCTTCCTTTGGCGATATTCCACAGAAAGATAATAAGCACAATATTAAATCTTTTTCTTTTCACATTACAGTACATTTCTACGTTCAGTGCTTTTGATGTGTTGAAACAAATTACAGAAGTATTTTAACTGTTTCGTGTGTTGAAATTAGTTCAGTATTTGCATTTATATAGTAATATTAACATAAAATCACCGGTGATGATTAGTGATGATTTTCTGTGCACATGTTCTCACACTCTTTCGTGCTATAGAATTTCATTTAAGAATGACAGAATATACAGCAATAGGCTATCCACTGTGCAGATAAATTTTTTCAGTTACTATTGAATGGAGCTCTTGCCACCTCAGTGACTGACTTTTAAGAACAAATAATAAGGTAAGTAAATCAATAATAATCCTGTTTACTAAATATCCTTCCTGTAGATTATTGGAGTAATCCATAAAGTTAGGTGAAGACAGGTTTCTCTGAATATAGTGAGACCATTTATAACTTCAGGGATTAGTCAGCATTTCCATAATAAAAAAACAGTTTGAGATCTGAAAGCTTTGAGTGTTTCACACTGTACAACCTCAATTCAGAAATGCTTGCTAAAAGGGAATTATCTCCCTGTTTACTGAAGAAAACACTTGAAGCACTGCTATGAGATCAGATAATCCTGGTCCCAGCTTACTTAGTGGAAAAAAACACTTTGCTTTAATAAGATGCTTTGTATTACTATTATTAAACCTAAGAGCTATATTTTTTTTCATTATGGATTGTCATTAGTTACCCCCAAGAAACAATTTTAGAAGTCTCTTGTGATCTTCCAGTGTTGCAGTCAGCTGATGACGCAGTTATCACAGCAAGCAAAATCCAGCTATACAGCAACACAGCTGGTCTTTCAGATAAGAGCAGATGTGAGACCTCACATGCCTGGCTGGCATTGACAGCTCTTCCAATACTATTTTTATTGTAAAATTTTAATTGCTGTCAGACTCTTCCAAGCAGATAGCTGCATTGGCATAGAATTATTATGAGTTGGTAGCTGTGGCCTTTCTGTTATAAACCCCCACAAATTTAGCTTTTTTTCTTAGTTGTGTTTAGGGCTCAGTAGACGCAAGGTTTAAACCCTGGTAGATACGCATAATATCTCGAAGAACATTGAATTTATATTTTGAGAGTTCTGACCGATCTTTCGATGACTCCATGTAGTTGAGCAACTGATGACACCTTACTTGGAAACCACGAATGTCAGAAAGATGAAAGGATTTTTCAATTTGTCCTATGTTCAATATCCAGAATAGTTGGTGCTTATCCTGTTTGTCCAGTGGCTATATCTATAATCTGCATCCTGCAATTCTTGTGTTCCAAATGACCAAGACAGTATTCTGTCTACTTAACAGATAGGGAATGCAGCATAAATTAGGAACGTAGTGTCTACAATTAAAATCATGGTAATTAAAAAATTTAATTTAGTAATTAAAAAAAGAGTTTATCAGTTAACACGCTTTCTGGTCAGTACGTATCAGTTATTAAAACATTCTTGCTTCTTTATAGGTTTAATTTATGCGTAATATTGGCTTTGCATTATCTACAGTGTATTTTTTCTCATATATCATGGTTATAAATTACATGAAGAGCAGAGACTATGTTTAAGTGATATGTGAGATTCCATAGTCTTATGTGTTGGACAGCTTTATCACTAAAGTCTATAGTAATGTTCTTTGATCAAATTGAATAGTAATACAAACATGCACCTCTTAATGAAATTTCAAACTTTTATAGCTGAAAAAAGCCATTAATGTGTCTTTCAGTGTAACTGATGATAAGAAAATTTATAAAGCACTAGTCAAACTTGTTATTTTGTAAGATAATACACAGCAGTTACCAGAAATAGAATATTCCAATATATCAGCTATAAAAATGCTACTTTAAAATGTTGGGGGGGGCGGGAGGAAGGGGAAATCCCACATATGTGTGAATAAATTACCATGAGAGAGAAATCTCTTGTTAGCATCCTTAGGAGATTACCAAACTAATCCCAGAAGGCTGTCCTGTGAAAGGTTAGCTGTAACATATAAGCATTTGAGCTTTAGTGCTGGCTGTAAAGGTCTACTGATCATGACAGAATGTCTTTGTTTGGGCCATACTTAAGGCAGAAATTTGTCATAATTTTTAATGATGATGGTGCAGTCTTTGAAATGGTGGGTCTGTGATGTTACTACTCAATATCTATGTAGAAGTCATTAAAAGTTGCTATTCATTGAATAGCAATAGCAATCCATAGCAAGTTAATTATAGAATGTAAATTAGAGATATTTTTTATTTTTAACTAGCGTTTTATTGACATATTCTCAGGTGGTAGGTTAATTTGGAATTAGAACTGTTGATAAAATTGAGATGATGGAATGAGATAGTTATTTGCACATCTTTGCTTTGGATTCTAATAGGTGTTGGATATAGGAGATAGTTTGACTGTTCCAGATGAGTTCACGGAGGAAGAGAAAAAGACTGGACAGTGGTGGAAACAGCTGTTGGCAGGAGGAGTGGCTGGTGCTGTCTCTCGAACAGGTACAGCACCGTTAGATCGCCTTAAAGTGATGATGCAGGTAGGTGCAATGTTCAAGGACTTTTTAGTTTCCAGTGTATCACTTCAGTTTTTAGAGAGCTGTTATGGAAAACTGGTGGCCAAATATAGTATCTAAGTTCTGGAGGCCTACTTACGTTTTGACAATTGCCGTATTTTGTGTTCATAAAAATTGTCCTTTCCATAGTCATGTTGGCAAAAATGTAAACAAAATATTACTGTACTTGTGCCACTAAAATAAGATTTTTTTCAATAGTGGATGTGTTTTTGCTAGTTGATATATTTAAGCAATTTAATACTTAGGTGATGAGTTTTACAATCTAATCAGAGCAGTGTTCTTTACTGTGACTTTGKTTTTTTTAGGTTCATGGTTCAAAATCAAACAAAATGAATATAGCCAGTGGTTTTAAGCAAATGTTGAAAGAAGGTGGTGTCCGATCCCTCTGGAGGGGAAACGGTGTAAATGTTGTGAAAATAGCTCCTGAAACAGCTATTAAGTTCTGGGCTTATGAACAGGTAGGATGATAAATCAGGAATGAAAATAATGGTAAATAAAATACTGTATCACTCTCACTGTTCGTTATTTGCACTGTTGTATTATATGGGAGTTCTTATCATGGTTGGGGATTTTGTCACAGTAAGTTAGAGTGACTTTCAGATTTAAAATAGTCTATTTATTCTGTTAATAGAATACTTAGTCTTAGGCAGATTTTGCTATTGTATTATAAGCAGTGTAAATAAACTAAATCTGTCATACATTTTAAACTGTCCTCCAGTCTGCATAGCTTTATATGGAGTACTGCATTAGTATCTAGTTTGTTGCTTCGAAGTGACAACAACCAAGAACTTAGCATTTTATGCTAGCTGAACTTACACAGGATTCTTCTTAAGTCAAGTATCATGGTGCTAAGTAAGATGCCCTCAGCCTGGATTTCAGAGTTATATTTATCTCTGAATTAGCTTTAAGCATCATGTTAAAGCCTAATCCTCCTTTGGAAAATGAGCTCCAGTTCTGGTGTAGTTAAATGATCTTTATTTTTCCTCTGTGGGGCTTGCTAGTGCCTCAAGTAAGAATAAATGAACATATTGCACATCTCTGTACAACTACGAAATAAAAGCAACAGAGTCAAGTAAACTTTGGGATACTGCAAGACTGAACGGCAGATTTTGATGCCCTAGAGTTACTTTGAGCACATTATTCCTTACTCTTGCTCTGCCTTTTGGGAGCTGATGGTGCATTCTTGTGTGATGGTGTCTCTGTCTGGAATGAAACAGTATGTACAGCTCTCTAAGTGTCTCTGTGAACATGCTAGTTGATCTTTCATTCTTTGATTGGAGAACTGGATCTGCAAGGGAGTCGGGTTCCTCTTTATCTGGGGGCCATAGTGTGGGTACTCTTGTGTTGGCTGTTTGTAGAATACCTGACAGTATTGTGGGTGGCTGAGGTGTTTAATGTAAAGCATTCTTGCAGGCTGGAATATTTATTGTATTCTTGAGAATCTTTGTCCACAGAGTTGCGGTGAGTATCGTGCTAAATTTGTTGGGTTAGTAAATGTAACTGTAAATACATGAAAAAGTAAGTACTGCTTGAAAAGACATTTTGTGCTGCACTCCTGCTTCTCATAGTAAATCTTGCTGCTCCTAAAAAGCATGTGATGTTTATTTTATGTGTTTTAACTATACAGTATAAGAAGATACTCACTAAAGATGATGGAAAATTAGGCACCGTGGAAAGATTTATATCTGGTTCTTTGGCTGGAGCAACAGCACAAACTTCTATTTATCCCATGGAGGTAAGTAACAGAGAATCTGCTTCCATTGGAGACTCTGCCAAATGTCTGGTTCATTTCCAAAGCAAAACCTATTTTGCTCTTGAAACTATTGTAGGAATTCCTCTATATTCCTGTATCCTAATTTATTTTTACTTTGGACTTCCTTTCAGAATTTCAGTACTAGGCTTTTTAAAATATACTATATTCTAATTGATACTTGTCATTTTTCTATATATTTGGCTGTATAATATTGTCTAAAGCAATGTTTAAATAAAACCTAGTTCAGGAAAAAAATATTCCAAGAATGCATTTAAAATTAAGTACATATTCAAGCTATTTTCTAAATTGGGCATAAATCTTTTTGCTGCTGTATGTAAGCAAGGAATGGTCTTGTCTGTAGCAGAACTGATGAAGTTCTGTTGCACTATGACTGGGAGCTGAGTCTGATTAGGAGATCAGTGTGGAGGGAGAATATAACAGCTACAGTTGAGGCTGGGTGGATTAACTGCTCTTTCCTCTGTAGGACATACTTGTATGTGGTACTACCTATGTTGCAATTTAACTAGCATTAATATATTAACTGCTCTAGGGTAGGTATTTCACATCCTGCTTTTTTTTTTTTTAAGTAGAAGTGGCATGTACTTCTTTACTGCTGGTTCCCCAGAAAGTTTATCTTGTGCAAATAACTGGAATATATGTTGGGTCTGGGATTAAACCAACACCAACATCAAGATTTGGAAGAAATGGAAAATGTAACCTAAATACCTTTTTCACAGGGAGGGGTGACAGTAGGAATAGGACTTAGCTGTGTTCATTGCTGACAGTGATAATGATCTCTTTTTAAATAGCATCCTTGCTGTTAGAGCTGCTGAATCACAGCTAGCCTGAATAGAGAGATAGGTTAAGTTAAAGAATAACTGAAATGTTATGTAGATCATCTGGATTATACTGATCAATGGAGACAGGCAAATTATTCTACAATAAGGTGCTCTGATCTTCCTAACAAAAATCTAATACTGTCCTAGAGGTGTTTTTTAGGGTGTTTCTAAGTAAAAGAGGACAGCAAATTGTCAGGAAACTCCTGAGGAAGCTGCAGTCTTATGAGGCTTTAAAGTTGGCCAAATTCTTGCTCAGGAAATTCCCTCTGTGGTTTCTTTTGGATACTGTTATTAATTTCTTTGTCCTAAGATGCTGTATAGACTTATTTGCATTATTAATTGGATGCTGGGCTTCAGTAGTGAGATGCAATCTTTATATCCCTTAACTACCTCTCAAAGGGTTGTGCTTTTTGAAAGATTATTTTCTTAACGTGCTTTGCTGTTCCCAGATCAGAAGTGTGATCTGCTAGTATGTTAATGCCCTCACTTGTTCTTTAGCTAATGCTTCTATTAAATATTGCCCACACTGTTGCCTTCAAGCTGATCAAAAATCTGCCTGTTTTAATCACGAAAGGAAAGCTAAAATGCAATTTAAAAAGGCTAATAATTTGTAAGCTAGTGTATGGTAGTATGTGTGCTACTCTGCACTAATGATAAAACCTGAAGAAGCCTACTGCTAACAAAGCCTTAACAGTAGTCATCACAAAGGAGATTTGAAGTACCACAATACAAAGCAGTTCCAGACAATTCAATAAGCAGAGAGATACTGTGTTTTCCTGTGTTTATAAAATACATTAATAAATAGGTATGTAATTAAGGCTACTATTTTTCCCACTTYAGGTTTTAAAGACCAGATTGGCTGTGGGTAAAACAGGGCAATATTCTGGGATGTTTGACTGTGCTAAGAAGATCTTAAAAAGAGAAGGTGTAAAGGCCTTCTACAAAGGCTATATTCCTAATATTCTGGGTATAATTCCTTATGCTGGCATTGACCTTGCTGTTTATGAGGTGAGTTTAGATCACTGAATGCATGTAGCTTTCATTAGTTAATTTACGAAAAGGGTAAATATTCTTTTGAATACCTGTACCGTTAGATTTGTAATATGCTTGTAGTATTACAGTTGCCTTCAATTTAAAATAGATAAATGAGAATTTCCACTAATCTTACTAGACTTTAACATTTTTCTTTGTTCGCCCCTCCTGGAGGAGTGCCTGTGCCGATGGGCCCTTACATGCAACAGTACCAAACAAGGAATCTACTCATAAGGCAGGATTATATAGACCTTGGCAATACAACGTGCTTGCATACCAAAATAACCCTGTTGGACTGGAACGTATCTATTCTATAGCAAATATGGGCCTTAAAAACCTGATATGATATTCATATTATGTTACCTATCCTGCATTTATGATACTTAATACACATTCTTGCTATGTTCTCTGATTTATAGTTGGATTATAGTAACCTGAATTCCTTGTGTATCTGTGCATGTCACCAGAATTCTTTGTGGCTGACATACAGTTGTTGTGAGGAGTTTGAAACACCACTCTCTTTCCTTTCAAAAGGAACTGGCACCTCTTACACCCATCAGCAACAATTAAAGTGCTTTATCTACCTTAGATGCTTGGTGTTGCTTCAAAGTATGTTAAGTAACTCAGATGCACAGACTAGTTTTTTTCTAGTCTAGACAAATCTTTTTGCGACACTGCAGTAGTGATCAGCAGAATTGCTTGAGCAAACGTTTTCAAAGCAGTATGGAAGTTCTTTTCTACAGTTTGCATCCTTGCTTCTGCATGGGGTGACGTGCCCAGCTTTTGTTGCACCCTGTGGGGTGCTAAGTTGTGTTCCCCTCCTCCTCCCTCCAAAGTATTAACAGGTCTAGAACATGGGCACTGTTGCTGCTACTGGATCTTTTAAGGATTTCTCTTCTAGACGCTAACTACTGTAGTCTGGTTAAAGTCCCTACCTGTGTGCTAAGGTGTTTACCTGTGCACTTTAAAAGTAAGCATGTAGGACTGGCGTAGTGAGATTGGTGCTTTTCAGGATTGAGCCCATAAGATTTCTTATGAATAAAGATGTATTTGTTTACTTTCTTGAATGCAGGTCTCTTGTCTTATTATTTAATTTTATATCTTGACAGCTTTTAAAGAGTACATGGCTAGAACACTATGCATCAAGCTCTGCTAACCCAGGTGTCTTTGTATTGTTGGGATGTGGTACTGTTTCCAGCACATGTGGGCAGTTAGCCAGTTACCCTCTTGCTCTTATCAGAACACGCATGCAGGCTCAAGGTGAGTCCTGTTGTACTGAAAATGTTTCTGTGTTATCACATCAAAATTGTGTCATTTGGGATAGCTGTAGCAGAGATACGGGAATTAAAAAAAACGACTTGGAAAACCAAGGACTTATCTGGAAAATTCTTCTTAACATTGGTCCTTTCTCCCTATTACCCCCAACATCGTCCATCATACTTAATTCAACTGTAACATTTCAGACACTAGTGTTCTGTGTGCTCCGAGAGCCACGTTCCATACAAGACTACCAGACGTAGGGCTCCTGTCATAGTCTGGGAGCACTTTTCTAAAAGTTAGAATGTTTCCTAAATTTTAGAGGTAAAATCAAAAGGACTTGCATCATCCTGTGAGGGTAGACAGCAATGTTTGCTCTGGAGGACATTTCATAAAGACAGTTTCATAGCTGAGATTTTTGATTGATAGGTTTGTGCACAGACTAAGGAGAGGAGCCTAGATTTCCAAAGGAATGTAGGTGGATAATGCTCTTCAGTGGGATTTASATGCATGGCTGTCTCTCCAATGTCTGGGATTAGAGAGATCTCCTCTCTGTGAGGACTCAAGTTTTAATCAATGGCCCTAGAGGTGATAGTAGGCTCACCACCCAGGTGTTTAATACTTGCTTAAGAATTTTAATATTACTAGAGCTGTTGTATAACACATTATCTTTTTGTTCTAGCCTCAGTGGAAGGAGCTCCACAGCTAAACATGGTCGGTCTCTCTCAAAGAATTATTGCTGTAGAGGGAATCCGAGGACTTTATAGGGGCATAGCCCCTAATTTTATGAAAGTGCTTCCAGCTGTCAGCATCAGCTATGTTGTATATGAAAAAATGAAGCAGAATTTGGGAATAGCATGAAATGAAGGAAAAAGGTGAGATGCTTCTAATGTTGTTGGAATCACCAGAACAAAAATGATTTCTCAAGTAATCTGCTCTCACAATTAGAGACAGATCTTTGTGGAGAGATGCTGCAACTTCTACTTTTGCCCTGAAGTGAGAAGAAACTTTCTTAAATTCTAGTTCACCATTTCTAAACAGATACCTATAGCCATTTTACTCATGGCTTTTTTTTTTTGTATTTGTCTTCTCTAAATGTGTATTTGGCTTGGATCAAACCAAAAGTAAGAGAAGTTTATACTGCCTTGATACTGAATATATGAAAGTGACTTTTTGTTTTGTCACGCTGCCTATACTCAAGCAATTCACAGGCAACATTTTGCATACCTAGAAGTAAGCACTTACTATTGTTATTTTTGAAGACTTAATGTTAAGTTTGTAAAAAATAGGATCTTAGATCTAGACAAGGATGGAGTAACACATTAAAATGTAGCCCATCACCTCTATCTTCAGGCTAACTTTTTTTTTTTAAATTTAAAGAATAAGAGCCTGAGAAACTGCTGTTCCATGGTATCAGAATACCTCAAATGGATTTACATGGTATTTTTGTAATACAATCAGTGATTTTCATAGCTTGCCTCACTGGACCTGCTTTTCATTGCACTTGTAAATGCTAGCACCATTAACCGTGACAAGCTTTGGGTTACAGCTGCACGTTTTATAGGATCATAATATACAGGAACAGAAAAAGCTTGGTTACTARATCCATTCCATACAAGTGCAAGTTACTGTTTAAAAATGGGGTGGACGATCCAGTATTAAGCTGATAGTGATTGTAATACAGCCAATAGCGGAGCTTGTCATAGCTGCCTTGGGGAGAGAAATGCTTCTCATTTTGGACGCTCCATTCTTTCCCTTAATCAGAGGGCTACAGTCCACTATGTGCTTTTAGCCAATAGAGGATTGCATTATTATGTAAAGGTTTTACAGGTTTGTCACATGAGATAAATCCTCTTTCCCTCAGTCTTCTGTGCATGCTGGCTGCATGTGTGTGAAATTCAGACAGTAAAATACTGAAGCATTTTGTCCAAGTGACCAAATGGGACTGCTGATCTCAGGTGCCCATTGGATTGATATTAATGAAGCAAGCAAAGCACCCACACAGAACTTGTTAGTGCTTGAGAAACAGCGCCTCCTCAAAAAACAAAGCAGCACTTCCTCAATGTAGAAAGTAGGTATTTCCATGTACAAGTACTTCCAAAGTGACTTCCTTTTTTGGGGGGTGGTGGTGGTGCCGCATTTCAGTTGCCTTCAGGCCTGAACACTGAAATAGAGTAACAATTATTGTCAAACTCATTTGTTACTCTCTCTCTGCTTTCTGCAATGTGTGGTGTTTTAATCTTTGTAAATTCGTGATTATCTTTGTACTTAACTTGACCTTCTGAAAGCAACTGCTCTTAGACCACTTCCTGAAATTGGATTACTGAAGGAAGAACTTTGTTCCTGTAAGGTCATTAAGGGTCTGGTTTTTTATTCTTTTTTTTTTTTTTTCTTTTTTTTTAAACAAACAAATAAGCGAGCAAACATGAATAACTGCCTGAACCTCCCTTGTTCCTCATACAGAAGACTATTTGGGCCATATTTTTCAAATAGCAATCAGATGTAAATCTGTGTTCAGTGCCTCCATGGCTGGTGTTTATTCTCCATAAATTGATATATAACAACTCCATAAAATTTGTATTATAAAATGTTGTTTTATCAGATTTCAGAAAATGGCAGCTTTAGCTGTGTCTTTTGGCCTTCCCTTTAGGGAAACCTTGGACTTTGCACTTTTTTAAAAAAACAAAAAGTCATTCTATCCAAATCATCCATATGTACAATGCCTTTCTGATCTGAGTGATTCTTGGTTTTGCCAACGTTCTTGTACCTTTGTGGGATTTATGAGATCATTTCCCAATCATTTTGTTTGACTGTGACCAATGAGCAAACGTATTGTGTGCGTGTGTGATGCGGAGATGACTTTAGCAGTGTCTATCTTCTAGACTTGCTCCATTTTGTTTATAGTGTGCAAATGCCATTATGAGTATTGAAAATTATGGTAATGATGTTTTCAAATGTTGAAAAGATGACGTCTTTCAAATTTAATTTTTCATTATGTGCCTTTATGATGACTGTCTTCAATTGTGTATTCTTTGTCTCTTAAACATATGTTTACCTTTTTAGCTCTCTAAAACTACCAGTTTCTAATAAATGTTTGTTTCCTTATCTGGCTGGAGTATGCTGATGTTTTTTTCATGGCCTGACAGACAGATGACACTTCTTTATTGCACTATATGCATAATACTCGAGGTAAAAAATGAAGGTAATTTATCTGAAAATAAGTTTGAGACTAGCCTATCCTTTGCTATTACATTGATATTTGAAAACCTAGTTTGAGATTAGTCACTTGTCATCCTGTTTAAAACTCTAGCTGTCTTATCACTTAATGGAACATCACATAATGTTTAATATTTTTGCTTGTTCATTGAACAGTATTACACCATGATTTGCTTCTGTGTATGCTGCTTGACAGAACTCTTAATAATAAGGACAAACATATATGCTTGTGTTCTTAATGTTTATCTTGCTTTGATGTTAATCTTACTGGTTAGTCAAAGGATCAATGTAAAATCTTTTCAAGGTAATTGACTTAATTTACTCTGCACATGTAGCATGGCTATCCTTCTAAAAGCATGCTCAGTAGCCCGCTTTGACAACTCCTTATGAGTTTTTCACACCAATCCTTCAAATGTTAAAGATAATTGTAAACAAATTAGGGAGGCTTTTCTTGTCTCTGATTTCCTGCAAATACAGTTCTTGTAGCATAAGATTTAGAAGTTTCCTTTTAAGTAACGGAAGAAGTAGATGCTCAGTGTGTGATTCCTGACTAAATGAACAATCTGACATTCAATTCTACTCGAGGCAAGGATGTTCTAAATGGAAATTCTCTGCAATTGGAAAGGCTGGGCTGTGAATGATCTCTCTCACAGTGATCAAGTGGCAAGGTGTGCTCTCGGAGATGTCTGATTTAAATGATCCCGCCCATCCCCTCCAAAAAAAAAATCTAAACTGCTACAAAATGTAGCAGAGGTATTTAAAATATTGCTTTCAAGTTAGTGTGTTGTGAAACTGAATTCTGCAGTCTTTTTATCAAAGACTGGTCCTGATAAGATGCTTTTTTGATGTATAGGAGTTATTACACAGGCAGTGTGTATGATGTTTGGCTTTTGAAACAGCTCAGATCTGCAATGCATGTAGTACCATTATTTCTAACTGCTTGCAACTACATGCAGCTTGTGTTAAAATAACACTGAGGTGGCAAAAACACATGGACAGGCAGTCTGTTCAGGACAGCATACTTTTCTCCCTTATAAAAATATTTTTACTATCATTTTGAAGTTTGTTGTGTGTTGGCCAAGGGAAATAGAATGCTAAGCAAGTATCTCAACCTTTTCTTCAAGCTTGTTCCTTTAGTTCCTAGTGTATTCCACCAATGTATTTTCATAATCTGTTGAAATAGTGTGTTTCCATAATGCATTCTCAGTTCTTAAATTAGTGGTGATGGATTTGTAGGTTGCTGACTACTTTTGTCCCTTGTCTTAAAAAGTTTATTCTGAAACTTGCTAAACTTTATTTTTTCAAAATGTATGCAAAGATAGTGCCTGTAGATCATGTGTAAAATATTGCCATACAACTTGCTACTGCCTCTTTAGTTAAAGAGTCTGAGGCATGAAAAGGATGTAAATCATGTAGTGTCAGTAAGTTAATAAGAGGTTCAGGAATTGTGCATCCACATCCAAACTGATCCCTAACAACTCTTAGCTTTTCTGGGGTGTTCCTTGAGCAGATGATTCTTCCTATGCATAGGCCTATACATAAGAGAGGAAAAGCTTTATTTTCCCTTCAAGATATATGTGGGGTGTGACTGCTATTCAGTAGCATTAACACTAGAAAACACTGCAGAAATGGCTTGGAATTTAAAATAGGGCTGCCAAAGTGTGTCTTCCCCTCTTGACTGTGGTGGGCTTCCTGGCAGGGTATGCCTGCTCCAGTGGCTGCAGCAGTGGCATTCCTCATGATGGCAGCAGCCCAGGCCCAAGCTGTCTTCTAGTGGAAGTGCCACACAGTGAACACTGTGTACTGAAACTCACTTGGCAGCTTTCCTTTCTGCAAAAGAACAATGGGTGCTGCTGCACTACCCAGGTGAGGCTGGGTGTGGACCTGCCTGACACCCAAATTAGCCTTCTGAGGCCCATGTTGAGATGACTTCTGTTCTTCACTGTCTCATTTCAAACCTCTGAGCTAGCTGCACTTGTTGGTATGCAGCAGAATGTATTGGCATCTTTTCATTCCCTTCTAATACTTGAAGGTTAGAGAAGGTATGGCAAGAAGTGTGTTGCAGTATGTGATGCTGCTACAGGTAAACTACTAAAATATCAAGGATGTCTTAACCTGCAGGCTATTTGCCATGTAAGGAAGTGTGGTTTTTAAATGCTTCCCCTTCTGATGTCTGAGTGGTCTTGGGGATGGCTTTTAAGGCTTACATTAAAACAAGATACTGATCTAAACTGTATGTTGTGGAGAACGTAATTGGTGAGAACTGGTTATTCAACACAAAGAGTGATTTTGGAATATTGGCAGTCTTGCTGTGTGAATTATGTCTAGCTTCTAAGCCCTCCTGGTGTCTGAAAATGTATAGAAAAATTACTTCTTTTTTTGTCAATATTTGTGTAATTCAGGCTAAAAATTATTTGTGTTCTGGCATCTAACTAAATGCGTGAGTATTGCGCGCCTAAGATCTTAGACTTTGAGTCTGTTTTGCTAAAGGGTTGAGAAAGGAGTCTAGTGTGTACTGTATAGGTGTATAAAAAAACCCATAGTGTGTATACAGATACATACATATTCACACATATGTATCTATATACATATAAAACCTTTTCTTTTCTGCACCAAGTTTGTGCACCTCCTTTGTGCCGTAGCTGGAGCAGCTTCCAGAACGGCCTTTTAATTGAACGCTCTTGAAGCAGTGAAACTGCTGTCCCTGCAGACCTTTCCTCTGCAAGCTGAAAAGTACGAGATGGAGGAGAAATAGCCAATACGTTCTTTTAAATAACGTGTCAGTAGTACTCAGACTAAAATCCAGAATGATTTTGTCCCCTCTGGGCTCATGTAAAGCAGGATATCTAGTATCCATCCCGTTGAAGTAGGTGTAGGCAAAAAACATTAAGTTGAAAGGTGGGAGTATGGCAGATGAACTTTTGAATGGGTACTCCTGCCATCTTAAACTAAGCCTTTTGCTAACACATTTGATGTGTAGTTTAGATCTTGCTAAAGCACCGATATGGAAGCTCGCGCTCTCTCTAAAGCAAATGCCATTATGTTTTTTAACTGTTATTAGCTTGTGTCGTGCATGAACCGGTCTCTCCCTGGCGAGCCTTAACAGCCCCTCTGTCTCGGCTGTGTTTGGAGGAAGTGTGCAGATTCAGCTTGAATTCGAGCAGTGCCATCTACTGTCATGTTGTAATACTGATTTGTAAGGGGGAATGGCTTTTCTAGACTGAACATTTGAATTCATTCCTTGGAGTTATCTTTACAGCAAAGAAAAAACAGTTTATAACAGTGCAGGATAAACCCATCTGAGCCATATTTGTAGTGGTGATTGTGGCAGTGTGACCTAACACAATGTGTGGGAGCAATGCACTCAGGTGGGAATTACAAAAAGCGAGAATCGTCATCTTTGCGTTTGGTAAGGTATTGAAAGAATCTATGCTGCATATCAATTGACATGGCTATTTTTACTTTTAATGCAAACCATTCAAAATAGAAGATAGAGTCTCTATAATGTTATTTTCTTTTTGCTTTCATAAAATTATTTTTGTGCGTCAACATCCTTTAGTTTCGCAGTAAGACATGCTAGCATGGAGGATAAAGGTTCTTTAACCATTCTTACCGGCATATTACTAAAAAATGGTTGGTATGGAACTTACCTGATTCTTCTTGAAAAGTAAAAATGCTATTCTGTGTTTCAGTRTTTCCTAATTATGCTGGTTATCAAGGTCTGCACTGAGAGTGCCATGTTTGCATTTCACAACGTTAAAACGCTGTCTGAGTGCAGGTAGAACGTTTCTTATGGTTGCTCACTGAACATTACAGATTTCCCCACTGCATCATGGTGCAGCCGCTGATTTGTTTTGTGGACCCAGTTGTTATGCACTTCCAAGCTAAGCCAGTCTGGACATAGTCCAGCTACCTCCAACACTGCCCCATTCATTTCCACCTTTGGACTCCTTAGCAAATGCCCTTCTGTTTACCCTACAACCTAACTGTGTGTTTGACACACCTCCAGGCTCCTTACCCTCCACTCCCAACCCAATCTAATATTCTAAATCTCTTTTGTTGTAGGAATTAGGTTTGTGCCTTTCCTGCTGTGGAACCAAATACACCTTCATCAGTATATTGGAGGATATTGGACAAGTTAGTGATCATCATGAGTTTCACCTCCCCCTGGAACAGGCTGTGTCCTGGAGGCCAAATTCCAGGTCAGAGTGAGCCCTGCCAGGTCCCTTGGGAGATCTGGAAGTTCAGTAGGTTGTTCATTTATGTTCATGGTGCTCGGTGGAAGAAGTGTTTTGCATGTACCACCAATGGCAGCTGGTCAGTTTGCATAGGCCCAGCTTTCTCTGAACACCTCAAATTTTGTATACATTTGTGCTTAGCACCTTCACTTCCATGTTCAATCCTTGGATTATTTCTTTGTTCTTTTCAGTATCTTACTTCAGTTATTTTGGGAAAGTAGAGATATGCTTGAGCAAGGTTTAAATAACACTTTGCTATCGGAACTATTGAATTGCTGTTACCGCTAGCAAAGGGTTCTGTGATGGCACGTTCCTGCAGCCTTCCCCATGCTTCAATACCGTGTGTGATGCAGGCTGGTAATGGGGTGATTTTGCTTTCCCTACCTAAACAAATTCCTTAACTTCGGCTGGCTTGCCATGTAGATACAAGAGCCTCTGCCTCTTCCAGCTGTTCCATTCGTTGCGTTGATACTTCTTTTACTGCAGATTTGTGTATGTTTGCATGGCTCTAGCTGGGCACCTACTGGGTTAACATAGCATATAGCTTCATGAGTTTTAAAGTCAGCACTCTTAGCTCATCTTTTATGACCTCCTCTGATAATTGCAGGCCAGATAGCTTCATCAGGTTACTGCAGTGTGTGCCTGTCTGTCACGCTTCTTCCAGTGTAAAAATACTAAGCAAACCTTTCAAATAGTTTGGGCCTGGCAATAATTGACTAAAGGAGGAGAAGTTCAGAGGCCGGGTTACTGCGGGGATGGTTTAATAGGACTTGGTTTGCAAACAGGATTTCTTAGTAATCTTGGTGGTACAGATTACTGTCTCRATCCTGGCAGTACCTCTGAAGCCGTCCTTCTGAAAATAGATGCATATAAAAAGGGTCACCTTTGTCCCATAAATACTAAAGCTAGCAATTCACATTTTGGATGGATCTCAGCTGTAAAGGTTTGTACTGTCAGCTCAAAGGTTGCCCGCAGTATATAGGGAAGAGCTACGTTTTAGAATTCCTTTCCCAAGTTTGTACTTCTCATTTCTCACTAGCTGGACAGATTTTGCAAAGGTTTCACTAGGGAGGAAAGAATGAGATATAATTGCAAATTTTCATGGTGGTGAGGAAGGATATAAAATTCTGACTCAGCCATYGCCAGTTAGCTACTTCTGTTATGAACAAGATGATGTTACTCTTTATGGGTTAGGAAAAGGTTGCCCTATGTGGGTGGAAAACTCCTGGGTTCCCCAAAACTCCTTGACTTGCTCACACAAAGCCCTCTGCCTCTGGGATGGCAGCAATAATGGGCCCTCTGTAACCCATCCTCATTAAAATGTCGGTACTAATGAATGAGTGACAGTGCATACATCTGATCCATCTGATGCATATATGTTTAATTTTGCTTTTACCAGTCAGCCAGAGTTTGGCAGAAGATTGGTTTCTGTGCAGCGGAGAAAAAGATGCTAGTGCGATGTTGCATTTCTCCACAGAGAATTGGAGCTGGAGTAGGAGCACTTCTGAATCAGTCACGACACTGCCATCCCCTTGAAGTTATTTTGGCTTAGACATCAGATATTGCTTACTAGCCCCTTAAGGAGTATCTGGTTTTAGCTTGCTTCTCCAGTCTTCTGTGCTTTATCCTGGAGAAAAAAGGGATAAAGGAGAAGATTTATTCAGTATTCTCACTTGTTCCTGCAGACTCGCACTTAATGTCCATACCTTGCTGTGAGGCATTTGCTGGGCTGTCATCTAATGGCACTCATCATTTCCACAGTATGACATTTTGATAGGAAACAGTGTGATCCTGTAGATAGTCTGGCAGATGGAGATTTTCATCTTGGTTCTGCTACTGATCTTGTGTACATCCTTTCTCAGCATCTCTGGTCCTTGTACTTTCTTCTCTGGTAGGTGTTAAGCTTTCTGGGACTGCCGTCATGCTGTGATGGTTCAGTGCGTAGCCTGGGGTTGTGCTATGATACAAATAATATTCTGATTAAAAATTAAGACCTCGGCCTACAACAGCACTTGTTAAAGTAACACAAGCTTTATCTGCAGAGGTTCTCTGTTAGTTCAGTGCTTAAGGTAATACTACAATGTGAAAAGAAACCTGATGGAAGCAATCATATTCCAAAAAAAGTTGATTGCCAAAGTTGCGTGCTGGGATAAATTCATATAAGTCTTAAAGATGGTCTTTCATCTCTGAAAAGGAATTTGGCTTCCTGCTTGATTATTGTTTTTAGACATTTCTCCTAGTTTATTTTTAATTGGCAGCAGTGTTTCTCACCCTTCTATAGCAATCGAACACTGCAAGTTAAGAGTATCTACATCTCTTTCTCTCTCTTGGAGAACGCTGAGAACCCACTGAGCTGCAGTAGTAAATTTTGCTCTTAAAAGAAAAGAGAAGCATAAAACTACAGAGCCTAATTATTTAAAATATTTTGGTTACTGGAACTTCTGTCTTCTCTCACCGTAAGTACTCTCTGCCCTTGGAGAACACGCGTGGATCGAGAGGTCCTCTTGCACTCCGTGAATTACAAATAATAATATTCCGTTTTTACATAGGGCTTTCCCTGCCGTAGGAGCCTGCCAGTGCTGAGGCGGGGTGACAGTGCYGTCAGCAGCCGCTCCTTGCCTTTTTTTGCGCGGTTTTTGGTGGGTTTCTGGTCTCCCCAGGGCTGGGTGGGGCCGGCGTGCGCAGGGCCGGCAGTGACCGCGCGGCCCAGCAGAGGGCGCCCCCGCCATCCCCGCCTCCCTCGGCGGGAGCTGCTCTCGCGGAGGTGCCCCTGCGCCACGCGGCTGCTCCGCTCGGGCCGCGCGGCTCTGGGGAGACTGCCCCTGGCCCGACGGTCAGAACCATGTTCCCACTGACAGTGGGAAGGATTAAAAAGGAAATTCAGGAGGATGCTAGGTGTAAATGATTTGGAGAAAATCTCTGAGTCGCGAAATGTCTGGCTTTGCAACAGCCGATGCGGCGGTCTGTAGTCATTAAGCTCTGAGCGTGCAAAGGGTTGTGCCGCCAAGATGGGAGGTGGACATGAGGTGGAGGTGGGGAAGGTGAGTGAGGGGAAGATGGGATCGAAGTGAGCAAATGAAATCTGAGGCTGAAGGTCAGAAAAATTTTCCTGACGGTGCAGAAATCTCCCCAAGGGATTCCTATTGCTTGAGACACTATTTAAAAATAGAATAAATCAAATCTATTGCAACACGTATCACAGACAGTCCTTTACTGCTGTAGGTCACTTAGGACTGGAATAACCATAGGCAAAGACAACAGATTCTGAATTGTCCTTTAGCAGTCAGGAAGACAGCATATTTCATCACCAGAATCTTGATTCTATTTCAATTTTTTGCTGGAGATTGAGCACCTGGGATGCCTGAGCTACACAGGCTAGAGCCTAAATGAAGTAGGTAGGCAAATGTAAAGGCTCAAATAAGCATTTCAGGCTGAAATCTTATGTTCGTGGCCGATCACAGTAACTTCTCATGAGGAAGTTTCAGTGAATAATTTGATATTTCATTATTGCTAGTTAAGTGTTAATATTTAAAAAAAAAAAAGTAAATAATTTTTTAGTAATTCTGTATGTTCGTCTCCCTTAATTTCCCATTGTGCTATAAGAAATAAGTCAAATAGCATCTAAAATCCCAAAAGTTCTGGAAGTTTCCCAGATGCTGGAAGCTGACTTTCATGTGGTTTGCTCCATGTAAAGATACTAGGGCTGGAGTTTGCCATGAAAGCTGCGTGGTAAGAAGCCAATGCTCTAGGCATCTCTATCCCCAGAAGTTACTGCTCTATGGAACTATTTGAAACTTGTAATTACAGGCTTTTTGTTTAACTTTCAAGTATATCTTATTAATACTTGAAATATAAACACTCAAGGGATTAATGCAACTGTTGAGTATGAGCCTTACTTAAAAAATGACCAAAACTCAACAAAAGCCTTTCAGTGGTGCTCATGGGCTCACGCAGCTGAGGGCTTTACCCCAGTGGTTCTGTCTGGAAGTTGCTTTCCAGAAGGGAGAAACTTACCTCTYAGCATATTGTCCTCTTTAAGTAATTGAGCTTCAGTTTTGAAATTCTTAGTGTCTTGATGGMTTTCAACTGCTTGTATGAAATCCATTCAAGTGCTTCTTTAGGGAGAGGATGTCAYGTGAAAAGCATTCTTCCACGCTCCAAACTATCCACAGGAGTGCTGTCCCAGAGCCTCAGCAGGAGACTAGGGCTGGAGCAAATGTGAGCTGCTTCCTCACTGTCATCACTGTTTTCTCTAGGCTGAAGTTCCAGAACCTGCTTAGAGGGTTCAGGAAGACTTACAGCATGAGTAGCCGGCACAGGAATAAGGGTTATTAACCTGTATTCTTGAAGCAGTTTATCCCCCATTGCAGGCTGCTACATTAGGCAGCTGCTCGCTCTCCCAAGTTGCTCATATGGGGTTGAAGTGTTCTGCTTGTGTTTGGTACTTAACAGCAGGGGCCAGTGCATGTTGTACGTATACAGTGATCAATCCAGTACAAAATAAGAGAAACAGTTTGTAAGGGGATTTTACTTTTTGTCAGTTATACTTTTAAAGCTATCGATCTGCCAGAGAGTGGTGTTTTTTTGGTTTTGGTTTTTACATTTTTAGGGATTGCATATTTTGATGCATCACCATCTGGTTATAGAATTAAGACATAAGCATAGTTCAGCTTCAAAGAGATTTCAAGAGTTTAAATCAGTAGTAAATATTTCATTAAATTGTCTTAAACTGACAAAGCGAGGAAATTTATGGTGTTCAAGATTCAGCTCGTAGCTCATGTTGTTGAACCTCAGTTTGCAGTTGTATATCAGTACCTAAATATAAATAATAAAGTTTAAGGTCTTAAACTCCTAGTGGAAAAACTTAAAACCTGCAATGGAGACATAAAGAAGAGATGTAAAAATTTGGGGCATTTTGGATAAGATCTTATGCTTATTTCCTGTATGGTTCTATAGGCAATCTCCTTTAAAAAGTGCTCATTTTAAGAGATAGAAAATGAACATCTGCCAGCAGGTATCAAAGCTGAGAGACTGAAGCAGCCTTTCTCTTGTATCTGTGTACATACAGACATTTCAATATTTGTCTTTAGACTGCTTATCTCCTGTTAATTTCTGATGGCTTATTTCCTAAGAACATGTCAGATGTTTTCCCTTTCTAGTGAAAAAAGCAATTTTGATTTACTGTGTTTTAAAACTTACTAGGGACCTTTGGAAAAGATTTCAAGCACTGAAGTGGAACATGTTCAGCACCTTATTTGTCCTCCGGTAGGCACTGGCCTTATAAATCAACTTAACCTAAGCCAACTAAAACTCCTTTTCCCCAGTGCCTATGGTGTGCTCTCACTGGAGACGAGTCCATGGCCTGAAAAGTCCTTTCTTTACAGACTAGCTCTACTCACATTGAGTCACTTTGGGAGAGTCTGGATGGCTTCTGCATGCAGATTGGTTTTGTGTGTGAAAAAAATGCATGAATATTCCCTCAGGTGTTAATTAATGCAATTCTTAGTTATTGAGAACTTCAAGCAAAAAATCAGAAGGTTCTCAGACAGTATTCAAATGTACTCCCTACATCTAACTATTCAGTCACACTCCTTATAAGTGTCTGGCCGAAAAACCTTTYTCCTTCCTTGCTATATGCCCATGACTGTATTGAACCTTTGTAATAGGGGAGTCTTTTTGCTTTTAGTTTGGCTTAGCTGGATGTAAAGTAGGGGAATTTTTTTGTCCATTTTTGTTCACAATAATTGAGTTTCTGGTTTCTAATTTGTAGGGTTTTACTAGTGGTAGTGGTGAGGTAAAGAAAAAGAGCTTGAACAACCCCTGTTCGATCACACTTTAAATACTTTCTTTGATAATTCATTTCATCACTAAACAGCAGGAGTCTATGACATTTACTGGGAAGTTTCTCAAATGATAAAAACGGAGAATGAAGAGTTGGAACAAAGTGTTTCCCTCAGGACAGTACTAACGAGCCTACAGATCGGGTGGGATAAAGATACACAAAGCAGCTTTGTGTGTTCATGCCCTACATAGAATATATGATGTTCTGGAATGAGGATCTGAGAGAAACAAGTGTCAATGAATAGGAATTTAATGCACGTGGGGGAAAAAGTAGATTAATTGCTTCTAGTTCTGATTTTCGGGTTGACCTCCACGAAAGGAAGGCCACTGTAACATCTCAAATTGTGTYGTGAAAACAACTCTACTCCTTCGTTAGTAACAATATTATTGCATTGAAATAACTTCTGAAAGCTAATTTTCTCTTCTAGTCTCCATGTTTGCTCTTGGAGCTTCTGGGAGCTCAAACAGTGGAAATCAACAGACTGATCCCATTAACAGCTTCCATAATTTTTCTGCACAGAGCTGAGTCTTGACACAGATGCTGCAAGAAAATGGTCAAATGTTGAACAAAACAGTTTTCACTGGAGGGAGTGACTAGCTTGAAAGCAATGCTGTTAGTACGAGTTTGGGTGAGAAAGAACTTAATTTTTACACAGTCCATATTTTCAGTCAAACAACATGACAGTTCGACTTGCCTTTCCTATCTTAGTATGAAAGGAAAATACAAAACTGTGTGCATACCTGCTATTACTTAGGAAATACTAAATAACAAAATAATGTTGTAACTGTGTTACAATTTCAGAGAAGCAGACCTGAGTAGCTTGTTCATATTTGGAGATTTACCCTAACTGCATCAATATTTAGTGACGGTGGTATGGATCACAAAACCTATTAACCTTCTGCACACTCAGCATACTCATGCTAGCAGTGCACATGGGACTTCCAGATAATTCTGTGCATAGCGGGATTGCAGGAGCAAAAGCTTTGCACGGTAGCTCCGTGAACAAAACCAGAATTACTATTTCTGCAACAGATCTGGAATCATTTCAGTAGAAAGTTCTGAGTAATGCAAGGCAGCAGAATGTTTTAGATGGCAATTCCACCTTGCTTCTATCTGAGAAATTAAATTGTGAAAAGAAACCTCTAATCCAGCGCTCAATAGCTTAATTTAATATGAACTATTTTTGAAGCTGGATGGCAAGTCATAGATAATGGTGATCAATACAGTACTTCTGATGGAAAAAAAAGAAAAATCTCTGCAATTCACTGGGATGACATCACTTCTTGCATTGTTATAGCAGTCCTTAAGCTAGGCAGCACCAGAGTTGAAGAGAAAAAGGCATAATGTAAGGAAAAGTAATTATATCTCTAACATTTCCTTCTTTTTTAAAAACCTCTGTGTTTCAGACTGAATTTATTTCCATCTCAAGGTTCAGGTGAGCCACCTGAAGTTTGCTCTATTGAGTTAGGATGTGAACAGGAGTTCYAAATTTAATTGCAAGTTACAATTCAAGGTTGCCTAGTTATTTACTTAAAGTAACATTTTTTTCTTTAATGTCAAGATTGAAGAAATTTATTTACTCCTGGTTCACATAGCAGCTGCCTTCAGCTTTACATCAAATACATGGGGTTTGAAGACTATCAGTGGAAGTCTCCCTGATGCCTCTGTCAATCTGTGGAATTCAAACATTTCTAAAAACAATTGTTTCTAACCTGCAGAAAATATTTTAAAATATGGCCAGTGTGCCACCTCCTTGTGCGTTGTCTTTCCAGCCAGCTTTCCAGGTGAGCACCATCACAAAGGTCCTGCACATCAGTTGGCTTTCTGTCAAAGTCAGTGTTATCACTGGGAATTAGGAGTAAAGGTATGTGTACCAACCTAGCTGCTGCTTCATTTGGGCCATGTAATTCATGTCACTTAGCCAGACACCTATTACAGTGCTCAGTGCTGGTGGTATCTTCAGATATGTCTGTTAAAACTAAATGATCTAGACATTGAAAACTTTCAGTAGTAAAACTAAATGATCTAGACATTGAAAACTTTCAGTAGTTGTTTGATGTGGACTATTTATCTGATAGCAGTTGCCTGGAGAGGGATTTACAAGAAACACGTGTGAATGACGTTGCTATCTTTTTTTCTTGAAAATTACTTTAACTATGAAGGTGAAGCGGGATTGAGTTTGAGAGGTGCTTCCTTTGGTTGTGTTTGCCACATCCCTCCCTCAGGCAATGGAAAATAGGTGTATTTAAATAGTTACCTCTCTGTGTCTTGACAGTGTAGATGATATTCAGCGATAAAGGCACTACACATCTGATGATATTTTTGCTTGGTGAGGGGAACTAAAATGCCACTAAATAATAATGCCATGAAAATAATAAAATTTTGAACTCTTACACTGCTTCCCATCTATCCCAAGCCATTAAGTTTTCCAACAGTATTTACATTAAAGGGCAAAATTGAATTATGTTGTGTTGTATAGCAGACACATTTTGGTGGATGGAGAAGTTAGGTAACTCTCCCAAAGTCACAAGAGAAGTCGGTGACCACCAGGAATAGAAGCCACACATGCTGACAGCCAAGTCTGTGCGAGCCACAAGACCATCCTTCCTCCTGCACACAGAAGAGCATCGACACGAAAGGGAAGTACTTTCTGTGGTTTTGGAGAGGCTGTTCCGGTGATTCTGACATTATCAGCAGAAGGACAGAAGATACTCTGCTTTTATGTGGAGGGCTGGCTGCAAGGCTCTTGCTGTAATTATTTTGTAACTTTGGCTGCTCTCAAACTGGACTCCTTTTCTGAGGGTTGGCCAATTATTTCCCAGGCAGGAGGAAGGAAGAAGGCCAAAGATGAAGCTACCCTTTTTGGAGAGAGGGTAATTGTTGAACAGGCTGGTGAGTTAAAAAAAAACCCAAAACAAGAAAACCCCCCAAAACACCCTCCCACATATAATGCCTATCCATCCTGAGGTGTGAAGCCCTTTGGTCTGTGTCGTACCAGGCACTCTTGAGCAGAGTACATGGTCAAAGAAAGACCTTATAAGACTGGTAAGAAGAAATGTTCTTTAGTGCCAGCTTTTAAATCTAGCTCTGGCATAAGTCATGGAAAGTATCACTATGTTCAGCGCTCTGTTTTATTAGCAATTCTCAAATACACACATTTTTTCCATTGTTAACTCCACTTCCCAATTTTCAGTAGTCATCTGTCAAGCCGTCTTGTCTCCCCCCACTCTCCCTTTGGTCTGCACTGATAGTAATTCCAGCAGCAACTGACAACGTAAGTAATAACACCATGTAAGCAAGACTGGAGAAATAGCGATTAACACTTCACAGCAGTAGTTCGAGGGAGTCAGCTGTCCACTAGCCTGGGTAATAAGGGGTGGATGCAGCTGAACTATTTGGGATGGGGAGGGAAAAGGCAGGGAACACAGCCCCTCCTGCCCCACAACATGGAATGGGTGCTGCCTTGGGTGGTGGTGATTGTGAAGAAACGGTTTTTCCTTCCTCTGATAGTTTCTCCAGAACTGGGGGCTAGATTGTAGAAGTATCAGGGTGGCTTCTGCAGAGCCATGTCACAGCCACATGCTAGGTTTTATCAATATTAAAAATTGCCAAGTCCATATTTCTGTAAGTAATGGAAAGACAGTAGTAAAACAGCTTTCTCTAGAAGTCATTGTTTATCCACAGAAATGTTTTGGGAGGTGAAGGAGGTTATTGGCCATTTTATAGTATATTAAATAAAAAGTGTGATTCTGCAATTATTCTATATTGTCATCTTGGAATAAGATGGGAATGATAAAAAGAAGTGGCGTTTAGTCATCTGTCAATTAACACGAACATGCTTTTCTTGCATAGGCAACAGAAGTAAAAAAAAAAAAAAAATATTAATTTAAAATTACTATATAATATTAATATTGCAATACTGACCAAAGGCCTGAGCTAGGTTGGAGGTCCCATAGCTTTAGGTGTTGTGCAAACAGTAAATAACTATTTCTGCCTTAAAAAGCTTACAAACGCTGACAGTCTTTTTTTAGACAAGACTTTCTGTGAGTGCAGAGAGGGTTCTTGCTCAGTTGTGACTTAAGAGTAGTCATCTTGAAATTGTGAAGGAAGCAAAAGGTGCAAATGAAAATGAAAGTTGGAGAAACTGAAAGAAAAAATGCATTTCTGGAATAAAAAGCCAATGAGTATGAAAAAGTGCTGACTTTTCCACCAGTGGAAATTTAGCTTATGTAGCAGCCGGTAAGAGCCAGAGACATTTGGTTTCCCAAATGTACATCATGCTCTGGTTGGCACTGCAACATCTGATGTGGGAGCCCCAGGAGTCTTCTCCGAAACAACCTGGGCACTTAGGCACGTAACGCCCCCCCGAGCTCTGCTGTGGCTTTATTGCAATGAGAGAAAAGAGACTCTCCTAAGTACTTAGGCACAGATTTTTTGAGTGTTAGATCCCTGAGACTTATTGAAATGAATTCTTGGGCTGAATTAATTTCTCAATTCTCTCAATTCTTCAGCCTTTTAATACTGAGTTTTCAGTGTCTTACTACGTTAAAAAAAAGATCTGTGCCTTACTGCAGCATCAAATTGGATTCATATTCACATACATTCCCTTCTGGCGGCTTTTCTTCTGTTAACGTTGCTCTGATTAGCTGTAAATGATTGAGCAGGTATTCTTGAAATAGGTTGTTCCTAAGGGCCACTCTGATGTTTATCCTCTTATAGTATGGCACAGCTGGGAATGGCAATTTACTCTTGTAACAGGTTGACCAAGGATCAGCTGCAGTATTAAAAGATTAGTACCCAGTTAATTTCCAGTGAGCTGTTCTGTAATAAACTCAGCACGTTGATATGGATTTTCAATGTTTGAATGTCTTTCTCATTTACATAACATTTTATTTGAAGTCTAGCTAAAAAAAATCCCTATATTCTATTAATTTATACTATGCCATTAAGAAACATGTTGATTTTAAACTTCTAATTTATATAATGATAGATATATTTGGACATCTGGACAATAGCTCTAACAAAGCAAACAAGCCACTCTTAACTAATAGGTTGCAGTGCTGCCAACCAGAATAAATGAGAAATATGTGGACTCAGTAATAAAAAAATCAACCAGTTAATTTGTTTTCAAGGATTATTAACATGATTCAATCTTACTTATTAAGGACCTCTGTACCTACAAAATCAAATACAGCTGTTATAACAATATCTGTATTTATCTAGTGACCCTGCTGTAAACAGCTATCACTGTAGCATTGCAGATCCACTTCTATCTCATTTTCCAAGTGCTTAGCTGCTACATGATTAAACTGATTTCTAACAAACCCGAGACTGTATTCTGTGCTGGTAGAGAGTTAGCAAAACTCAGAAAATGTTAAGCAAGCTGCATGTAGTCTAAGCACAATGTCTCAAGGAATCTGAGAGAAAATGAACTTGGGTGAGGATTTCCTGACTAAACTTTCAATATTGTCTCTGTAGCAGTTTTTAATCCTGTATTCTTCACAGTATCACATATATTTAATGCAGTGCAGTAATTAGGTTCAAGGTAGGCCACTGTTTATGGGACAACAACAGTAGCACTACGATTCTTAGCCTTTAATTCATTAGGTGTATCAGCACCCTCATTCCTTCCTGCCCTCTCCGTTCTTCAGAGTTACGGAGACGAGGGCTTGCGTGGGGCTTACGTGCTGAACAACAGACTTTCTGTATAGGAATTGGTAGGCAGGAGATTCGGCAGTCTGGTGGAAATTCTTTGTCCGGTGTCTTAATTCTGCTGGATCTTTTTCTGCTGCCCTGGATACAACAGCGCTTTGACCTTACTTTGGATTGTAGCCATGGTGGATGCTATAACTCTGTTTTTCTCCTCAGAAAAGATGGTGTTTTCTGATCAGTTCTAGTCAGTTGTTTAATGTTAACTTTTACGTGTAAAATCAATTATGCAAGAAAATTGAAAAATGCCTTTGCCCTCAGAGGGAAACTATCTTTCTTTAGACTATGAGCAACATGAATAGGAATCACGGTGTTTGTCTTTTGGCCTTGGGAGCTGTTATAATGTCAGCAAGAGTTATGAGATGCTTGAGTTGACTTTGTACTGTGTCCATGGCCTCTCTCTGCCCAGTATGCTGTGGAGTGAACGATTACACACCTTCTATGGATGCTGTGGTAGCTTCTTTTGAACTGCAAAAAGTTGTGCCAGATCTGCTCAAAAGAATTTGAAGTGTGCTGGATTTGCTCACTTGTGCTGTGTGTGAACAACGGATGAAGCTGAGTGTGTGCCTTTCCCACAAAATCTAGAAGATGTGTTGGTAATTTAGCAGGTTTTGAAGCACTGGATATTGCGCTCACAGCCTATGTTTTTTCATCCTTTAAAACAACAGCATCTCTGGTTCATGTATGATAAGAAGCGATACTATTTGTAACCATGTGCATTTGCTTGCTTTTCTATGGGTTGTTTAAAAAAATCTGTTACTGAAGGGTTGTTTTCCTTGTTTGCATGGCTGGCTTGTGAGGGCTTTAGTCGCTTGGTTCAGGTTTGATGATGCCCCACTTTGCATCTAAAACGTTTTGGCAAAGAGCATGAAGTGTTCTTCTTCTTCCCTGGGGGCTCTGCGGAAGCTTCTGCACTGGCTAAGCCTGCCCTTCACTGTATGTTTAAAAAATAAAAAGCAATTACCCCTGTTGTCAGGCAGCCGGTGAGTAATGTGCATCCTTGCCTCGGAGAAGGTTCCCAGCCCCCGTCATGCTCCTTGTGTATGGAAGCTGGGCTCATAATATCGCAAAATAAAATCCAGGATGGTGCCATCAGCCTGTGATTGGCTTTGGAGGCTGAAAAAGCATGAAATTTAATGGACTAAGCTCTAAAGTCAATAAAAGACTGTGTTTTGCCCTTGCTAGCCTTGGCTTGAGAGAAAAGTAACTGTGGATGATGTATTCAATTGGTAGGAATCACACGCTGTGGAAAGCACATTAGCATTTCAGATTTATAGTATTTCTAGTCCAACACCGTGTCAAACGATAGCCAGTAATTTCAGCAGCAAAAGTAAAACCCATGTAAAAAATGATTAAGCAACAACATGTCCAGAGGGCAAGATACTTTGAGTAAGTAGTTGGCCTTTGTCCTTGCTTAAATGTTTTTAACCTTTCTAGTGTTATAAGTGGATTGTAGATATATTTATAACGTGCATTGGTACTTGCAGTCGAACAGAAATCTTGAGCTAATGTTAGAGCTTATTAAATAAGACGCAGGAAGAGATCTATCACAATGGATATATTTTTAACATGAAAAATAGATTTTGTTCATTGTACTTTAGAAGGAAAAAACCCCACATGTTGTCGAGATAAATAGATCAGTCTAAAGTCAGTGTTGAGTTACATAAAACTTAACTTCAAATCATTAATGTTTAGTCATGTTATAAGTATCTGAAAACAGAGCTTGACAATCAGAAGACTTAAAATGTCAAGCATCCTTAACACTAGCCACTACTGTGAGCCTTACGTTGAAGTGTGAAATTCAACCTCTTGTGTTTACTGTGTTGAGATGCAGTTGTTGAAGATATTTACTGTATTTAAATTTTACAACAATAACTTAATGTACCTAATTGTTAATTACATTTTGCCACCCTGCTGCAACAGTGTACAAGGCCTTGTAACTGAACATCGGACTTAAGGAGCTTTCACTGGGCTCAGCAGGAACTCTTCTCCCAACCTATTTTAATTGCAGCAGCTGCCTCTCTTCTGACAAAAGCGTTGTTGAGGAGATGGCTTCACAAAGGATTTTCTCCCACCCTCCCCAGGAGGAGAGTACCTGGGAGACTCTGAGCACAAGGTAGGGATCCCCAAAGGGCTTAGCACATTGTAATGCAGAGGAAAATGAGACTTCTTGTGCCAGCGACAAACCTGTACCTCTGAGAATCACATTGCACCGCTGAGCTTYGTAGTCGGAAAGTGAGACTAGAGGAATTGCCTCCTTCCTTGCAACTGGGTCAAACAAGTGTGGCAGAGGCTGGCTGTGTTGCTTCCTTAATTGTCCATCTGCCTGAGAGCCTGCATCTTCAGACTAAAGGAGTCTGTGGGGTATCTTAGGTCATCTTTGCCTCACAGTAAGTCCTATGTCTGCCAACAGACATTCACAGCATCAGGGCTTAAGGTATTTCTATATCACTCAAAAGAAAAAAAGTGTTTTGCAGATTTTTGCAGGTGACTGGAATCCTTCTCTCTCCTCAGCTTTTTCCACTTCTGTGTTTCTCTGTTCCATAAGGGTTATTTTAATCTTTATTTTGCGGAACGATGGTGTGAGATGATAGAAGTTAAAAATTTTGGCCAGAACAGTTGTATGAAGACTTACTAAAATAGAGGCCTACAGAGCGTTATCTTCTTTCCCTCCTATAACCATTGTGTGTTTACCCACCTCTGCCACCACTGAAGTTATTAAAAAAAGAAAGAACCAAAACTAAGTTTGCCAGCTCAGGCGGAGAAGTGAAAAAAGAGAGTTGAGAAAATGTTGCCTTGTGCACCTGGAGCTACAGTACTGAGAATCATACAGATACTAAGATAGAAATACATATTGTTTATGTATGAATTGCAAATCATTTGCGAGTATCAACAAAAGACTTGATTGCAATTGAAATTGAGGAGTTCCTGGTCTTTTTGTATAAGCAACAAGTGATTTAGGCCCACAGGTGTAAGTTGCTGATGGCTTTTAGGGGCTGCACCTGGCTTCCTCAGCAGAGCTATGTGGACAGCTGCTCTGAGGAAGTATCTTCCCAAGTTATTTTAGTTGCTGTCTCAACTTTCCAGGCTGTGTCTTTACCATCTATCTTTGCTAGAATTGTAATAGTAGCATAAGGCAGAGGTGCGTGCTGTTCCCATGCAGCTGGCCCTCACAAACCTCAGGCTGGCCACCTGTATTGTACCTTCCTTTGTATCACGAGAGCTACCTGAATGCAAAACCAGCCTTCTCATAAGGATGTACCGTAACTGTCTGGATTTCTCACAGAAGTTTCATAGAAATTAACGCCAAGCAGGTGCGTTGCAAAATTGTAGTACGTAACGCATGCATGCTGCGCTTGATTCTTGCTTGCCTTAAACTGCATGCCATCATTCTCACAGGTGCAGAGCAAGATGTAGGAGTGGAAATTGCCACCAACTCAAAACTGTAGCACTTTGCACATTGATGGAAATGACTAATCAAGGTGCAAAGCAACAGCTTTCAGAATGTGGTCTTGAGTTTTTAATAGAGCTGTGGTTTTGCTAGGTCAGGAATGGTGGAGCTGTTTATTTTTTCTTGTGTTCCAGTGGACCAGTGGAAATAAATTTACTTTATTCTTTTAATCTTTCTCATAACCTTGTTAATTTTTCACTAGCTAGCATGTGTCTCGGGGCTGAATCCTGGGCTCTGCTTTGATACAGCTAATGAAAATTGCCACTCCTGTCTGCATCATTAGCCTAATGATAGTTAATAATACTTAGTACTTTGCACAGTCACTTGTATCTTCAAAGCACTTAACAGTTATTAACTAATTAATCCTCACAACGTGCCTGTGAGTTGGAAGGTAAATAAATATTAACATTCCCCTTTTAGCAAAGGGGGAACCAAATAGGAAGATTAAGTGATTTKCATGGACTTAGTGGCAGAGCTGGCAAGAGAACTCCTGTGCTTTAGTGCTTGTGCTTATCCTTCCAGCCACACTGGCTCAGTGTGAATTAAAGCCTTCGCAATTATCCTGTGTAGCCTTTCCGATTACTTTAGTACCTTTTCAGATATAAAGTTTGTCACATATGTGGTYGTAACTATCATACTGAAGGATGGTTGCTGCCCAGACCTTCCCATGTCCCATGGCACAAAACATGTGGGCAATACCAGGAGGGAGGCTACAACTCCCTTGTACTTCCCCCAGTAAATCCCTGCCAGGCCTATATTTAGAATGGGATTGCTCAGAAGAAAAATTCTGAGCCTTCTCACCAGGCCTGATTGAAATATATGTAATACCTGGCCATTGCTTTTACAGAAGAATATCAATTATTTATCCTGCTATTTTACTCGATGCTGAATTGAAGCTGGAGCACCTGAAAATGCTAAGTCTTGCTGTGGAGGCAATCCTGTCACTCACACTCACAGTCTTCAAGGAACATTTGTGAAACTATGGGAATTCTGTCCGATATACTTAAATATAATGAATATTTTAAAATGCAGTAAATTATTTTAAGCAACGTAAATGATTTTTCCTTTAACCAAGGCCCTATACTTTCCTTGAAGCTTCTGTGTTCTGCAAGGAGATCACATCTTAAATGACTCCAGAAGGCTCTGGGTAAGTTTTCACATTGACAAAGCCTACAAACAAAAATGTGGTCTAAATACTAAAAAATATTTATGTTAGTGAACATAAAGAATGCCATTTGTAATGGATATGTAGTTCAAAGCTCAGCTTCCGCGTCGTCAGCCTCATCTGCTGGAAGAATCATTCCCATCCTTTTACCAGAAGGGGGGTCACGGTAAGGATGAAATGCCTTGGCAATAGCTTTGGCCACACAGTGTCAGGTGGAGCATGAGGATGTGCTCCTGGATCCACTCCAGCAGCTGCAAAACGCTCGCGTGTCTCAATCGTAGCCCTTCCTACCCTGAGACGTCCTTCTCTATGTTCCCTACACTGTACACTTTGGAGGTGGTGAAGGCTCGGTGATGGCAGCTCTCTGCCACCCAGGGATACCCGGCCAGGGGTAAAGCTGGAGTGCGATCCTCTTTGCTGGCAGTCAGTCTAACATGGGTACAACGAAGGAGGAAATGTGGCCCTGTCGACCTTCATACCTTTCACTGTGACAGCATTTGATATCTACTCTGAGACACATCTTGGGGGGGCTCTTTCACAGCTGAGAGAATTAATACTTTATTCTGCTGAGCTTTTAAATCTGAAGACAGAGATGTTTGTGTCTTTTATTCCCCATGGCCTCGTTGTTCGTACTGGTCTGTTGTGTACATGCTGAAATGTTAATAGCTGCCATGATGTAGGAAGACCCCAAGTTGTGGGACGAGGAGGTGCCAGGTAGAAGATTCTCATGTCCTGCTGTGTCAGCTTATCCGGGTCACCACAGCCTGCCTTTATCCGAATTGCTCCTGCTTGTCATTTTGACATCTGTGAGAGGAATGGGCCAGAACTGAGCTCAACATTTTGTTGAGTTGTTATCCCTATTTCGCACTTGCTAATTGCCCATTAGAGCTGGGTGATCTGCCAGAAAATAGGTTATAGAGACTGGAAGCATAAGTGATTTTATCTTGAATTTAGTGAAAGCTTTCAGCCAGAAACATAAGGCAGAGTTAGGGTACTTGGAAAATGTTTTAGTGTTTTCTAAACACTTTCCCCCTGTACTTAGCACCGGTGAGGCCGCACCTCGAATACTGTGTTCAGTTTTGGGCCCCTCACTACAAGAAGGACATTGAGGTGCTGGAGCTTGTCCAGAGAAGGGCAATGAAGCTGGTGAAGGGTCTGGAGAACAAGTCTGATGACGAGCGGCTGAGGCAACTGGGACTGTTTAGTCTGGAGAAAAGGAAGCTCGGGGGAGACCTTATCGCTCTCTGCAACCACCTGAAAGGAGGTTGCAGCGAGGTGGGGGTCGGTCTCTTCTGCCAAGTAACAAGCGATAGGATGAGAGGAAATGGCCTCAAGTTGCGCCAGGGGAGGTTTAGATTGGATATTAGGAAAAATTTCTCCACCGAAAGGGTTGTCAAGCATTGGAACAGGCTGCCCAGGGAAGTGGTGGAGTCACCATCCCTGGAGGTATTTAAAAGATGTGTAGATGCGGTACTTAGGGACATGGTTTAGTGGTGGACTTGGCAGTGCTAGGTTAAAGGTCTTTTCCAACCTAAATGATTCTATGATTCTAAACAGAACATTCAATTTCAAAAACACTGAAAATTCAACCCCCCAAAATCATGTTTTTGTTTTGGAAGTGACTACTTTGTTGTAAAAAACAACATATAAGGTGGTTTTTATGAAATCCAAAACTTAAAACTTGTTGAACAACATATTTGCTTTAACTCAAAATGGCATTTTGGATTTTTTTTCCTGTTGTTCTGATAGTAAGAATACTTTGCATTGAAGGAGAATGCTTCGGATCTTTGCATTGATCCCAACTTTTTGGTAGTTCAGCCACTAGTCCAAAAACTATGGTTTGTACATCTTGGCTCTTAGTCCAGTTCTAAGTTTATTTATCATATGCGTCTAGGTGGGATTATTCCCATCTTTTTCCCCTAATGGTTGCCTTGCTGATGAGCTTTTTTGCTCAGAGCAGTAAAATACCCATCTATTGCTTGTACCAAATTGTTTCTATATGGTGGCTGGCAAGCGAGCTGTAGGCTCCTTCCCCTGCTTGTGTTGTGAGACCTGCTAAGAGCCAGGTGAGCGGGAGAAGGGCTATGTGGTTCCCTCCTGCTGTCCACAGGAGGAGTGGGACATACAACATGTCTGTAGCATGATGTACCCACCATCTTCTCCATGGGGATCCACTCACGCTCGGAGCTGGCTATAGTCTGATATTGCTCATAGAAACACTTGGAAAACTAGCAAAGCCTAGAAAGGTCACGCGGAAATGGTACCTGTGTTCCTCTGTACAATGCAGAGGAGTTTAAGAGGATATTCACCTCTCACTGTTTAGACTGTAGTGTGCATTTTAAAATTGCGCTTCAGAACACCATTCCTGCGACTCCCGCTGGCATCCTGATAGCAAGTGAAATGGTCTGTGCTGCCAGAGGCAGAAGGACAGGGTGTAGAGAAAACACAATGGCTTTTTACAAAATGCTCTCCTGATTTCCCACCCACCTAACATCAGAAAATGCTTTTCCGATTCAAATACATATTTAATATTCTATACTTAAAAATTCTCCCTGCTCTGTTAAGCCAGTGTCAAATCTCAATGGCAGCAGGCTTTATACTGCTTTTTAAGAGTCCACACAGCTGCACTTACAAATGACATCATTTTTCATGAGAGTAGGTGCTGTCAGCAGGAACCTCAGAAATTGTGGGGTGAACAGATTGCTTTATTTTCAGCTTAATAAAACTCTTGCTATAACTAATAAATTGGTTTGTGTGGATTTTCAGAGGAGCAAAGTGATCCAGTTATCTTTCTTAGCAAGCTGTTCCCTTGCCTTAGCGAAGTAGGACAAGTATTTGGCAGGGGCAGCTACAGAGCTGCCTGGGGGCTCCAGGTCCGAGCTGGAGCTGAGGAGAGGTGGACTGTTGCAGCAGTGCCTGAGGCAAGACGAAAAATTTGATTAAAAGGAATTTTCAGACACAGGCTTTTGTCCTGCAGATTTCTAGGTATGAGGAGGAGGGTGGGAGGGAAGTGAGCCTTATGATAGATGGCATGGCTGTGGYGTTCAGGTACCCCCGCGCTTTCTGGGACACAGACCGTCTTTTTCTTGTGTGTTTGTCGATCTCACATGAAGGTAAAGTCTTCCTTTGGCTGCCTCAGCACCAATCATGGGTAATACATAATAACAGCAAATTTAGCAAGTGTGCAATCTGCAGTCAGCATGACACAGTGAGTCTTGCATCCTATTTGCCATAGGTGTTGCAAAACTGAATTTAAAATGGCAATTGGGAAGTGCAGAGTTTCCAAAACATTTTTTTACTGTTTCTGCTTTGATCCCTGACTACCTCCGGAAAGGAGAGTGTGTAAAGACGCCCTCGACAAGTTTTGTCTTTGTTTCCCAGCTGTAGCACCTGAAAGTGTGAGCACGGTGAGCGCTGCCGTATTGTTTTCCTCACACGAGCAATGCCTAGGGCCATGGTAATCTTTCACTCTGTCCAAAACCAACTGCTCTCCTTTCGCAGGCACACGCTCTTTGGCCGATTATCCACAGCCAGTCATCCAGCTTTCCCCGGTTACTGATATGTTTTGAACAAACACAGATGAGGGGAAGTATGAGACACCACGTTAAAACGCTTCCTGCCCAGTCCCTCAAAGAAAGGTCCTTGTACAAATGCCTGACATACAGATCGTTTTCGACCTTTGATCATCTGTCATTTTGTTGTAAGAAAGCATGCCATCATTTGCCACCGTTTAAAATAGACCCAAAGGAAGTCAGGGCTTAATCTTAACCTCAAACACATTGAGCCCTGTATTTCCTATCCAGCCATGCACCGTGCTATCTGGTTTCCTACACCTCAGCCCTGCTAAGTTTAGTTCCTCCCAGTCAGCTGCTAAGAAGGAAGGGAAACCGTGTTCACTGTGGATAAAGCATTTGCTGTCCACAGCTCTCCCGGCCTTTACATAGTGGTAGAAAACAATACAGTTTTGAGGTTTCTCAGTTTTAAAAAAAATACATATTTTTAATTCTYTTCCCTCTTACTCTTCATTTGTCCTGTGGGTTCATACATTTAAATCTTTGATGCCATGCTTTCTTGGGCTTCTCTAGGAAGAACGTTGTTACTTGCATGCTTAGGCATAATCATTTAGCACTTTTGAATATCATGTGGTTAGACCATTGCTAAATTCAACATTGGAGTGTTATGCATTAATTAATATTATATCAATCCAGTGCAGTCACTCAGGTCTTTCATCTTAGAAGATAAATGAATGAGTAGGAATATATAATGTACCATACAGGAATTGAGATTGCCTCACCAGAAATCTTGATTTATCGTAGAAAGTATCTGCGTAAAATAGCTGTGATAAAACTGACCTATTTTCCCTTTATATCAGTATGATTCCTTGTCCATTTACTTCAGGCAAACAGATTTTTATCACGGAGGAACTGGCTGATTTCTTTTTTTGAGGTAGTCTCAGGCCCTGCTGTGAAAGCCACAGACCTCTTTCGTAGCATGTCTTCTGGGGACCTTAAATATTTATTAACTCATTTGCTTCCCCCCCTAATTTTTAGTAGAATTATGATAATTTTGACATAACGGTACCCGCTGGGTTATTGGGCCATGTCTGGCAGCCACATACCACAACATGCAGATGGTTCAGCATCCACGAGCTGGAGCTGGCTGTTCGGGGAAGATTTGGCGAGTCTCTACCCCTGCCGTACAGCGATCTGTTTTCCCAGTGATAGCAGGGCACTTCCTGGCAGAATTTTGGGTTTGGATGATTTACAAAGCAAAAATCTTAGCAACGTTAAGATCTCTGTGAAACCTACAGGACTGGGAAAACTCACTCTTTGTCCCACCTGATTCTACTAAACATTGGTTAAATTCCTCCTTTCTGTTGTGTTCACACACCTCCAGCATTTCGAATCATAGAAGGAAAAAATCCTTTTGATGGAAAGGATTTACAACACCATTACAAGAGGCAGAAGAACCTGAAATGCCATTACAAGAGGCAGAAGGGGCTGAAGACCTTTCAGTGTTTCTATAGAGGTGCTGTTCACCTTTCCTAGAGTTGCATACAGTTTTATCTGAGTTGTTCTGATGTTTCCACAACGTTATATCCTTCCACTCCTGCTTGGTCCTTGCTTCTGAATGGCAGAACTCATAAATTAGTTTTGAATTTGGTATCAGGATCCACTTCTCTTCTCTTAGCAGCAGGGTGAATAAAAACATCCAGTCGAACCTAAAATACAACAGACTTCTGTGGAATATTAATGTATGACAAGAAAAGAAAGGTTAACTTCATTAAACTTAAAATAGGGTAGGAAACACTACCCTGCATTTTTATTTTAATACATGGATGTATCTCATTCCTTCCCACCTTCCCCCCACGTAATTACTTAATTCTCCTCTCGTTTTACCCATTTTAAAGTGGGGTAATTCATGAGCTTCCACATTCCCATTTTCAATTAGAGGCAAATTGGGCCTGATGTCTGCATACCTTTTTAAAATGAAGCAATTAAATGTGTGAAGGAAAAAGCAAAACATGAAGCTAATACAGAGCATTGTCCTACAGATAAGGACAGAAAATGCACAGGATGAGCATGTAAAGAAAATGCTTAAGAAAAAATTGTCTGGAGCATGTAATTGAATTCATGTAATCCAGTCATGGAGACAGAAGAGCCTGACAGTACTGCTGTATTAGTCTGCTCAGAGATGGCTGAAAATATAAGATGAAAATACCTGGATGCTCCTGGCTCCAGAAAACTGCTCTGACACATCTTTGGCCAGTCAGGACTGGTTAATACAAAATTCAAAGCTGAAGGTCCTTCTGAGTCAAGGGAGACTTCTGTGATGAGGAAGCTCCTAGTACACTGAATAACCCTGGCAAGTAAGTCGTCACCAAGCTTACTGTGATACCACACGAGAGTGGGGAGATACTTGCCTGATTATTCTCGCAAGTGTTGGGATTCATAATCTGCCACCTTTCCTTCAGCTGGTGTGTACATAGCTCATCTCACTGGTTTTAATGCAAAGTACGGTAATACTCAGCCTAGTTAAGGATGGCTAAGTAGCCCAGATTAAGGAGCTTTAATAAATGTTTGCTCCAGGCCCAGCTGTGTTGGAAGGAGCATCTCAGTGACGCTTCCCAATTACTGTAGACTCAGAGAACCGTTTATTATCCTCGTGTAATTCCAAAGGTAACATGCTGTAGGTTTGCAATAACACCTTTGGGTTTTATCGGTAATTTTAACACTTACTCCTTATTTCACTTAATAGATTTAAGAACAGATACCTCCATTCTCTGGAAAAAATGATCAGCAGGAAAGCCCAAATCCATCCGTTTGTCTGTCATGTGTTGAGCAAATGGTGCTGACACCAGGAAACGTGCAGCACTTGACGCCTGCGTTTTGTAAGTGCGTGGATGCAGCCAGCAGGCATCGCCTGCAGTCAGCACTTCGGAGTGCTGACAGCATCCTGACAGATAGTCGTCGAGGACTGAAAAGAGGATAAATGACTATAAAAAGCATATAATTACATTTTTATGTGCATAAATATGTACGTTAGTGAAGACTTAAAAAAATTACCATCTATCACAGACTAATGTATTATTTAAGCAACTTTTTGAGGTGTAAATAAATTTTAAACTATTTTAAGAATACAGTAGTTTTTAGGATGATAGTTCAGACTTTGAAGGTATCTGTGGTGGGGCGGAGGAGCTTTGCAGGCTGACTGGCAAGTTCCTGCTCTTGCAGCTGCTATCCCTGTTATAACAGGAGACCAGCATGGTGTCCTCTGCCCACAAACTGAGGGGCAGTTTGGCAAACTGGAGCAGAAGGAGACCCCTGGACATGGCCAGGAGTTATGTGACTCCCTGGAGAGGTGGGCTGAGGTGAGAGAGGAAAGGAAGGAAGGAGCTGGTGATTAACAGCCATCTAAGGAGACAGACTGATGGCAGACGAAGGCTTGGAGGGAGATGCTAGGAATAGTCACGTAACATGGCAAGCTTAGCTTTATCCAGCTCAAGTGTGGATGCATAGACAGGATGTGCAGACCCTTCGCTGTCAGAACCAGGCTGCGTTTGCACAAACGCCGTGCTGCTCGGGTACTCCTGTAGTGAAAATACAGGTGGAGGCTGTAGGTCCCCAGCACAGCGCGTCCTGCAGCCACCCGTGAGGCAGAGCAGCCTGGCCAGACGGTGACCCGGGCAGTGGCAAAGCACCCGCTTTGGTTCCGAGGGGAGGCGAGCACGCAGCAAGCCAGTATAAATACGGCTCTGGCCAACAGGCTCTGGCTGAGAGGACAGATTTCCAAAACAGAGTTTGAGAAAAAGCTCTGTGGATAAATCAGTTCCTTCAGGAGGTTTAGGAGACTGCTGTACGTTGGGTTTACAGAGACATCAGCTCCTGCCTCTGCTCTTCTGCTCATGGCTCAACTCTCACTCTTCTTCCCAGGTCCTTCAGCCGTTCTCCACATTGCTCCACTATACAAGGAGAAGAAAATCCCACGCCAAGGTGCCTTAACCATCATCCCACCGTCTACACCCTCCTTGGAAACTTGCCCTGGTTGTCTAAGGCAGCCGCAGGCAGGCTGGAGTGAGCCGGGGCCTCTGCCCCGCTGAGCTCTCTTCCAGTTTTGCCTCTTCCTGCAACATTTGTGTTTTGGTTGGTGCTTGCAGCCTGCCTGCGGGCAGGAGCGAGCCGGGGCAGCAGCCAGCTCACCGGCATGGGTGGCATGAGGATTCGCCTCCGGGACTCTGGCACTCGAGGGGGTCCTCGCAGAGATCGCAGAGAGTGACCCTCAGAGCTGAAAGCAGCACGGTAAAAGGTTTTTGGGACCTCCGTAGGGAGTGATGTGGAACATTTATGTGTGTACAGCATCTAGCTATCCATTAGGAAAAAAACATGAATGAACTTTGATGGCAGGGCAATATTCCCGACATTACACTGATGAGTTACCGTGCACATTGCATGACATCCGTGCAGAGCCTTGAGCAACGGATGACTAAGTATCATCTGATTCTCTATTATTAAAAAGTAGGTGAATGTGTGTGTTTCACTAAGGAAGGAAATGATGAAATTGGGGCGACATACTTGGAAAGAACTCCATTTCAAAACCCCTTTTTCCTTTTCAAGGCAAAGGAGTTGCTGCTAACAACTTCAGGCAGGGTTGGAAAAAGCCAAAATGATAAGAAAGCAGTCTTTTGCTTTTAAGTCTTTTGGAGTTATGATAGCGAGATAGTGATAGAAATTTTATTGTGCCTGTTTCCAGTGTGAAACTATGGAGCGGGCAGAAGATTTCCTGCTGCCTTTAATAAGAATTGGGTAACTCTTTGAACTCAGACGCGTGCCCGGTTGTGCTCTGAATTTAGAAATCAAGCATTGCTCCCAGCAATGACTTTTTAAAAAATTGATTTTCTTAATGTAAATCATCTTCTAAGGTGACCTCGGGTGAGGCAAATCAATACAGGACTGCTGAAAGCAGCACTTGCTCTCAGCAGAAATACCGACACCGGAGTCAGGCAGCCCCAGCCCCATGGCAGCCCTAGCCCCATGGCAGCCCTGCCCRCACCTGACCCTGGCTGCTCATCCTTGCCCTGGGGAGCCGCCGGTCCCTGGCACCCTCACATGCAAGTAGGTAACGTGGAGGGTGAGCTGAACCCATGGAGGTCCTTCGGCTGTACCAAAGCAGCAGGCTCTCAGGGGGACGCTGCAGACCTTCAGCTCGCCGTGCTGTTTTGTGAGACAGGCTCACTGGGACCCCCTGAGCAGGAATAATGGCCTTCGATTAGTCTGTAGCTTGCCGGGATCCAGGGGATTGCAGGCTGAGCAGTCTGGCTCAGGCAGTGCGTCGAGCACGGTGCATGGCCATCGCTCACTAAAGCTTATTGCTCTCTGTTATTTTAAATATGCGCAGGGAGAAGAGAAGCTTTTACTACTTCAATGCTATTATGATCATATATGCAGGCTTAACTTCTCTGTGACTTTAAATATTCCTGTGAAAAGCACAGGAAATAACAGAAATGCAAAATAAACTCAAGAAACTCGATAGCCTGTGCATCACTGTAATTTCCATTATTTCCTGGGTTTGACTAGCTCAGAAATACTGCAGGAAGTGCTTTTTCTTGCGATATTTTTGCTTCCTCCCTCAGCAGAGTGGAAGCATTACACAACAGCATGTGAAAATGAGAGAGGGACCCGCACCGCCGGTGGGCCAGGTCATGGGAGTCCTGGATTTCTGCTTTCTATGGCTGTTCCCGGCTCGGCAGCGGAGGGGCGAGGGCCGAGGGCTGGTACGGCGGCGCTCGCCAGCTCTCAGCAGCCGGGAATGCCTGGTCCCCTTTGGGGAGGGTGGGCTGTGGGCAGGCACGGGGTGGCAGGAGGGCACTGGCATCACTTCTTCCCTCTCCTCGTTACTCGACGCCTGCAGAGACGCTGAGCAACCTGAGGTGTTGCTTTGCAGCTTTAGGCCAATTTTTACTGTACCTGAGTGAATCTGTCCAACACCCACATACAGCTTGATAAACACCCGGGAGGTTTAGCCAATTCCTTGTGCGTACTTCATCGTTTTGAGACATTTTGAGATCTCATTTAAAGATGTGAATTCCTGCGACCTTCCTCCATCTAGGCTGCACGCTGACCAGTCAACATTCAGTCTGGTGAGCCAGAGCATATGCATTAAATCCTGCATTAAAGCTCTGCTGATAACATTATGCTTATTAAATAATACAAACATTTTTCCTGTTTGCCAAACAGTGGGGATCCCTAGTGCCCACTGGGGAGGCATGAACTATAAAAGCCTCCATTCTTTTTTAATTAGGCCATATCTAATTAAAATGATTGCCTGCCATTCCTAGCATTTATAAAGTATTTTCCAACTCAGCGTGACTCATGGGGCTGTACGGAGACAGACCGCACTGCAGTCTATGTGGGATGTGTTTGCCTGTGCTGTGCAATTGTCCTTTATCATCATAGGCGGGCGGTGTTTGTCTGAATTATTATTTAGCATGTACTGCCAGCTGTCCAGGCCTCTTCGGTTCCTCTTATAAATTAACTGATTAGTCTATTTTGCATACATATGAAATCTGGGTTTGAGATCCAGTTTGGGGCTCTGAATGGACAAATTAATTTGGAGGTAGAAGCGGGACTGTCCCTAGAAGTGACTGACGGGGAATTTAACAGCTCGAGGTGCCAGGCTGGTTCGGTAGTCAGCTCTTGCAACCATGTGGAAACACTTGCAGTCTTTCTATTAACCTGGGCGGGAACGGGAACCACTGCATGTGCTTCAAGCAGCCCACTCAAACTCAGCCCATAAGGAGCGGCTGTTTTGGAGGGAAGCAAAGACCCTGGCCATTAAATGGTGTAGGATGCCATAGGCAACCCCATTAAAGCCAAGGTTAGCCAGCAAAACCCGCTGGAGAGGAGCCAGGTGTTCCCTGTGAGGAGAGAGCGACCAAAAGCCAGCCTGGAGTGATGGGAAGAGGTAATGGGCTGTGGCGGCACAGGTTTTGCCTACGTTTGCCTGAAGAATAAAAGTGTGCCTGAAGAGAGCGTGGGGTGCGGCAGAGCGTGCCCCGGGGGGGAAGCGCCCGGGGGGGGAAGCGGCCCGGCTGGTTTGCGCAGGGCAGGGGCGGTTTGCAGGCAGCAGCTCCCTGCGGGCGCAGCGGGCGAGGGACGGGGCTGTGCTGGCGCAGGGGGGACGCTGAGCGCTCGCTCGGGCGAGCGTACGGAGCTGCCCGTGGAGCTGAGGGTGGTTGCTGCAAACCGAGCAGTAGGGCCTGGAGGGATCGTGCTGGTTTGGTGGGATCTTGGCTTGAAACATGCAAAGTAACGCGTGAGTGCGTGGAAACCCCAGATTTTCGGGCTGACAGCTGAGTCCCCAGGCATGGAGGACTGAGGTTTTGCAGGCTGTAGGGTTTAGAGCAGCAGTTCAAAGGGGCCAGACATCCTCCTCGCGGGAGGTATGTCCACACTGGAAGGACGGTGTGGAGTGGAGCAGAGTGAGCCCCYGTGGGAGCCCGCGCTCCTGAGGGGAGGCAGGCAGCAAAGCAGTGCTTCTGCTGGGGGATGTGCAGGGCGGCTCCCCTTCCCTYCCAGACCCCTGCTTCATTCCCCGCCACGTAACCCTCCGGCTTTTGGCTCCCTCGGTGGTGTTACAGCACGTCGGTATGAAAGGTGGTGGAGACGTGAGGGGTGAGAAGCGGGCGAGGACACGATAGCAGGATGCTGAGTGAGGAGATACAATGGCAGTGGCAGTCGCTGATGGAGCAACTTAAAAGGCTCAGCTCTGCAAATTACAGCTTGTACGGGTGAGCTGAAGCTGTTGCTGGTGTCAGTGCAAGGTTTACAATCATATTTCAGCTCTTGTTCTCTTTCACTTTCACAGCTAGTATTTTTGGTAAGTTTTTCTTCCAAGGGTTATTACGGTGCATGAAACATAGGTATGATGCTATTGTTGTCTTTCCTTTAAGTCAGGACATCCCAAGTAAGACCTGACAAGACATGGAATTAGGTTAAACTAAAATCTTACCATATAAATTTAAGTTTTTAGTATAGGCTTGCCCATCTGAAATTATAGCATCTTTATTCTCAATGCTGTACCTAATACAAAGCAAGATGTAATACCGTTCTGTGAGCTGATAATCTAAAAGGCAGTGCCTTTAGAAAAAAAGGTAATATTTTCAGCTTTATTTTATAGGTGAGGAACTGGGACACAGAGAATCAAATTACTCCCATGTCATGCAGACTAGGAATTAACATGTGTCTTGAATTTCCAGTTTTGTCTTAACCACAAAAACAAATTTTCTCTCTAAGTAGGGATGGTTTGTTCTGGATTTTAAAACATTTCTTAAATGGAGTGATAAAATAATTTAAAACTCTTTCTGTGTTATGGTTGCTCCCTAGATGCATAACTAGCTTTATGGCTGCAGCCTTTTCTTCTCCTGTTGTGGATCAAAATACAAATTTTCTTTCCTCGTGCAAGACAGTGTTTGCTATGAGTACTTCTTTTCTTCATTGTACCTTGAGAAACAGTTGCATGCATCATCCAAGTATGAGCTTCGCACTATTTCTGGTAGTAAAACAACAATAATAAAACTGCCTGGCTCTTTCTCCTGCAGACAAACACTGTGGTAATTAATGTGAATGCAATTATTCATCAACTGCCACTCCATTGGCTTTTTTATGGGTCATTCTTCGTGCTCTTTTTATTTCTCCTTAATTACATGGTAGGGAAAGAAGAAGCTGAGGTTGTGCATGGGACAGGGCTGGCGGTTGCCAGCTGACAGGGATGAACTTTGGAGTCATCTTTTCCTGTTGTAGAACACAAAACGAGTTGATGATCTAACACCCAGGTTAGGTCCTGCTGCCATGACTGGCAGGTCGGTTTTCTCCTCTGAGTTGGTGCTGGAGCTGAGGTTTTTCTGAGACGCTGCCGTGCTGAAGCTGCTGCTGAGCCATCYGGATTGCCATGCTCATGTCCCGCTGGAAGCCTGATTTGCCTTCAAATTTAGGAATGCACTGATTGCACCTCGAGAGCTGAAGGCGGCACCTGGGGCACATTTTGGTAGGGGCAGCTATTTCTACCAGCAGGAGGTGTTGGGTTAGACTGCCTGGGTCCCAGTGCCTTTTCAGCAATTTGTTTCTCATTTCTTAATACAACAGTATTATTCTGGATACCTGAACTTCTCACAGGAAAAGCATTGGGAGGAGGGTGTTAAAATGAAATTAGGGGATAACAAGTTCATACTCGTTTCTTCTGCTCTTTCCCCCGCGTGGCTGTAAGAGACAGGAAATTGAGCGAGACAGACCTTTGGGCTGGGCTGAAAAGGTCTCTCGCCTCTTTGCATCTCACAAAACCAAGTTCCCTCCACCCGAAGCGGGGTAGCACCGCTTACCCTCCATCGCTCGCCTGCGCTGTGTCTGGGTTTGCTTTCCTTCCTGAGCTGAACACGTGAGTTCAACGCGAGCTCACACACCAAAGCACAACAGAGAATGGTAAACCGGCCTGTTAGGTTTCATCTGGTTTCACCGGTTTGCACCCGGGCTGAAAAGAGTTTTCAGCCTGAAACGGCACCTTAAAGCAGAGGAGTTACTTTTCAGCGCCCTTGTACACAAAATGGTTGCAGCTCTTCTGAAGAAAGAAACCCAGCTCACCTCTCCCCCAGCTCTGGTCCTCCCTGGCAGCACTGGAAAGATGGACCTGCCTTAGGTCGCCTGGGCTTTGGCCAAAACGATCTGCATCTGAAAGGGAAATACTGCCAGAGCAGTTAAATTTAGCCTTGTTAATTATTCCTGGCAGCTCACGCAGTGTCAATTAAAGAAGGATTTACATTCCCCAACGATTTTAGCATAATTTTCACTTTCGATCTTAAGTCCTAAATATGCTATCTGTCTATTAGAAGATGGTCGCTTCCCCAAATAATTTAAATTCATGTTATTTCATGAATGAAAAAAAAGGGTTTCTTTCCTGTAGGAAATCATTAGTATATGTGCTTTTAGCTTGTCTTTTTTATTAGCTTTACACATGCTACCTTTCGTTTGGTTGCTTTTGTTTACCTGCTGTCAAACTCTAGAGACCCTGTAACCCTAGCTCTCTATTTGTCAGAGTTAACGTAGGAAAAAATGTGGGGGTTTGTGTTTGGTTTTGTTTTCCAAAGTGAGGAGTACAGCTAGACCACAGGCAGGCACTGCTGTGCAACCAGTCGTTAGAATTGCACCAGGAGCAGGACAGCAATTCGAAAGCCTGTAAGGTAACAGGAGCGTATGCGGAGGTGCAGCGCTGCCCTGGCTTGCTATTAGCCCTGCTGGGAGATCCGCGCTGTGTGCACGAGAAATGGCGTAGCCACGCAAAACTGTTCAGCGGCAGAGCTGTGTTGTCACCTTGTCCTACGGTGTGCTGCATGGACCAGGGCTGTGTGCCAGCCTCACGCCCTGGGCGAGGGCAGGAGCTGCACCAGCCTTACGCTCCAGCAGTGGCTTTTTCCGTGTGTGAAAGGTGCGTGAGTGGCATTTCTATGGTGGACATTTCTATTATATCTGGTACCAGGACTGGAGGAATTTCTGTACTGGCATCCATAGTGGAACTGAGCGTTGGGAATCAAAGTAGGTATTGAAAGCAGAACTGTTGCTATGTTATAGCATCATGACGTTCTATCATTGCTGTGGAAAGTAATGTGATGATCAACGAAAATAATTCAGGTAGCTAATTCTCCTTCCTTCCATGCACTGTCTTGTTTCACACGGGTATTAATAATGTTAAGCTTCCATTCTTGTCAGTGATAAAAGCAGATCTCTGTAAGCCAGCTCAGCCATAAAAAGGGTAAACATCTATGTGCAGTAACTGAGCAGATGAGTGAAAGGAGCCCTCAGAGCTCAAAGTCTAATAATAATGTTTAAGAGAGTTTTGCTAAAGTCACTGTACAGAGCGGGATTGCTGCTGCCCTTGAAGTTAAGCACTCACATATGCTCTTTGTGTTTGCCAGCACGGTAGTGCAGGGACAGTACCAACCTGTGAAAAGCACCACATCCTTCATAGCATTTTATAAATTAGCAGAATTTCCAGACATAGAAGGACCAACAATTTTTTAATAAGAGTAGAATTTCTTTGAGGTCGAAAGAACATCGCTATCCAGGGATCTGCTGGCTGAGACGGCGAGGCACGCAAACGCGCTCTGGAGACAGCAAACGCGCAGGGTTTTACAGACACCAAATACCTTGGTGGTTAAGGAAACTGCTCCATCCCTGCACTACCGTTTATATCATAATTGCATTAATAGTTGTAATAGCTCGGTGGGTGTAACTGTGAAGTAAATATAAATTTGTGTGTCCTGTGAACAGGTAAAGTGTGTGTTGAAAGACAGAAGCAGATGTTTCACGTTGCTTAATAAACACGTTCCCAAGCTGTCACTTCTTCATCCTCTACATCCACCCCAAGAGATTCAAAGTATAATGTCTGTTTGTAAACATGATCAGGTGTGAGTCAGTAAAAGGAAAACAGTGCAGTATGAAATGGTAAATTGCACATCTATATGCTCATCTACCATAATATACTGGGTCTGGGAAGAATTTTAGCTAGAAAAATCATCACAATACCTTATGAAGGAGCATCATGCCTCTCTCCTCTGTTCGCTGCAGGCTCCTAGGTTATTTCTCTGTGGAAAATACACAAATGTAACACTCATTTCCTTTGTAGTCATACCTGCCACCCCTTATTCTTACAGTTTCCGATGATAACTAACATAAAGTAACAGCTGGTATCTCCCAAGAAGCGCTTCCTTTATCTTCATCAATAGATTCATTTAAATATCAAAAAATGCTCGCGATGACAGTAAAAATAATYATCTCCCTAAATTCAAAACAAGAACCTTTTATTCCTAATCTTTCGAGCACTCCTTTATCAAAGAAGCTGATTCTCTGCCGATGTGCGTTTCGCGTAGCTGCCGGTGCTCGTGCGGAGGCTGCGTACAGCCCTTCTGCCTCGGCAGCCTGCGAGGTGTCCAGTGGTACCCAGGGGGGTGAGCTTTCAGGGTCAGAAGGGGCAGCAATTAAATGAAATTATCTTGAGAGTTTGTAGCTCTTGCTTTGAAACATTAACTAACTTTGGCAAATAAGAGTGGACAAAAAACCTCGCTTGTCTTTTTGAACAGCACTTTAAAACTATGCGTGGTCAACATGGCGAAAGGGCGGCTTTTAGCTGTAGTCTCCTTGAGCAATCCCTAGCACTGTAGCTGAAAACTTCATGTGAAGTTTGTTGTTGTTGTCTGCAACATTTGGTTGCAGGTTATTACCTGAGTTTGTTATTGTTGTTCCTACTGAATCAATAGGCTTTCAGAGCTGAAGATAGCACCAAGAAAAGGGAAAGTGATCCCTGTTTCATGCCCAACGGTATACTTGGCAGGCCCGAAGAATGCCAGGAACGTACCGAATGCACACAATGAGCAAGGGTTGGAAATAGGTCGTCACTCACGCTTCGGGCAGATCATGTGTCAAAGATGCGGTCGGCTCGCGTGAAGAAGGACAAAAGCACCCCTGGCTCCCCGGCAAATTCAGCTGAGGAGAGGTGCTGTCACGCACCAGTAAAACTGCCTGTGCCCCGACAGGTAATGGACAAACCCTTATCTCTGCGCTCATCGCCTGGCCTTGCATTTAAGTATTTTCAATTTTCATTTATTTATTTCATTTTTGTTAGAATAATTATTTTAGTTTTTGACTATCCAAATGGCATTTTACTTGAATGGAGTACACTTGCGTGGCACTTCAAAGGCTTCCTCCTCCACAGCCATTTCCAGAGGTTTTTGTGCCTTTTGATTTTTGGGAATTCCTGGGTTGGTCTTTGCTCTTTCATTTTTAAATGAGTACCTGGTGGTTGTCATCCGTTGCGTTTAGGATTCAAGGTCAATACTGCCAAARCGAGATCATTGATCACTGAACATTGATTGACTTCAAGCCAGCACAAATTCACTAATGTGAGTTAGGTAGCACCTCCTACCAATAGTGTTCTTAGACATAAAATGTGATCGCTGCAAGGATTCAAATAATCTTTTCTTTATTTTCAACATGAACTTTGTTTCATAAGCGAAACTCTTTCCTGTGACAATCCCGTAAAACCGAAGAAGCCTTGCTGCAAGCTCTCGTGCTGAAAGCCAGGGTTATTGCGGACTCACACCCAAAGTGCCCTACCTAGGGACCAGGTTAGTTCCTGGTGTAATTTCTGCCTCTGCAGCTTGGCCCTGAGCAACGACCGTTTTGACCTTATATCCAGCAAGTTTGTTTATCCCTGGGATGTAGGGCCTGGCTGGCCATGCCCATCCCGGGAACGGTGCGGGAGCCTCCAGACGACGTACAGCAGGCACCCTGCCAAGGAAAACCTTACACTTAGAAACACTGTCTTTAAATAACGTGTCTTACTTCTGTAAACTTGCGGCAACATTACATCAGATGCTTTTACTTCTCAGAAACTTGAAGGCAGTCAACCCGTAAGAAATACCCCCGGTATTTCCCTGAGACTGATACAGCTACTGTTTTGCGCCGGCATTGTTCAGAATCACTTGTATCAGATGTCTTTTGTTAGCCTGGCTGTGCCTTGCAAGGGAACGCGGATTGTCAGCTTCGGGATTTCTCTGGAAAGAATTCGCTGTGATTGTAGGGCATCAGGAAACGTCTTTTTTTCTGTGGAAAGATGAGGGATTTTGGCAAACAGTGAATAGCATGATCAAATAATTTACAAGTGTGACTTTGAGTTTGTTTGCTTTCCCTGAGCTATTTATGCAGCACACGTTTGAAGGCAAGCTGTGAGTATTATGCAAAGAAATCTGCTAGCATGCAATCTCCAAGAGAAGATTTAAGATTTAATTTCAGGCAGGATCTGGCTCGCAGCAGCTAATAGGAAGAACTGTTACACTACTCTGACAGCCATATGAAAAATTTAGTGTGTTTAATGCTTGTATTTCCATGTCACATTTCTGCCGTGGTGAAAGGCGTTTGCATGCACGGACTGAATGAAATGCCCACTGATGTGAAATCATTTTTTGTCATTAGTTGCAGAAGCTAAGGTGAATGTAAGAGGGAACACGGAAGCTTCATCCCACCCACCAGTGTTTACTGCCATAAACCAGTGGTCTGTGCGGTTCTGCTGGTGAGCTCCAGCAAGCGGCTGCTCTCCTGTGGCTGCGCTGCCCCGGGACTTTGGGGTCTCGCCCTGGAGCTGAGAGGCAGCAGAGAGAGGAGAGAGAGGTCTGCTTTCCATCTGCCCACCCTGCATGAACACGAGTGAATTTAACTTCTATTTCTCTGGTTACAAACCTTTAATGTAGCAAGAGCGTGAGCTTAACGTAGTATCCTGGGCTGCACTGCTAAGTCCGGCAAAGTCACAAGAAGTGAATGATAACGGCTGTCGCCTTCTTTTCCGTTTTTGCATTGATCTGACACTGTAAATGATGCATTCCCTCCGGCTACCACAGCCATCCCTCATGGTGATGAAAAGCAATAGTACCCTGATTTAAAAAAACAATAACTTTGCATTAAAAACCCCTTAGTTGTGACCTCAGCTGTGGTAAAGAAATGCAAGCAGTCCTCACCACTCAGTCCTCACCCAGTCACTATTACTTTTTCCCAGGAAACAGCTAGATTCCCCGAGATCCCGAGGGCTGTAGCTGATGGAGATGCAAGCCCTGGCAGCGATGGAGACTGAGAGGCACAGGCTAAAGGTATTCGAGAGGCTCTGCCGAGCTGGCAGCTCCCCGCTCTGCCTGCAGAGTGCGGCTCTGCGGGTTTGCCTTCCCTGCCTGTGGGGATGGAGGTGACTTTTGGGTCTTAAATCTCCGAGTACGTGGAGAATTTGATAACTGCTCTGAGTTTCTGTTAGCACTGGGGCTGGACAAAACTCAATACTTTGTGATAAATACCATAGCTAAGTGTTAAGAGAAAGCATGAAGTAGCAGCTTTCCCCCCAGAGGTAATGCAGCGGTCCTTTCCGCTTGCCCTCTGGTACTCCGCTCGTGCTCTGCTCGCTGCCTGCACTGCAGCCAGGCATTGACCTGCTGGTTTCAAGTGTCCTTTCATGACCTGCCCCATCACTTTGTCCACATCAGTGTCTTTCAGCTTGTCATAAGTTAGGGCGTAATCTCTTGTGCCTATCTCTGACCACCTCCTTTTCCTTCTCATTTTTTGGAAAGCCCTTTTTCATCTCACTTTCTTCTTTTTTTCTGGCTTCTTAGGCTCCCAGATCCTCCTTCTGTTATGAAATGCATGCAAGGACATAATGGCAGTAGTTCATGGCAGTTGGTAGGGTAACAAAATCTAAATGTTAGAGTAATATCCCTGAAATTAGAGCTGGTTGCATGATTTATTTTTTTAGTTCAGGTGTATTTGAACATTTCCAATTAATGTATTCCAATACCTAAAATTAAAATTCTTTCTGAGAAAACTCCCATTTGTCTTGGTGTAAACCAGCGATCCAGCTAAAAGGGAGAACTCAGGATATGGCATGTCTGCATGGCTGAAGTCAACGTCAAGGCTCCAGCCGACTTCAGTGGGGTCAGGATTTCTCTAATAAAGGCTGTGCTGCTAAATCAAACTGCCTTGATTGCTTTCACTGGAAGCTCTGCTTGATTAGGCACAACAGAATTTGTCCTGTGCAAAGGGATCAGGAGAGGGAGAGAGCACAACAGAAATCAGCCCTGGGAAAAAAATCTGATTGTAAGAGGTGACTTGAGCTCATATACAGGAGGCCTTATTAAATGGAGACTATTCAAACAGTCACACAGTTACAATGGCTATAATGGGGAAGGAGTTTTTCATTAATTATTCAACAGCAGGGAGATCTATATTTTGCCTCAGACTGACATTTTTTACCATCTGCTTAAAACCTTACTGTCTCATAACAAGTATTATCAACATGGGTTTTTTTTCCCCCCTTTCAGAGTAATCATTATGCTGAGCTTCCAGATTGTTTAAGGTATCTGAGGTCCAAGGATGAGCATGCTGTTACAAATAGCTATTGCTATTTGTATGGCTATTGCTATTCATTTTCATATGTTGGATTGGCAGCTGGTTAGTACATTTGTTTTTCTCAGTTGTAATTGTGATCCAGCAGTGGCCTTGATCTTGCTAACTGTTATATCTGAGCTAGACTGCATTCCTGTAACTAATCCCAATAGGATCATTTTAAAAGGACATAGTGACTCAAATTCATGCCTAGTATAACTCTATAGAAATTAGCACTTTTCACCAGGGATGAATTTATCTCAGTATCTAGAAGTGCTCTTAACGCATACAGAGGGATTGTTAGCAGTGGGCCCTGAACATAACGCAATTACATGGCTCAGCAGCCAGCCACCTAACTGCCTGGCTTTGAAAATGTCACTTAAATGAGTTTTTCTGGGTGTTCCCCCCCAGGCTCCCCACCCCCCTCTTAGGAAAAAACCCCAAACCAAACCCCTACAAAACCCACACGTGCTGGGTGAGGCTGTTGGGGGGGAACTGAGATTTATGCTAAATTCCATGAGCAGCTTATTCTGAAAATGGGAAGAAAATTCAGACACTTGCTTTCATGGGCACTGAAATTGCAACACAAATTTAAACAGACACCTCCTATATGCCAAGAAATATTTTAGAAGTATARGTAATTGTAAATTAAACAGAAATTTGGGCTTCTTGTATGGTGACTGTTGCAGCAGAGGACTACCAGCCTCTCCAGTCCTGCATTTTTTGGGTGTTCGCTGTGGAGAAAAGTGACATCCAAAAGGCCAATATGGCTCTGCAGTCGGCTAATCCTTCATCACTCCGAATACCATCCTGCAGCGTGCAGCCAAGACAAGGATGAGACCGTCTTCAGAATACAATCCTGCACAACTGGAGGCTGACATCTGCTAAACCCTCTCCCTAAAAGCCGGTGCTGGCTGGCTGGCTGGCGACCCGGAGCTGGCAGCGAGCGGGCRGCGAGGAGCTGTGCCCCTGTGCGGCTGCGGCTCCAGCCGGCTGCGGGCACACGGGTAGGCGGCTGCGGGCCGTGCCGCGCCGCAGAGCTTCGACCCGGGAGTGGCAAAGGAGATGTTTTAAAGAAGGGGTGAAAGGCCACGCCAAACATTTCCAACGTTGTTCCTATGCAGAAAGGGAGCTTGTTCACTTAGAGCTATACAACTCAGCGTTTTCCACACTCTAATTTTGGAGAAAATGGTGGTAGACTGGTCATACTATTGAAAATATTTATTTAATTTTTAATTGCAGAGGAAAATGACACTGTAAGCATATAATTGTACATGCCCATTTATTTTGTGTCCTTTCCTCTCAGATTAGTGAATTTGTAAGTTCTCTCTCTCACCCTTGCACACCTGGCTGGGCTTCTGAGCTACAGGTTGAGATCTCACAATCAGAAATTGCCACGCAAGGCAGTGTTTAGCCAGCTTAGCAGCAGCTGAATAGCACCTTATCAGCTGTGCTAAAACACAGCACATTTCACCACCCAGGTGGCTGCAAGATGCTTCTGTCTTTTCAGATTCATGGCAGACTCTTTGCATATGCACCACCTGAAACAACAGCTCCTGAGTGATTGCTGTCCTTATTTCTGCTGTCTCCTGCTGCAGGGAATGTCACAGCTGGCAAGGTTAAAGGCATCGATTATCAGTGTAGTACCCATCATTCTGTATAGTACTGCATCAGTACAAATCCTTGTATAATTGCATTTATAACACAAAAAGTATTGGAAGAAAAAACCAAACCCCCTTTATTTCCATATGAAGGTGATGTTGACAAACTAGCAGGGCAGACAAATTTGTAAAGACTTGCCAATCACCTTGATTAGTGCAACTAATAACTTTGTGTGAGATCAGTGAAGTCTCCCTCTCCCTCTATATATACACGTGCCTTGCTTTTGTTTACAGTATTTTAATGTTTTATGCAGCCCAAAGCCCTCCAAGAACAGCCTTCAGACAAGTTTAACCTAACTTGTATTCACTCAGACACCCAACAGGGACCTCTGTAAGCCCACATGAATCCTGTTTGCGGAGGTTTGGTTTAGCACAACTGGCTGTTAGGCTTCCTGAGCAGTTCAGCTCTGGCTGGGCCACCTGACCACCATTAGTCGCCCAGGAGACTAAAGACCGGCCTTTGGGGCTGGCTGGTGGTTTGCCTTGCATGCCCTCGGGATGTCTGCTGCGTGCCCCTGGGGGCTTCTTGGTGGTCAGCCTGGTGCTTGGTACTCCTGCCTGTTCAGACTTGGCTCCTGCTCCAGGTCCTGGATCCCAGCACAGCTTCTCTGCTGCCAGACCTTTGCCTGGCCCCTGCCCATGGTTCGTCTGCCCTTCGGTACCTCCCTGGGAAAAAGGGAAGTAAAAGCCCACAAATCAAACCCTGTAACTCAGCCTGTGTTCATTTGTACGTCCTACTTGTAAATCCGATGAAGGAGGCAATATAACCGCAGCTATTTGAGAAAGGAGTTAGTAGGAACAACTCTCCCTTGGAGCGAGGGAAAATACCTTGTTTGTGATTGCAGTGTCAGGTTCTGCTGCAGTTCATGCTGACAGACTGGCTTTGCTGGGGACCAATTTGTGCTGGTCAGACTTGTGTCTTTCTGTTACTTACTGGCATGTTTTTACTCCTTTAAAAAAAATACTTTGCATCAGTTTATCTAATTTGGATATGAAGCCTTTTGATATCATATAAGCATTTATTGCCATTAAAATTGTGCCTAGGGTATTTGCATTTTCAGGCTGTTTTGTAAAGTGGTCTTCTACACAGGATGAGGGAGTGCTGTAGTATGGTACACAGGTGTTTTAAGTTCAGCTTTGTTTTCTTTGGTTGAACCTTGTGTACGAGTTGCAGTGATATAAGAAGGTCTGATTGCAGGAAACATGGAAGAACAAAAGTAGGAGGAAGGTTAAGCGATACTTGGACAGTGCATTTTTTCTCAGCTTTGTCTACTCAATCAGCTCCTTAGTAGATAGATCTGTTATGCTTCTGTCCTTGGGTGGTCATATCTTTGGCTTACAGTAATCTTACTGGACTGAAGTTCATATTAACTTGGCAAGCTCTTTAAGGCAAGTTGTGTTTATGTTATCCCTGTGCCTTCAACATAACCTGCAACCTATCGGAGAGTATTGCTTCTTTATCGTTGTATGCCAGAAACCCGTTTTGATTTCTTCAGTGAGCTGTTCTCTGGCAATCCCTCACTCTCCTGTAGGTGAGATGATGGCCCACAGAGCACAATACAAGTGTATAGATAAACCAGAGGTAGCTGTTGGACTTTATGCAGCCAGTAATGGACCTTCGCTCCTATTTTAGTCCTAGTGGATGTTGTAAGAAAAAAGGTGGGAGGGTGAAATAGTTTTACAGCTTGGGTTTGCCACATGGACCACTCCGACCTCAACTGAGCATAAGCCTAAGCTGTAAAKGCACCTTGCTACTAAAGCAACTTCTGTCTTCTCCATAAATGTTATCTTAGCAGTTTTATTGTCTTTTAAGGTGTAACATACCTTTAAATGAACCACTGAGAAACTTCTTTGTGTGGCTCTTTGTCTTTATTCAGATTTTATGAAGTCAGCTTTCCACGGCTGCAAGCAGAGGGGACAGCTAACAAAGGTCGCACTGCTCGTGTGTGGCACTTCCTACTTTCACGGGATGGGTAAATCTCAAATGCCTTAAATTGGCAGATGCCTACCACTAGTTCTAATACAGTGAGAGCAGCGTATTTCGTTTCTGACATTAATCTATATGGTAGATCTGAATCTAAATATTTTAGTTTCTAAATCATCATTTCACTCAGATAGTTTTATCTCAAGAGTAATATTTCCCAACCAGGACCGGGGAAGTTTTGGTATCAGCATAGTGGGTGGGACTTGATGTCTCGAGAGAGAAGATCATTTCTGTCTGTCATTGTCTTGCCTGTCAATGATCTGTGGTATGACTTAAGACACGACTAGCCGTTATTTTAACAGGGTCTCTAATTTGGATACACAGCTTTATAACCCGGGTTACTGGCAGCCACAGATACCACTGACTTCAACTGAAGTGGGGATCCTAGGCATTAAAATTAAAGTTTTGGGGTGAGATCTGGTTTCTTTCAGAATAAACGAAATGTTCTTGGCACCCGGGGGAGTGGGATCTCGCACTAAGCCTGAAACTGAGCCTGCAGAAATGGCAGTGCACAACATTCAGAGGACAGTTCTGAAAATTCGTGTCCTGCGCTTGTGATGGCTTATTTTTCTGAACTGAAGACTAGGGTTCATGGCCTCTATTACTTTCAGGCGCTAATCTAGCGTTGTTGTCCCTGCTGCTGCAAATTCAATCCCAATGGACTGAATAAAGAGCCCCCTAACTCTTCAGCCTCTGCTGATCTGCAGTCTAGTGTTGGCCCAGCCTCATTAGACAAGCAATACCCAAGTACACTCAYGTATGAAAGGTTAAAAAAAAGTAGGTAGCAGAATGTTCTGAAATATTTATATTCTTTATTCTTGAGGAGAGACAAGTATGGGTAACATTAGAGATGAAGCTGCACTGCCTGCTGAAGTGTTTAGAAATATTTTGCCTGCTGAGGACTCTAAAAATAAATGTGAATGTTTTGTTGTTAAAAATCATTAATATTTTTTACTTGTAAGCATAAAAGGAAAGTTTTATTTCTCAAACTTGGATTAGTATGTAAATACAGATCTAACATTGTAAGTGGAAAACTGGAACAGTGTCTCAGAGATCATATGTGACTGCCCTATTTATTATAACAGTTAACACAGCATGAGACTAGAGACTGATAGTAAATTTTGCCTTTTGGATATGAAAAATTCAATTGCCTAATACTATTAATTTTGAAATAAATATTCTGTTAGTAATAAACATTACTCCAGATATTCTTTCACCGTTCGAGTAGATATTTCGTGCATGGCACTTTTCAGTTTTTCCAAACTTGAGGTGGAGTGGAGATTTTTTGTTTTAATGTGAAGGTTTTTTCCCTGGATTTCCATATATTCAGACCTCATCCAGCACACAGTGTTTCCTGCAAGTGTCACACTTTCAGCGATTGATCCCTTCTTCAACAATGCAGGAAAATCTTTCGGGATTCTCGGTTCTGGGTCCCAAATAGACTAGGAAAACGTAAAAACAGCTTTTCCTTGCTTTAGGGCTTACTTGTGCCAATTTCTAGCTTTTCATGTCTCAGTTATATGCACTTGAACACCTTGACTTTTCATAAAAATATCACTTTCTTGTCAGCTGGGACCACAAAAATGATTTTTGTCAGCATCTCCTTTTCTTCTGTCTTGAGTGAAGAGGGGAGTTTTTGCTGTCCTGTAACCCTGTCATCTGATCTGGTTTTGCATTAAAAATCATCATCAGACTGTTGAGAACAACCTGTGGAAGATAAGAAATGGAGATGAACTGGGGGAAAGGGGTAAGAAACAGATATATTGCTTAGAGGTGTCAAAGAAAATTGAACAGGAGCTACTAAGGCACGAGGAAGGTTATGATTTTATTTACTGTTTCAGGTTGCTTGGATTCTTAAGAAACCAGCCTTTTTGATATTTTGGTTAAAATACGTGAAGTAGTACATGACAACTTCCTTTCTTTTTTCTGACCTTAAATGTTTTCCTTATCATAAATGCCATGGCTGCCCGCTGGCAGGAGGCGAGAGGCAGGCTGGCTGAGTCTTGCTTCCCTTTTTGTTCAGCACAAACAGGTGGCAGATCATCAGCTTACTCCTTTTGTATGAATGGTTTTTAGAAAGCTGAAACTTGGGCTTCTGTAAAGCAAATATCCTATTTAGGAATTCAACATAGGATTCTGGACCCAGTAAAATGGGACAAGTTTCTGTTGACTTCAGTGAAAAGGAGATTTCTGGCAGGGGAGGTAAGCCAATGCCTCTAACTCTGAAGATGACTATTTGGTTGGTAGTTGTTGGAGCCAGGCAGTCTGTTTGACTGCTTTAATGTCTTACCTTGACATTGACTGGTCTAGATGGATCCTCCCTTGCAGCATCACTGAATAGGCTTCTCAAACATTCAAATGCATTTCATGTATTCAGGCAATTTTATACTACAAATGGGATCTTGGTATTCTTTTGGTGTGTTAGCATTTAGAATTCCTCTCCGTTTATAATAATCTCTACATTTAGATATCGTGTTGTCTGTCTGCATCTTTCAGGTCTCTATTGAAAAGTAAATTCAATACAAAGTCCTGTTCCACTCAGTTCCATACATCCTCCCAGCGTATTATTTTACTTTTTATCATTTTTTCTTTTGTTTTCAGTGCTTCATTTAGATTTCAGGTCACTCGTCTATGACTTCTTCCATGCAAACTTGAAATAGTTTTTTACAGTGAAATATAATGCTTTGCTGAAATTCAGATAGGGTTGTTATTTTAGAATGTTTGTTTTTTAAAAGTCTATCTGATTTGTAGTATAAGACTTTTCACAATAACACTAACAAATCATTAATAAGCAATTGATTAAAAGTAGCGCTGCTTTTTCACTTTCTGCCACAAAGTTCCCGAAGTAATTCTGAAACTGGAGCCTATAGCTATAGGATACAGCCAGGTGCATCTGAGAGATCTTCATCCACGTTGATACTCATTTTCAGCAGCAGACAGAAATTACTGAAGAATTCTGGTCAGTGATCTTACCCTCATTTACTTTTACTGCAAGTTAAGCAGGCTACTTACGAAATGCTGGACTCCGGCCACCTCCCTATTATTCCCATCCAGCCGAAAAGAGAGCGGCTTGAGAGAGGCTTCTGGCCAGCGGCCACGGTAGCCCAACGCATTTCCAAAGAGGAGGAAGATACAAATGGCTGAGACACAAGACTGCATGTTCCCGCTCGCTTGCAGACCACGTGTAACTGAATTTTCTTACCGGTATAATTAAGTGGGTCTAATTGAGACATGCTGAGCACGAGCTCAGGGCTGGCTCAGCCAAGACGCGGGCCTTTAGTACCCAGGGCTGAGGGCAGTTCTTCACTTGGGCTCGCACTGCTTTCTCCCTGTAGCATTCAAAAATGCACTCAAGTGCAATCGTCAGAAGGCAAGAAAACCTTAAGCGCCAGAACTGATGAACCCATCGGCGAATAAGGCAATAAGTAGAAAAAGGAAGTGAGGAGCGATGCTCTTTGGGAAGAGATCTACCATTTTGTTATCCTTGTCTGGCACCTCGCACAAAGGGGGTCTGTGCCTAGGGGTCATGGGCACTATTGTATCTGCAAGAGTAATTGAAAAAGAGGGAATGTGTGTACATTTGTGGGTTTATTATTTTTAAAATTTTATTTATTTATTTTCCCCAACCTGAGCAATGTAAGTAATTTAAACACAGCAAGTGTGGTGACAGTGGGAAATAATTATTTCAGAAAGCTTGCAAATGTGCCCTTATAAAACAAATTGAGTTTCCTTTTCAAAATAAAGCAGCAAGAAAAGAGTTGGAAAGTTGCCACCTTCATAGGTTGCAGCACAGGGTGAGAGTAAAGAAAACAAATTTATGACGATGTCTCCAGTAAGGAGACAGTTGTCTCCTGGCAGGAGAGAAAAACCATGCAAAAGCTATTTTTGGGTGCCTTTTGGTGAACAATTCTCCTTCAGACTTGCTGCTCTTTTAATAGAGATTTCTTTTTTTGTATTTATGTTGCTGCTTTGCAGTATTTTGAAGGTGGGAATGTATGTCCAAAATTTTACCAGTTTCTTTATAAAAAAAGCTGAAGATAAAACTGCTTAAGCGAATGGCTTAATGATGCATTAAGAAAAAAGTATGTGACATATATTGAATCTTTTGAGCAATCTAAACTGAGATCTAGCTGCCAGGTTCATGAATGTCAGTCTGTGCTAGTAAAACTGGAGGAGATGGGCTGAGGTGACTTTTAAACTGGCCCCTCTTTCAATCCAGGGGATCATCCAACCAGACAGATCTAGAAGCTATTTTTGGAGTATGAGGAGAAGAACAGGATGAAAATAGCTCAAACTTCCAGTATGTCTTCAGCATCTGGTTCATTTAAAGTACTTGATATTTGAGCTATAGGGTTTTCTGGTTTTTGTATCTATTAACAGCAAAAAATAAGTCAATGTAAAAGTAGCTCTTGAACACAGACAAATTTAGGATTAAGGGAAAAATGGAACCCCTTCCAATAAATGACTGTGGACAACGTAGGAAGCTGAAGAAGGTTGTGAAGAGTAGTGCAAGAGAGGAGGAAAGTGAATGTACAGATACTCCTGAACCTCAGTAGCAGTCAGCCTCCTGCTCTAGCAAGGCTGTGCTGACCATGAATTCTGGCTATGAATCCATTTGCCCCTTCCCTTCTCTCAACCACGTAACTCTTTGTAGAAAGCTAATTTTCTGGAATTTATGTGGATATATGGGTTCTTCTCCATTTGGAAGAATGTCACTCAGTTGATTACATGAGATACAGTAGAGGAACAAACCCATGTATTTTAAATGAAATTTAGTTCTTGTATTGCAGTATAACAGCCTATGACTTATAAACAATTTAAAACTGCAGTGTAGGTTTTTCAGATACTTAGAATTCCAACCACCGCCTTTAAAGCATACATATTCTTGGGATGTAAAGTTTGGATTAAGGAGTGTTGGATTGCTCCTATTAAACCATGTAAAAAAGATTAGATCCATCGGAGCAACTAGCCTGAAGTGCTTTTTTTGCTGTTTATGAATCAGAATGGTGCTGTTTTTCTGTATCTCCGCAAAGGCATCCCAACAGTTTATGTTGCTTTCAGGGTGCTGTACCACTGGTCCTGGCTGGAGGCAGCTGCAGTGGGGATGTGGATAATGTAGTGCAGATGTTTTTTCTGTTTCTTTTATCTATTTGTTTTCCTGCTTTCTGCATTTGCTTCAGTGTTACGGTTGTTGTCAGTCTGAGAGTGGATAGCTTGTGGGCGCGACCGAATTCTTATTCACTTATCACTTCACACTTAACTTGTCACAGATAACAAATATGTTACTATGAGACAGTGTTTTATTGTGTTCTTGATCAAACTGCTCTGATGTTCATTTTGATGGATGATGATATCCAAATGGTCACAGTGCAGGCTGTTAATTTCAGTCCCTTTTGATTTAAATTAGGAATGAAATTCTCTCTAATTCTGCCTGGTTGTAGGCACTCTGATACTTTGATAGCATGTTTATGTTGCAAACTTCCCTCTCCTCCAGCAACTGAGGCATAAACCAATCGAAGCGTTGCCCTGAGTAGGCAGAGGCACCTGTTACCGGTGACCGAGTGTTTGGGCTGAGGTGGTTAAATAGAGAAGTCACATCTCTCCTGGCAAACAGGAGCCCCACGGGCTGCGGCTGCTGGCCGTAGGAGCAGGAGGGACCTGCTGAGAGCAGGGAAGGAGGCATGGCTGAGGCAACTCAACCTGAAGTCGTGCTCTCCCATGTAAGAGTTATTTTGAAGAGTTTAAGCTGAGCTGCACCACCACCAATCCTTTGAATCTTTTTATTCATGCAAAATCACTTCCTGCTAATTGGAGTTTATATTCTGTTAAAATGCGTTCCTGCTCTGACAGGCCGGACCCGTACAGAGCACCTTTGTGAGCTCCCTCTGCGCTTGGTCAAAGCTGGAAGCCTCTCTAATTTGCGAGCCCCGCTAACACAAGCAGAGGTCTGAAAAGGAAGCTGGCTGCTTGCAACTTTGTGCATCTTTAGGAGTGGAACCAAATGCTGTTCCCAGGCATCCTTGAGCGACATCTGTGCCTCTGATTACGTATAAGTCACACCTCTCTTATCCCATCATCTGCTGRGTGATGGCAGCGCGGTTACGGATGGTGGAGCTGGATCCTTCTTATTTTCTGAGGGCCACGTTTTTCTTTTTCCTTTTGGCTGATTGCAATGCGAAGTGGTGAGCTGTCCTGTGGCTGTTCTGCAGCCCTGCACGCATGATCCAAAGTTAATACCACTGGCTGCTCAGGAAAATGCCTGGAATAGCAGACATATCACCTGTTTAAAAAAAAGAAAAAAAAGTGAAGCAGCATTTTAAGCTTACTGAAACCTGCAAATCACTTGCTAGGCTTCAGTTTCTGAAATAAATTCCCAGAACTTCTGTATTAATTCTTTCAGAAATTATTAAAAGCATTTGTGGGATTATTCTGAGCTCGGAAAGCAGTAAGTGTCAGGCTTTTAACAGAGGAGATGTGAAAACCGGGGATAGTTGTGGGCCGTCTTGAATAGTCATGTTAAGTCTTTTGCTGTTAGAAGGCTTTTTCACTCCGGACTGTGGGGTTTTTCCCCCATAAATTACCCATTAATAGTACTTTAAAAGTGTGGTGGTTTGTGTTTTTTTTTGTTTAAATTAAAATTGAACACTTTAATAGAGGAGAAAAACACGGTTTTTGCATCCTGTTAAGTGACTCTCTTTCTTTTTTGAGAAAGTAAGTTTCCAGCACTGCTTCAGAAGTCCAAAGGAAGTAAGAGCTTTTGAGATGCAGATGCGGAGGATATTGTGAACTCTGGTCCTTGTATTGTCTGTTTTTGGAGTCTGTCACCTTGAATAACTTAAAATCACTTGAATATCTTTTATTTGAAGTTGTGAATGCTTGTTGGAAGCTTTTTTTTTTTTCTTCAAACTTAATTAAAGTGCAAATAAAATTCAAGTCAGTTAGTGCAAAATGTTTTAGGGGAGAACAGAGGGAAAACAATGCTATGCCATGATGTATTCCCTATCATTTCTAGAAAGAGTTGAGAGAGGCATCTTTCAATACGCCTGACAGCTTGTTGCTTTGACGTCTTCTGAGCATTTAGCTGTTTTCTTAGTGAACGGATAAAAGATTGAAAGCAAACCAGAACATAACATTATGCCATTTTATACACCCGCCTGTTAACAGCTGCGTCTTGTACACCACAGGTGCTCTGCCTATGCCATCTCGGCTGCGCGGCGGGAGCAAACGAGAAGAGCACCGTCACGGACCGGCCTTCCAGCGCTGCCCGAGGAGGGCTGGAGGGCGGCGGGGCTGCACCCCGCGCCCGCCCCTCAAGCGAGGCCGCCTCCGCCTGCCCGAGGAGGCGCGGGGACAGGTACCCGCGCGGACCCGCAGACGGCGGGCGCGGAGCCCGGCGGCGGCGGCGGGCGGGGGGCGGGCGGGTGCCGCCTCCCGGGGCGGGGCGGGCGCGGACACGGGGGCGGTGCGGTGCGGCGCGGGGCGGGCCGGCCGCGGCGGCGGCGGCGGGAGGGCGCAGCGGGGGCCGCCGCGGCCGCAGCATCGCGGCGCGGTGGCAGGGATGGAGCCCTGGAAGCAGTGCGGGCAGTGGCTGATCAGCTGCAAGGTGCTGCCGCCCAACCACCGGGTGACCTGGGACACGGCCCAGGTCTTCGACCTGGCGCAGACGCTGCGCGACGGCGTCCTGCTCTGCCAGCTCCTCAACAACCTGCGCAGCCACTCCATCAACCTCAAGGAGATCAACCTGCGCCCGCAGATGTCCCAGGTGCGACCGCGGAGCCGCGGCGCCACCCGCGCCCCTCTCTGCCCACGCGCGTGTGTCCGCCCCGCTCCGCGCCCCCCGCGTGGGGTCTCCGCGTGCTTTGTCTGCGGCTTCTGGCGGCGCGAAGCGGGCGCGGAGGGGGAACCGCGGGATACGGGAAGTTGGATGCGCCCGCGACTGCTGCCTGTCTCCAGCCCGGAGCCTCCGCGCCCGGCGCAGGTCCCCGCCGCCGCCGCGGAGGGCGGGCCCGCTCCTGCAGGGCGGTCAGCGCGAGCTCGAGCCGCGGCGGGTCTGACCCGGAGCGGCCCCGCAGCCCCCGCCGGGCTCCTTCCCCGCGCGATGCCGCCGCCCGGCCCGCGGGCTCGGCGCGTCCCGGGCGGCGGGAGAGGGCGCGACCGAAGCTCCGGGCTGGCGGCTCCCAAAACCTCCTTGAGGGCTCCTTGCCTGCAGCGGGAGGCGGTTTGGGCGGGAGCCTGCCCGAGCCCCCCGCCGGGAGCCACACGGGCCCGTCCCATCGGGGCGGCTGTGCTGAGGAGAAGTTCCCTACAGTAGTCCCGGAGCCAGCAATTTAACATCTCTATGTACGTTAATATTTAATATGAGCAGTTTACAATACAAATTGACCTCTTGCTTCTAGTTTTTCTGGATTTACCTAGGTACGTGAGGGGGAGGGAGAGCGAAGGGACCGGGAGCTTGGGAAGCAGGGAGGGAGCGAAGGCGCAGGGACGGTGGTGTTGGAACTGGGCGGGCGGGATGGCGTGGCTGAGGGAGCGGGGCCTGCCTTGACGGCGAAGGCGCGGGCAGGGGGCTGGAGGGGGACGGGGAGGCCTGTAGGGCAGCGGGCGAGAGGAGCGATGGTGACACTTGTCAGCCGGCCTTCGCATCGGCTCTGGCGACCTATGAAGCTGAATGTTAAAGAGTGATTAGTAATGAGAAGCCGTGTTCTTGTAGCTGGTTGCCTGTGTTTTAGGATCTTTTTTTTCTTCAGACCCTTTTATATTTAGCTGTTTAAATTGATATTTTGGTTAAATAATAATGAACTGTAATTCCAAATTCATCCCCTTTTAAATGCATTTTTTTAGTTGGGACTGATGTTTTGTTACTGTGCCTCATAAAGCTGGTTTCAGATACCAAGATAAGATTATATTAATAATACAATGAGAAGAGGCTCTATATAGACATGACTTCCTGTCACAGCTTCGCGTACACCTATGCCTCCGCAGAGACGGTGGCAGCCAAGCAGATGTTGCCTGAAAGGAAACTAAACTTCTGAGCCTTCCATGTGTTTTAAAACATTGAGAAACCGGTACCTTGTAACATTTCAGTGTTATGATTCTCTTTTAGATTTATAGGAATAAAAATTGCCACTGGTGTTTAGGACACTGCCAAAAAGCAGTGGTAGTGAATTATACTTTGGGAGGAAGGTTCTTTGCCCGTGTTGACTCACAAAGCCAGTTATTTTCTTTCTTTTTAATTCCTTTTTTTAGCAGCTATGTTTTACTACCAAGGGAACATTTTATGTAAGCCTACAGTGCAAAAAGGGAAAAAAGTAGCAGGTATATTTCAGCTAGTCAGAATAAAAGCTCCCAGACCCTTATACTAGATATGAGTGGTATAAAGGCTATCCCCGCGTACTTGAGAGCTCAAGTACCTGCTTGAATTGCATATGCAGAGGCAATACTTTATCCGAGTGATGGAGAGACGCAGAGGGTGGGCTCCTCCGAATGGAAGAAATCCAGGTAAGTTCTCTCCCTGCACCGTTCAAACTCTGTGAGGGTTTCAGGACTTGCTAAACTGTACTGGAGCCCTGGTTTATATTGTCATTATAGTTAGATTGATTGCTTCCAAACTGACCCTTTTCCAGTTTAGCTTGCAGAACTATAAATACGTTGCATATGAACTGTTGGAAATGGTTTCTTGCCCTGGTTATAATGGATAAAAAGTATGGAAACAGATTCTAATTCTTTTAATGAACTGGAAAGGTGTCCTCATGATATTACACGCTATTTTCTGGATGGCTAACTCATTGAATCAACTTCAATTAGAGATTAATGTTGCTTGTCTGCACCAATATTACTTAATTTTTTTTTTTGATGAATTAAAACCATGGTGGTCTCCTTCTGTCTGCTAAAAATAAGTCTCAAAATGCTCTTCTGTCTTCTTTCGTAGAGCAGGTTTGGGAATCAAGATGAATATTTATTTCTCTAAGTGCGTTGAACTATGGATTATAATTGTAGATCTTGGATTATTTATAATGCATATTTTGAACTTGAACTTTATATATATATATATAATGTAGCTACTGGAATTGTTTCACAGCTGTGACAATTGCCTCCTTGTCTGTGTGTCTACTGTATGCCTGAGGAACCTGCACTCTGTGGTGTTGCAGACCACTCTCTCCAGTGGTGCATTTCTGCCTTACACTGATTTCACCCTTGAAAAAGGGGGAACTGTTGCTGGATCAAAACCTATAATGGATAACTCTACGCAGCGTTAAGTTTACTGGGAATGTTACCTTCGCTTTCTGCGAGATCAAGATTTGGCCATCTTAGTGAGGTTCTGTGGGGTTTAATAAAAAGCCTCTTGGAGGAGATACTTTCTGCTGGAAAGGATCACTCAGTGAAGATTTCAGAAATTGTGAAATTCTGCAAGTTGCTTGTAGTTTGTTGCTAAGACTGTAAAGAGCACTTAGCAATAACTTGTGCTGAAGTCTCAGAGGCTTGAAGATTATTCATTTGGTGAGATCTACTTAGAGTCTGCAGAGTTGAGCCCTAAATTGTGAGTTTTGTTAGAATAATACTTGTCAGTAAACTAATACATTTGCTGCATCATAGGATCTCAGGGTCTTGTAGAAACACTAGCTAATTCTCCCGTTCCTTGTGGGGTAGTGATTTATAGACATCGGAGGCATGGGGTGCCAGAGCAGAGTTGGCATTAGGATGGAAATCGTATTGGCTGCTGACTGTGCAGTCTGCCTGAACATGCTGCTGTGTCTGTACCGCTTAGCTGAACTGTTTGAACCTCATGTGGCCCTTATCTGTCATCTAGAATCGAGCTGCAGCTCCTGTACTCCCTGATTTGACGTTGTTTTCTGCCACAGAATCTTAGAATGGCTCGGGATCCTTACTGCACAGTTTTTGAGCAATAAAAACAGAGAATGAGAAGCGTGAATGAAGGCTTCGCGAATGGGCCTCGTGGAAGGCAGGCTGCGAGATTTTAGCCTTGTCTCTTGCTGCTGTTGACGTTTGTCAGGCCTTTCTCTACGAACCAAGTTTTCATGTCTTGGGGGCTAGTTATAAATGCAGCAGCGCCAAAGAACAGGCAAGTGAGAGATGGTGCCTCAGGCAGACCTGGGAGTAGATGTCAGGCCTCTGACATAAGAGAATCAAGTCTCTTCCATTTYGTTACATATTTATTTTTTCAGAATGAATGTGGCAGATCAGATGTCAGTGACACTCATCAGCTTTGCTCAGGAGACCGTGGTAACCCCTTAAAAGCTACATCAAAAGTGTAGAGGGATTGTGACTGATGCTGCTGCTTCGGATGCCACTTTTTGCTGGAGCCTCGTTCAGTCAAACAGGAGCACTGTTACTTTGCTTTGTAAGCACCTGACTGCTGCCGGCTCTCGGGGCAGGAATAGAAACTGAGACTGGCGATGCTCAGCATTGCAACACAAACACATGCTTGACCAAATGGCAGTGGGTATGTTCTCTTTTATGGGCTGGCTAGCACGGGGAACTGCATGCCTTTGTCCCACCACCAGCCATGCACCTTGTGTCACAGCTGTTCTTGTGGGTGGGCTGTTTTATGCATTTGAAATCCGTGGATTCAGCCCCCCTACCTTTTTGGAGATAACAATGCCTGTGTAAGAGAAAAGTCTCAGTGGTTTTAGATTGCCAAACATTGTGTTTAGAAGCTATTTGAATGCTGGCTGTTTTTGTCTGCATTTCTGTATGTTTATGAAAATATTTATATTTGGTTAGTGGAAGTTGTCCTTTGAAGAACAGAAGCTGATTCAGTCAGTTATGCTTTCCAGAAAGTAAGCCTCAGATGTGTAAGTATAAACCTTGCATATATAAAGGACGAGCAGTGTTGTCGCTTTGCCAACGAATCTTCCACCTCCACGTTGCCAGCTGAATGCTGCCTAGCTCCTGTCTGAGAAGCTGGCATGTGTCAGTGCTAGGTCCCCTGTGAAAAATTACATGTGGGCATTGTATGAGATTGGAAACTGTTGGGTTCAGAGACATTCATGTCCAGGTTTTTTTCACTGTGACTGAGCAGAACAGGAGAGTATTGGCTCTATCAAGAGCTCTTGTGTCAGGGCTCAAAAACACTTTGCTGTTTGAACTCCCACAAGCTAGCAACATTAGTTGTTATTTTCAACCAGTGCGTGTGCCATCAGGAAAGGAAATTTGGAATCAGATAATGTCTTCTGGCCTTTAACTGTAGGGGAGCCTGCCTTGTGAAAGTGATCTTATTGCAGGCACCATGTGAAGAAGCACTAAACCTTGCAGCTAGTGGGAATGGAGCTGGTAGAGGGAATGTGCTAAATGAATTGCAGAGATGTGACTGGTGTGCTGGTGCGTTGCAGGGTTTCTCCTGAAGTGTAGCATCGGTGCCTGGTGACAGTTAGATGGAGGATGGAGCACTGCAGCTTAGCATCTGTGTCTTCCATGGCAGCTGTTCACTGTAGCAATTCACTTTCCTCAGATGCTGCCTCTTGGCTAACATAGACTGGTGAAAATAATAGAAATGGAAGTGATCCATAACAGAGAGTACTAATCCTAATGTTTTATCATAATCATACAAGAACTTAAATAATTTATCACCAGAAATATAAAACCTAAACCAACGGATTACGATGGATTTGCAGAAGATGTCATCTGTTTAATGCTTATCTTTTATCTTTAATACGTTGCAAACTAGTTTTGAAATGGTTTTTGCAAGGCATTTAGTTAACTTGTGAGAGATTGCTAAACAGGAAAACTGCACTTAATGCAATACTGGCATGGGAGTTTACTAAAGGGGATGTTGACATAGTTTAAATATTAAAAATAACTATTTCCTATTATTCTAATAAAAATAAACAAAATATCCCTCACTTTGTATTAAAAGTTCAAATGTTTTCTAATTTTAGGGAGTTACTTTTTTTGGTGTGACCATGTAGTCCAAAGGAAGTTCATTATCTTTGTCATCCACGTTACATTTTGGTGTGGCAACTGAGCTTTTGAGCAGGAGTTTGTTTTTCTTGGTTACAGTGGTATCAGGTAGCCTCAGGATGTGGGTGTGCCGAGAGACATACCTCTCCGTTTCCTCTGATGCTGCCCTTGGCTTGGAGCTTCCCCATCCCCCACAAATGATAACCATGATCTCCTGCCCCTAACTTGGTGAGCATGTATCCCACCTCCGCAAGCTTCCAGCAGGTGGGTACGCTCCCACGTGCTTTCCCCCATGAGTGCTTCCCCGCAGCCATGCCACTTGATTTTTTTTTTTTTTTTTTTCCTTCCAAATTTTAGCCTAGGAGAGCATGCCAAATGTCAGGGTATCAAACTTCGTGTGCCATGTGGCTCTGCAAAGGAGGAAATGGGAATTGTCTCTTGACTCTGCATGTTACCTAAAAGTGAAAGAGTGGGATGTGAGTGGATATGCTGACCTCTGTGCATGAGGATGTGATTTAGGTCTGGGATCTTAGGAGGGACCAGATGAGCTAAATGAGAAAATGAGAGGGATTCGGAGTGGTGCTTGTGGCCCTTCCCAGGAGTCATGGGATATCAGTAATCTGTTTTCCTTGGGCAGAGAGATCTTTGAGTGTGCAAAATAACTCTTACTCTGTGTTTCCTTGTTATGTTAGGTGCTAGCTTATTGAGTTAAGGAAGTATCACAAAGATACATTTAGATTAATACAGTTTTTCTGAAACTGCAAAACTTTCTGGGCTTGAACAAGTTTGAGAACTGGTTCAATTTTTATAAGTGTGTAGAAAGAAGAGATGTGTTCAAAAAAACCCCTATCTTTTTGAATTATTTAAAACTGACTGTGTATATTCAATGTAATTGTTTTAAAAGTATTTTTTGAACTGTTCAGTTTTTTTCAATCTCTTTGCTTACTTGCTGGTACTTCCACTAAACGTCTTTACCACATTTTACTTTATTTCCATGATTCATCTAAATGAAAGCTGCATTGGCCACAAGATATATCCATAAGATGTATTATCCATAAAAGAGATATTTGTCCATATGTATGTTATGTATACATATGCATATCTTATACATGTTGGACTTGGTAAAATATTTTGAACAAATATTTGTTCAAAGCAAAACCTTAATATGACCTCTATGCTTTGTGCTAGGAAAAGCAACTGACAAAAAAATAGTGACCCAGTTTTTCTAGGTAATTCTTATTACCTTAAGAAGATGGAGAAAATAATATTTGAAAACTGATGTAATGATTTTTTTTTTTTTTTTTTTTTTTNCTCTTTGGTTGGGGGAGAAGGGAAAACTGCAGTTTTACTGTATTGTAAAGCTTATTTTACATGCTATATTTATCATACAGTTGTTAAATGCAGCATATGCATCTTGCCAAGAATTGTCTCAAATGTCCCCTCCTGCACAAAATTTTAGTGTGCTTGAAGCTGTCTAATGAATTAACAGGAAAAATATTTGTACTGCTTTCTCACAGAGGCTATAGCATGTGCCAGCAGTGGATAATTTAAATTAATGTCTGTGTATGGCATGCTGCTGTGTTGTGTGGGAGAAGCCAAGTTATTTTCTGAGCCTTGTCTGACAAAGGTGGGAGACCTGTGATATTGGCAAGTTGAAGGACTGCTTATGAAAAGAAACTAATAAATCAAAAGGGATCAAGGGGAGAGAGAAGGACATATAAGAAGAATATGTAAGAAGTAGGAGGAAACCATCAAAAGAAACAAATATGAACAAGAGAGAATGGTCAGGAAAAGTTGGGAAGCTGGACTGAAGGGGGTGTCAGCAAGCAAGACACTTAGGGATTTTGAGAGAGGACAGGAAAAATAATTTAAGATTTATCCCAAGATAAACACAGAAAACAAGTCTTGGATATGCTGTGTTATTCTTTAATGATAATGGCATTATTATTTAACGATGGTGTGCCGGTCTCATTTATAACGTACTGCCTTAGGACTGTGAGGTCCAGGAGGTTATTTACCAGGCTGCAGCACTGCACATCAGGATGGGTTAGTACAATGTGTTGGTACAATTTGTGCACTGGTGAGATAGAGGATCTTGGATTTCTCACCTGCATCCTTTCCCCCCCTCTCCTTTGAAGGTCAAAAGAGTTGATTAAATTGTAGGTGTAAAGATTAAACCATAGGTGTAAAGACAGAAATACAGAGGGTAAGGAGGGAAAGGGCTGCAAGGTAAGGCAGCTGCTGGTGGGCAAGGAGTGAGGGGGAGGACCCTGAAAGGAGTGTGGTGGTGCGTCCGTCATGGCCATGCCAGTGGGGACCTGGCAGCTTCTGGCCCTGGCATAGCTGAGCCTGGGCTTGACTGGTGTGGGCGTTGGGGAGGAGGAGGGTTAACTGGGAGCAGCGGCTAGCAGGCTGGCGAGAGGCATGGGCAGGAAGGACTTTAAGAACATGGTTTGATATTGGTAAAATAGAGGTAGGCAGGGAAAGAGACCTTTTTCTGCTGAAGTGATGCTGGCTCCCTGACCAGCAGCTGACCCAGATAGGAATAGGACAAGTGCCTGTGGCTGCAAAGGAAACCTGCTGGAGCGTTTCCTACAGCTCCCCTCTGTACGCCTGCYGTGTGCCGGGGGAGAGGGGAGCTCGCATCCAGACCTCAGTGTGTCACTGCCTGTTGCAGGCAGGGAAGTCCTGGCTCGTGCCCTGCATTGCATGGGTATCTCTGAGGAAGATGTATTGTTTTATTAGGTCACTGACAGTTTTTTCTTCTTTAAGTTTTACTTGATATAGAGGTGTCAGTTTTTGAACTTGTTCCCCCCAATACTAAAATTGTATCTGTAGTTCTTTAAAAACCAAACCAAACAACCCCATCAAAAACCTTTGATTTTTATCCTCCTTTTTATTGCTCCAAAACAGCATTGCAGTACTTCCATATTATTCCATAATACTCCACAGCAATGTTTTGTGCTACCTTATACCGTGTTATTTCAGTATTTCAAAAATTCTGTTTCACAGAGAAGTACGAATTGATATGTACTTTGTCAAATCTGCTATTAATTTTTTTCCTGCACTTTCCAGTTTACTCAGCAATATCTGGAGCCACCTTTTCTTTCCTCTTATTTTCCTTTGACAAGCCAAGTTTAAGACTTCAGGCGTTGTGAAATACCAGCTGTTTGCTAAAACTTGTGATATGTAAAATGCAATCTGAACTGACATCTTTATACTAAGATTTTAAATTTTTGTATTGAGGAGAAAGATGTTCCCTCAAAGCTCAGTGAATGCTGTTGGCTCCAGTTCAACACATTATCAAGTGAGAACATATATTTTAGAAAAATATCAGTCAATGACCCTTTCTTTCATCCTGTATTAAATGACAATAGTGAATGTCTTGGTAACATGAAACACTGAAGGACTATTAATAGGTTATTTGATTCTTTGTATATTCGGAACATGAAACCTTAGTCACAAATTGTGTAATATACTGGTATCGTGGCAATTTGTATAAAAGCCACTCATGTACTATTTAAAACACTCTTGCAGACCTACACGTATGAACGAATGTAATTGGGAGAATTAAGTTCAGCTGTCTTGTATTACAATCCAAAATATTTTGGGCCTGTAAATTGCCTTTACTTTCAATCAGAATTTTATTTTATAATTGGTTAGTAGGGATTCAGTTAATCTGTCATTACCTATTTTTCTCTAGTTTTATCCCTCTAAAAATCACTTAAAAATTATTTTAAATGGTGTAGAGAATATGGTATGATTGCCTTGCAGAAGCAAACAAAATGTGTATTTGATGTTGCTATAATCAAATGTTTTCTGAAAAAAAAACCAAACATAAAGCATTTTTTAAAGCATATTTTTAACTGGTAAAGCTTAGCAGGACAAGATGATTTGTATTTCCAAAATCCTTAGATATGCCCTTTAATCCTTGATACCATCAAATTTACCTGTTTGTTTCTGAGTTATATAAGCGTATGTACTGTATAATCTATACTGAGGATACTTTGTACCATTGCTCGTTCCTACATTCACATCGCTTCAACATGGAAGGCAGCCTTACAGCCAACTAAAGCAGAAAGATTAGAGCTTGACCCTTGAAAATTTTGACTGTCAAAGCAGCCTCACTTCACTGTTGTGTAGGAAATCTGATGTTAAAACCATTTAATGCATTATTTTGTCTGCCCACACTCTAAAGTAATACTGTAATAATGACAGAATCCTCATAGCCTGTGTAATTCCTTGTGTTTTGCTTGCATGTTGGCAGTCAAGATTTAAATTATACTTACATGCTCCGATGATTGACTTCAAATTCCCACCAGCTACTACTCCATGTGGCAGTGATGCCCTATATCAGCTGATATAAGGCCATGATGGCCATGTTATTTTTCCTTCTGAATTCCTCAGGATCTGTGAGCAAGTATGTCTGATTCCAGTGCAGAGATGGTTAAAGGTAGATGGAGGACCACACCTTCACTGCACTAATGTACCTGTCGGATTTTAGGTGTCTCTGGATGGAGGTATGGTGATGATACAGTCCTACCATGTGAACTGTAACTCAGGGTAAACAGTCATTAATCCTACTCTGTAGGATTTAGATCAAGCTTTGAATTTCTTTTTCCTGGCGAATAAGCAGAAAGTAGGAAACACCAGAGAGAATGTTCAAACAATATTGCTATTGCCTGTGGCTCCTTTTACTCTTGAAATGGAAAGACTGAGACTCTCTGAAGTGCCCTTGCAGGCTGCTGCCTTTGGGCTCGTGGTCAGTTGATGTCTGGTTGGTTGAAAAGGGATTTCTGCCAAGCTTTAAAAACCTAACTTGTATTTAGACAGATATTTTGAAAACCTCTTCATGCTACTTTGTGGCTCAAGTTTTGCATTTCAGAGCAGTACCAATTTTGCTAAATTGCACCAAGTTGCGTGAGGAAACATTTAAGTTTCACTTTCTTAATGGTTTACCCTCCATGTGTGTGCACAAAGTGACGCAGGATTTCAGGTTGTATTGCATACTTCTCTGAATTGGCAATTGCTTATTTTTAAATATTGTTGAAAATTCCTGCTGATTTCCCACCTTCTTTTTCTCTTATTTTTTGTGGATCTCACTTAGGTTTTGGGATGCTTGGTATGAAGTAATAGTTTTTGGGCCTTACCCCAATGGCTCATTTGTGGGGTGTGTGTGTCCTCTTAGGGCTCTTTGGTTCTAGGGAATTCCTAGGGCATTTTTAAAAGTGGATAATATGTTAAAACCTTAAGTGGTCTTCAACAGGTGTGTAAATGTACTGAGGTTTTATGGGAGTCCTAAATGGGGCTCAGCCATTTTGTTTTGAGTTCTCCCTGTCCCTGTTATGGCCTGATCTTCTTTTTATCCATCACGAAGAGGGCAGTGTGAATTTACCCACTGCTGTGCCTTGATGTGAATCACTACAGGTAGTCATGAGAAAGTTATTCAGGGTCTGCATTCATTCAGTTTTCAGTTGCAGCTGGCAGCACTGAATATGGTGATGCATCTTCTTTGTGGATTGTGCTAAGGCCACTGATTTCACTGTAAAGTATGCTGAACAGATGGCAATCTTTGTAAAAGCTGAGGTTTAACTCCACATTTGTTGTTCTCAGTGATGCCTTTGAGCGATATTGTTGGTTAGAAGGACCGTGCCTTAGAAAATGCTTGTAGCTACTGTCTCTGTGCTGTTGCAGGTTTTATGAAGCGTTATGGAAATGACTCCAGTAATCCTATTGGAATGCCTCTATAGTTGTATTAGAGTCCTATAGATTTCCCTTCCTGCAGAACACCCTGGTAAATTGATTAGCTGAGATGAAAGCCTTTGCTGACTGGGACCCGTGTGATTTGCATGCGAATACAGACATGGTGATGGGAGAGGGTGTGGATGTAGGAACGGCTGAGTTATGCTGGGAAAAGGGGAGCTGCTCTTCGTGAGAAGCTCCTGAGCAGCAGACTGGAGCATATTTCAAATTTGTGTGTCTTCCCAGCTATAATTGCTCAGATTCATGGACCCATTGGGAATCTGCTTAATTTAAATGATCTGCATTCTCTTTTCTGAGAATTTAGGTTTTCGTAGCTTGTAAGCCCCATAGYGCATCACGTTATTTCAAGACCACAAAGCTCTAGCAATAATAAATGTAATGTGAATTATTCTTTAGTGTTAAAAATACCTATTATGAAATAAAAAATCTCTTGCAGTTGTGTGTGGGATTCCCAGTTACAATGACATAGTATTCCTGGAGGTGTGGGTGTTTGGTGTTGGTTGTTTTTTTTTTTTTTTTTTTTAAGAAATTGTAAGTTGTTTGCCGTGGCCAAGAAACATAAGAAAACAACTACTAACTAAAAAACCCCTGAAACAAGAGGGAGTGTATTTTGTAACATTTCTCTTAGCACACCTCGCTAGGAATAGGCCTGAGGAGTAGATCCTTCTTCCATCAGTAGTATAACACTGGCTGTGAATCCATGTGGCCTCTGATTAGCAGTGAACAAAGGTTGAGATGTTCTCCTTTGGGGCAGAACTGATGTTTTGGTGGGGTTTCTCTGCGTAGGTCTACTGATGGTGGTTGTCATATTGACTAAGGACTTGGTCTTTCTGGCTCAGAACTCGTTGCTATTTCCATGCTATGGCAGGGCAGGCATGGGGAATGGCTCTCTAAGTCTCTCAAAATTCATGGCTCAACATGCAGGACCACAAATACATTTTGCAAAACCTTTTATGTTTGGAAATATGACTCCTGAGTGATGTATCTTTTTCATTCCAGTGAGGAACAGTGATTTCATCTAGTGTTGTTTGTAAAATCTGTGGTGGAGCAGTTCTACAGGAAAATTAGTCCTCAAAAGGTTTTGCAGGAATGCCATTCTTGGGAGACGTTCTTTAAACTATTTGGAAAAGAAATGCAGCAGTATTTAGCTTTTCCTGTTTTGTGCTGAATATCATTAGAGTTTGACCTCAAAATCCAGTGTTTCAGTAAAGTCATGTTAAAGTTTAATGAACTTAAAATGCCTTTCATCTTGATTTGAAAAAGCAGCAGATTTTGAAATGTTAGGATTTCTGTAGGATATTTCATTTTCCTGTCAGCTCTGCTAGTGACAACCTCTTTTCAATTTTCCCTGTTTCTCACATTTTTCTACCTTGACTCAGGTGGCTTGATCTTATCTGTTGTGTCCAGAAACCCAGACTGCTCTGTAATTAGTAAGAGGTATTGCTCTGACAGGTCTGGGCTTTNTTTTTTTAAAATTTCTTTTCTTTCTTTCTTTCCTTCTTGTCTCTACTTCTCCCTCATTTTGACTCATCTCAGTTCTGCAGCTTGTTCTGTGCTTGTGCTCTTTCCTCACAATCTGGACTATACTACTTTCACCTTCTCCATTTGCCTTCCCCCTCCCCCTGGTATTTTCATCTCCCTCCACTGCATCTGTTTCCTCTTTCACTTCTTTCCTGATGCTCTTTCTTCCTTTCAGCTGTTTTCCCTGCCCTGTTGTCTTCACTGTTCCTGTTGGCCTCATCCCTCTGCAGATCCTCTGAAGTCTGTTTCCTGCATGGATGAGAGTGCGTCTCCTCTGGAAGCTGCTTCCCGCGTAGGTGAGAGCGCTGGGCAGGAGGGCTCAAGTGGAAGTTAAGCTTTTAGGACCAGCCAACACAGGTGTTTCAGGGGACCAGACAGCGCTTGAACAGCAATCGCATGTTGGGCTGTTTTAAGCTGCTTTTCAGTGACTACTTTTTGTAAATGGTCATTGCTGTGCTTTTGCCCATTATTTTAAAAATTTCTTCCTGTTGCAGTCAGAGGTTTCCAACATATGTGTGCATGTCCCCAAAATTGTTTTGCTGCTTGCGACAGGTGATGGGGCAGACCACTCTAGTGAGGAGTGATGAGGATGAAGCTAGTGCTGGGAGTCTGCAGGGTGAATCAGCCACTGATGCTGGAAACTTGTTCTTTTCAAAGGCAGCATCACTTGATTCCTGCCCTTCCCGCCAACCTCTGGAGGTTTGTGCCACCGTGGCAGTGCTTGAGCAATCTTTTTCTGGGGTTGCGTCCTGGGGATGGGAATGGTAGTTATTTTTAACCACTTTTCAGATTGATTATCTATGTTGCTTGCAAGGCAGAAATAGCCAGCAAACTTATCCCGCGGCTCCCTCGTGTTGGGCATCAATCTCCATGGTTTCTTTCTCCCTTTTTCCAATGAGCTCCACTTGCTCTTCAGGGGCTGATAGACATGATAATTTTATTTCTGCTTCCCAGGCGGGAGGTGAGAGGACTATTTATACTCAAGGTGAAACAACCACTACAACTAAGTATCTGTATTGTGAGATAAAAGAATTTGCAACACGATGGCATCCCTGAGGGATTCCCTTGATAGCTAATGGCAACTATAAATCAGGTTAGATGGAAATTTAAGAATAACTTTATCAGAGATTACTTAGAAACTCTTTTTTATTTTATTCAGACTACAATTTGTTTCTTCAGGTTTCTTGAGTTTTGCTTGCTTGCTTTCTGTGGACGGACACAGTCTTTATAGGCCTGGTATAATTCACAGGCATCGCAGGCAGAGGAGGTGGCGATGCCCAGCTGGTTACTCCACCAAAGTCTGTGGATGTGCTGTAATTGAAAGCTCAGTAGGGTCAAGGCATAAATGGTCAGTAACTGTCCTGTAAACAAGCACTTCTTGTCTTCATTTGTTCACATAATTTCTCCCCTTGTGGGTGAAATGGGTGAGGGTGAAGCAGTTCAATATTACCATCTGAGARTGTTTTTTTTAAAGGTTCTCATGGGACTAAATTAAAATTTTGTCATGCAGTTCCTGGTTTAATGGAGAACATTTATTTGAAGAGTAATTATTGTGACATTCATCCTACTATGCTGGCTGATTTTATGGTTTCATATCATTTGAAGTACTAGAGCAGCTTTAAACTATTTGTTTCATGGTGAGATACTGATGAGAACTTAATCCAGGTCAGTGATTTTTTTACTTCAGTACTGGATCCTTCATAACTTCAGAATCATTTTCCTCACATGCCCCTTCAGAACTGAAGTATGCTGCTTGGGAAGGAGGTGGCTTTTGCTTAGTTTTCTAGTTGCATTGATGCTTTCAATCATTAAAGTTTTCCATTGTTAAGTCTGGCCCACTCTTTTATGCTTCCTTCAACTTTATTCACTTTTTGTAGTTGTGAGAGTGATTTTTTAACAAGGGAAATTCCTTAGAAATTTTATTGTACTCTTTAATTTAGTCATATTCTCTTCCAACCATTATCATGTCTCTGTATTCACTTATCTGATGTGCTTAGTACCTGAGATTTTTTTTTTTTTTTTTTTTTTTTAANTTTTTTTTTTTTTTTTTTTTAAATATTATTGACTGAAAGTTTGTTAATGTTCCAAGGGGAAAGTAAGCTAGAGATCTTGAGTGGCTACAGATTCACTGGAAGGACGCATGATGACCAAATACTTTGTGGGTTTTTCTGTCAACATTAGAAAAATTATTTCTGTTATGTCTACTCCCTTGGTATTAATGATAACACATTGTTGGTTGCTTTAGGATGATTAAAACCTTCTTTGGAGGTAGAAGTCTTCCAAGAATTAGAAGGAACAAATAAATGAATGGCAGATGTTTCCTTTTTTTTTTTCCAGCTGGCTTTGAAATGGGTATGATTTTTTTAATCATCAAACTTAAAGTTTTCAAAACAGTGGCGGCTCAGAAGAAGAAGTGATTTCCATGTTGTTGTGTTAGGAGGTCCTTGGATTTCCCATGCATGTTCTTCAATGTCCTCTATGGCATTCAGGAAGTTACCMCATTTAGCAGACAGACTGGGCAGTAACTTGACTTGCTTTGACAGAAATGAAGGTAGGACAACTTATTTTTTACTAGTTCTCTGCAGCTGTCAAAAAAAAAAAAAAATCAGAAATACCCTCCAGTGGCAAGGCATATTGGTTAAAAAGGGAATTTCATTTGAACCAGAGGATCTAAGACTTATTTTCTACTTTAGCGCTCTGACGACATTACAGGTTTGACCTCAAATCTATTATTTTCAGTCTACTTTTCAGTAGCAATCATGCTAATTGATTTCCCCCAAAAATGTGCTTTGAACATATCTCAAAGCTTTTAAAAGTTTAAAATCTATTGAGGTTGAAACTATTACCTGCTGGGTAGATCCAGTGATTTACAAAAATGAAGTAATATCATCTATTGTTACATTTATCATTTATTGGTTACATAGACTGATAAATATTACCCCTGATATCCAATCGATGTTTTTGCTTATTTTTTACTTAAAAAAATAGATTCTGTGTAGAGAAGTTGCATCTCTTAACTGTGGTGTTGCTGTCATAAGTGGATAGGGTGGACATAGTAAAAAATAATATAGAAGATGGACAGTTTATTAGTCCCCCTGCCATCCTTAGAGTAATTTTCTCTGTGAATTACAGAGAACAGACTTCTGTGAACTTTAGTTTGCATTGCTTATTGCCGGCAGTGTATACATTTAACAGGCTTTAGCAGATGTTTGGCTAACCTGTGCCTCCACAAGTTAGACTGCTGCCCCTTTCTGCCCTTTCCTTTCCCAGATGGGAAGCTTTGAAGCAGGTGGGAAGGTTTGAGCAGAGCAGCTGTGGGAGAGTTTGCCAAGAATACGGACGGAGATGCTTGCCTCCCAATGGTGTGGCCTCTGGCTGGTAGCGGATCTCGACACAGGTTTTGGTAGACCTGTGAGTCACGTTCAGAGGATCAGTCAGTTCGGTCAGTTGTGTGTGGCACAGCCATTCTCAGCCGGGAAACAATGAGTCACAAACTTGTGAGTTTCCAGTCCTTGGTATAGAAAATACCCAAGAAACTGCTCTCTTGGTTTCATTTAGAAATGAATGAGCAGTGCAAAAGTTAAATAATTAGGCTGTATACTTCAGATCCCTCCTGTATACTGACTTCTGGTCTTTTTTTAAAAAACACATATTGAGAAGGAGCATAGTATTGTCACAAATGGAGAAATGCTAGTTTCTGAAAAAAGCAAACAGGATCCTAATACAAGTWTTTCCTGAATAATATAGCCACAAAACTAGTTGCAAGGGTCTGTTCTAATTGTTTTTCCTATTTACTGTCCTGCCCTTGTTTCACATAACCTCACTTACTCTGATCCATTCAAAAGGATGTTGCTGAATAATTTTTCTCTCTAGTTGTTCACACTATATTATCTTCTTTCAACAAATCAAACAAGTTTGTCTTTTGCTACAGGGACTCCGTGCTGCTATTCTGCTTATCTGACTTAAAGGCAAGAATCAGCCTTGCAGTATTATTGTGTCCACTTGTCTGAAAATCACTCTTACTACTTCTCCTGTGCTGAGAACCATCTCCGTAGAGAGGCAGAGGAAGATCTGTGGTTGTTATAAATTCCCAGTTACAAATTGCATATATATTGATTTTGTTATTCTTTCTAATCTCCACCTGCTTTGTTGTCTCACCAAGCTATTATGCCTTTTAGAAGATAGTAATGGTCCAGGATCATACTGTATTTTATTTAGATTTCATTGTATTTAGCTGAATAGTCTGTAGAACAAAATAATACTAAACAAAATCAGATGTAAAACTAGGCTTCCTAGACTAAATCTAGGCTTCCTAGACATTCTTACAGATTAGCTCCAATGTTTGCATTCAATATGTTATTTAAAAAAAACACTGAAGGAATCATTTGTGTTGAAGTGATGTTCTGTTAGGCAATTTAGTAAGTTGATGCCTGTTCAGAGGTCTGAAAGTATGTTATAGCAGCTGTTTGTATTACTTCCGTATGTGTTCTTTTGTACAGTAGGTTTAAAACAATATTTGCCTACAGCTTGCAGGCAGGCAAATGCTTTCACTGTCCCTACATTATGTTGCTATGTTTTCCTTTATGTATGCATCAGTGCCAAAACCAGTTATAAGTTACTGCTCATGCAGAAATTTTTTTAGCCATGACAAGAGTGACTGTTGATTTTTATGTAGATTTGTGCAAATAGCAAGTATCTTGCTACGATTTTGGCGTGCCTTTTTTAACTTAATTTTGTTGATGATATTAAATTTAAGATGATAGGGGGGTATTTATAAAACCAAGTTAAATTCTGTGTCCTGCTAGCAGACACTGTTGCTAAAATAGTAAATATTTAATTAATTTCTAGTTCTATGTGTATGAGCACCTTATGATTTTAATAGGATTAATTTTATGAATAGAATAGGCAGGATCCAGCCTTCTTCACTAAGTTCAGAAGACCAGCAGAGCACTGCGTGAGGACTTCCTACGTTAGTGGTTCTCAGGTCCCCTCTATGGTAGAACGTTTCTGGCACTGATGTGTATATTATTTGTAAATTTAAGAGAGGTGAAAATATGAGCGTGAGACTAACAGTAACCATTTACGCAGCCCTTCTTTCAGGGATGGGGAATACTTTTTACAGGTGTTTTTAACAGTGATTCAGGAAATTTGCTTTTCATGAGGTCACCAATATATGTGCAGTGTTGTTCTGAAGTTGTTCAGCTGGAAGTCAGTAGCTTAAAGACTGGGATGAGTTCTTTAAACCACTTTAAAATGATCCTTTACCCAGTCCGTCATCTACAGACACTTGGAATAATGTGGCAGAACTCAAAGCATGTTGTACTTCTATAATTGGAATTATTATTTTGGTAGAATATTCTGTAGTTCTTTTCCCAAGGTGATTGCGTAGCAAGACAGTGAAAATATCTGGTGGCAAGATAGTTGTGCTTGACAAGGCATTGGTGGTAGAGTCCCCCAGGTGGCTATTTAACATGAGCTCTCTCATGTGTGACGTCTCTTTCTGCCCCCCTCCCTTCTCCTGGGCTTCATCAGCACCCCTTGATTTTGTAAGCTATATTGCAGGAACTGCCAATATACAATAACAATAAAGCTTTTTGCCAGTATGCCGGTTGCCTTTTGCACTGCTGAAGGATTTAATTATTATGGGATCTGAGACAGCGCACTGGASGCTGCGTGGAGGCGTTAAGCTTGCTCCGCATCTTGGGCTCCATGCTGCTCTCTGTTGAAAAGGCAGCTTTCATGTGTGGTCTTGTATGGTCTCCCATGGACTTTACCTGCTGAAGGCTGAGGACCAGATCTTTTAACAATTATGTTGGGTTCTTTACTGAACCTGCCTTCATGTTGGTTATAATGAGCTGTTTGAAACAGCGATCTATATTATGGTAACTTAAGAATAATTTTCTTAATTGAATTGGAGAAAAATGTCATGTTAGTATCTTAAGACTCAGCACATAGTATGGTTCAGTAATGCAGCCTTCTCACTGGCGCCCACATACTCCATTTAAAACCCTGATTGTACTGTAGCAAATTGCTCAGCAGACTGAGAGTCCAGATAATTCTAAATTACACTCTACTGCGGAGCTTTCATAGTATTTGGTTTATTCGCCATTTGATTGTTTTAGGCTATCTAATAAATACTGACTTGTGCTCTAGGATTTTAATTTTAAATTTTTTTTCTTCTTTTCATAAATATCCTTCCTTCTCATAAGACCACGCTCTTGTTTTACTTTGAGATGCCAAATTGACATCCTTTGAAATAAAGTTTTGGACCGTTCATCGGTGTACTTCAAAGGTTACTGTGAGGCAAGGCATCAATATGATTCAGCTGTGACATCAAATGGGCCACATATAGAGGTGACAGTTGAATTTCCATGAGCGTTCACTCATTCGCCTCTGCTGAGATGATCACAGCTGTTAATTCATACTAGTGGAAGTAGGTGTTTATGTGATTTTGACACATCTCCTACACAAATTTGGGCTGCCTTCAATGATGCGTTCCATTTTGGCAGACAGCTGGGGTGAGTGAATGCAGCCTTTTAGACAGCAAGGATCTATAATGATGTATAGCTGAAACATCTTATGTCAGGTTTACCTTTCATTGTTTGTCAGCCTTCTTAAGGAAGGAAACCTACTGCAGCTTCATAAGGAGTCACCCAATTTTAAGTTGATATTGTAAATTAATGTTATTGATGGTAGAATTTGTTCTAAAACTTATTGATTATTGCATTATATCAATATTTCATTTTGAATTCCTTAATTAGGAACGTTAGATGTCACCGAAGAAATGGAGTGCAGTTTGCCTAATACTGGCTGGATTTCAGAGTGACTCTGCGTGGAAAACAGTTGTGGGTGAAAAGACATTAGTCTCTACATTTTTAGAGTTGTATTTTAACTGACTCTTCCCTCAGAGAATTTTTGCAAGTTGAGAACTATTAATGTTTTTGTGTCCTGTTTATCACAGGAATTGTAGTCATGAATTAAACCACTGTTTCATCTACTTCAATATCTCCTTATCATCCGGACCAGATTCTTCAGAACAGTAATCTGTTCCCGTAGACATCTGTGGAGGATGTAGCACCCAAGGGTTTTTGCAAAGTGCATTTGTAGAGGCTTGTTTTGTGCCCAAAACATTCATTATGCTATTATGCATTATGGCTCATTATGCCATTGCAGTCTACTGCATAAGCCACAGTGCTCCTGTATTATGTTGTTGTGGTCTCCTGTTCCAAAAAGGATGTAATAAAATGAGAAAGGTGCAGAGAAGGGCAGTAGAGGTTTTCAAAGGTATGAAACAGTAAGGAACAGTAAGGAATAGAAAAAGAAGGATTTTTCAGCTTTGAAAAGAGGCAACATAGGGGGAGAATGAGAGGCCTGAGGAGAGAGAAAATTATTTGCTGTCCTTTCCAGTGCAGAAACAGAGGGGTAGCCAATGGAAGTGGTAGGTAGCATATTCAAAGCAAGCAAAAGGGGATACTTCTTCACCAAATGGACTTAGAAAGTGTGTTCTGCTAGACTTTTTTTTTAAAAAAACAAAACAAAACAAAACTTCAAATTGTGTGTGGTCTATGTAGTAGCTTTTTGGTATTTCCAAGAAGCTGTGTCATTAACACTGGAAGTGTTTTTAACTCTCATTTGAGGTAATGCAGTACTACAAATGATTGGACCAAATAAAAATCAGTCTTAGAAATCATCCAAATACATCTTTCCTCTGAAAGACTTGCTGTAGTGTATAAGATAAAGCATCAGAGTTTTAGAACATTGTAATTATTTATGGAATAAATGGTATTAAACATTTTTCCTCACTGTAGGTTGAAATAAATATATGTATTTTACTTGAAATATCTATGTTTTTATACTTAGTGTGGATCCTGCAGGTCCTGGGGTGACACCATCTGTTTGAGAACATGTTCTTGGAGGCGAGGCCTGTGCTGGTTAAAAACACGGTCTGTGCAGAGTTCTGTATTTAAATCTCGCTGACAAAACAAATTGTAGTATAGTACCTGTCCGCTTTTAATACTCCTTTACCTGGTCTGTGTTATCTGGAAACATTAAATGTTTGTGGAGTTCTATTGCCTTAGGCTTCCCATTCTCCTGATGTGATCAACAAAGTCTCCTAAGGTGTAGGTGGCCCTGGCAGCAAGGTCTCCTGAACTTCCATGAGTGTCTGGGCTGAGGCCTCTCGTGATGAGGGGGAATGAATGGCCCTGTGGTTCCCCTCACTGAGCCAATAATAATTTTGGAAGATTATGGTTTGTGGATGTTTGGGATTGCCTCTCTCATCCCGGCCAATTTTATCAGCTGCTTAGAAGTTGTTTCATAAACCTCTGAAGTATGAGGCCTGCTGGGGCACTGGAGGATTTTGCATCCAGTACGATCTTTTGTCTTTATTCTGGCTAGCATTCAGCCCGTCTGTGTTGTACGGGTCCTCATGGGCTCGCCAGGAAGTAGTCAGAGGGGTTTGGCAGGGTGGGTGGCTGTGGGAAGGGTGGCGTGTGGCCGAAGGCCTCCAGCGGCAGGTGGAGGTGAGTGGCCATGGTGGAGGCCTCCCTCCCTCTCTCCCTCTCTCCCTCCTGGCAGGTGCCGGCTGTCCTGGGGCTGTCCCTGGCAGCTGCCCCCTGGGCCCTCCCTAGCCCAGCAGCGCCGCTGGGAAAGTCGGCAGAGCAACGCAGGCCATGGTTGTCAGCGTGCTGACGGTGTCCTGCCTCTCACCGTGTCAGTGCGGTGGCCTAATGAAAAAGATGGAGGCCCTGTTCCTGGCCCCCCCCAGGTTTTTGATGTGTTGGGAAGAGGAGTGTTTTTTCTGCAGGTTTATAATTGGATTATAAATAAATTTTTATTACTAGCTAAGTAATGTAATTAGATTACTTACACAGTAATAACAATTTATTTACAATGTAGTGCAATCATTATTCTGTATTTTTAATCATACTTAGAATTTCTCTTGCTTTAATCTTTACATATGTGCTGAAAGCTTGTAGTTTAAGACGTTTCAGAGGTGAAGTCACCTCAATACATATATTAAAAAACCCTTCAGATAACAAATGATTTTTCCATTAACAATGGAACGGCAGTTAAAATATTTGTATTACAAACTTGTATGACTTTCTTTCCTCACTGTCATGATTGAGAGCAATACAGATTTTAGGGCCATCCTCTTCTTCGTTTTCTTTAATACAAGGCAATGGGGCAGAAAGCCCCTCCTATAGAGTGGGACAAAAAAAAACTTGTTAAATAGTTAAAAGGGTTGAGCTGTTTTACTTTCTGCCATGGTTTGATTATTTGGCTGTTAGAAGAGCTCAGCACTTGGTCTGAGCCTTGGTTCAGGTCTGAGTCTGGAGACATGATGGTGTTCAGCATCCTCACTGAGGACAGAAACGCAGGTTGAACACCTAGTACTTGCTCAGTGAATGAAGGTGAGCTTTGTGCAGCACCCTAGCCTGGGTTATTTTATTTCACTGCTGAGCAGAAAAAGGTGATGTATCTGGTACCCATTGCTCTACTTGTAATTGCGTGAGAATTTGGGACCAGTAAAGCAAACTCTGAATTTGGTTTTAATAGATGAATTATTGTTACTGGGAAATGTTCAAATGCTATATATGTGGTAATAAAGATTGCAGAAGCATCTAACTTTGTCAGCCTGATAGGTAAGATGGAGCTCCATGCAAGTCTATGATAAGTTTGAGCAATTAAGAGTTTGGCTTCCTTCCTCAACCTTTGAGATCAGAACTGTATGGCACTCAGTGCATGAAAGATGACATTTGGTGCTGAGTTGAAGCTCTGGAGAATATCACAAGGTGTAAAAATGTAGTCAGTGCACTTTGTGACCACTGAGTTTTCACTTCCAATCTGCAAATTTACTGTTGGAGTTCGTTTTTCATTCATGGCTATTCCCACTGGTTTGTAGTTTGGGTTTGGGCTTCTGGACTCAGCTGTTCTGCTTACTTGCCTTGCAATCCTTGAGAGTTGTTCTTTAAATATATCAAAAACCCCTGTCCTTGCCACAGAGCATGGTCTAATAAACTGCAAACCTGAAGTGACACACCAGCAAAAATAGAACAGTGGATTTTTAAAATAGGTAACTAGAGGACAGCTGTATTCGTATTTGGCGATTTGTAGAGAGCTGTACTACATCCTTAAGGTCTTGCTAGGAATTTATTCCATGATCATGAGAGCTTGGAAAAGACTACTCATGTGCAATTCAAGAAAACATTTAAAATATTTGATGAATCATGTATGTTAACACTAATGAATAATAAGAAGAATGTTGTTTCTTCCTGTTGGAAATCATAGACCTAGTACATGATCTATGTGATCTGCAGATAAGAAATAGAAGAGCATAGGAGTTATTTGGGTTAGGTTCACCTTTAATAGACACTGACTAACCCTGTGAAGATTTTTTTTTTTTTTTTTTTTTCTATTGTGTTGAATTTCCATGCAGGATTCAGTGTTGACAGCTTTTGAGACCTTTTAAAGTGCTTAGAAGAGAACAAGCCAGTACATGCTAATTTAAAAAATGATCTTAAAAAATCCACACTAAGTCTTTTTGAAGGAATTGCATTGTTGAGGTCCAGGTCTGGCCTTGTAGGGCCTGTGTCCAGGGCACTAGGACCACAATTTATTCACAAAGGAGATCCGGTTCAGATGATTAATTCAATGGTGCTTATTTTTAGGGGTGGGGTAGAAATAGCGAAAGGGATTGTGTTACTGTAGCGGAACTGAAGTCAAGCGTGGATCCTTCAGGTGAATTCTGTGCAGGGATCTTTAGCCTATATGAAAGTCTTTTGCCATACCTTCATGGGGCTCCTTACACGCCAAAATTAATTTCCCTTGCACAGGTATAGGCAAAGTAAGATGTCTTCTCATGTTATTGCACTAACATTAGAGACTTGTAAAAACCAGACGTGGTCATGAATAAAAGATACTAAGATACAATGGAAACACCATCTTAGTGTGCCAGGCTAACAGTATGAAACAAATGTGCTGGGTGTTCTCTTTAGCACCAGTGTGAAGATCTGTATCTCATACTGTAGCTGTAAGCTTTTTGGTGGTTTGAGTGTGCATATGATTTTCTTTTTTTCTCTGATCATGAAAACATCGAATGCTAATTTGTTTGAGATGTTCCATTCATTTTGCTGTTCAAATGTATCAGGCTGTAGGTTTTAGGTTTTTTCTTCCCCCTTCACTGTCCCCTCAGCCCAGTAAGTTTAAATACATTAGGTAGGTGTCGGTTTTGAGGTTTCTGTGTCTATAGAACAGTTTCATGCAACTGCTGATGTTTCATAACTAAGCTGAAATGTGAGTGATTAGAAACCCTATGTTAGGATCAGTGACAATACATCCTTGCAGAAAATCAGTGTTCTTTACAGTTCTGCCTCTTACAGAAGCGTTTTCCATGTCACAATTGTAAATACAATTTACAACACAGTGACCACTGTCTTACTTTAAATGGCAGTTTCATAAATAGTTTTGCCTGAAGCATTTTAACACCAAAATTTTAACACATCATTTTCTTGTGTTTGGCTTTTGTTTCATATTTTCCCACAATTTAATCAGTAGCGAGTCAAGTCCCTTTTTACTTAAGTGGTCCTTCCCACTGGATCTTTCTCTCTGTTGGTCTATTTTGATTTTTTAAACTTTGGTTTCACTGTGTGTCTGTCCCTTTCCTGTTCCTTTTCCTGCAGTCCTTTTTTCATTTACCTGTTGCTGTCTTCCTCCTATTCTTGTTCTCCTCAGGACTGTTTTCTGGGTTCCCTTTGTCTTCCTTCTTTTTGTGTTTGTTTGTAAAGATACTGAGATCCTTAGTGAAAGACATTTTAGGGATGCAACTTCAGGATGTAAGACAGAAGGCTAGTCGTTTGAAAAGGTAACTAAACACAGGAACCCCCTAGCTAATCTCCGTGCGCATTGCATACTTAATACTGTGTTCCAATTGTTGTTCTTTTTGACAAGATACTGCAGAATAGACTTGTTAAGTCTTGCTAGTGGGGAACAAAGGGCTCCTCAAAAAATTGCCCTTTGCAACAGGATGCTGTCCTGAGCTCACACTGATGCCTCTTGCCAATTACACTTGGGGAATTCCTGTAGTTGGGGCTCTATGGTCTAAAAGTTCCCATCTGTTTAGTGACTGTGTGCTTTCCTGAAGCGCTCTCTTATTTTTCATCTTGCAATAAGTAAAGGAGAAAAGGTTTCTTGCTTCTTCAGGCAGCCTAGTGACTCCTGTTCTGGTGGTAGGACATGGAGGCTGTTTGCTGAATGTGTTTCAGTGACCATGACTAGAAGTTGCCAGTTTCATGGCTTGTAGGAGTACTTGACTTAAGGGACACAAAGAATTTAAATGCTTCTTTGCCCTCACTTGCTTAACCAATGCTATAGTGCCAGCATAGCCAAGGAGAGAGTCAGGAATGCATGACAAGTCCTGAGCTTTTTTTTTCCCTGCCCTCTGTTCACCCCGTATCAGTACTAATAAAAGGTGAACATCCTTTGTGCTTCCTCAGCTTTTTTTCAAGTTTCAATTTCCATTTTCTTTCTTTGGAGCACAGAGAAGAGCAAATGTACATAAACAAAACTTCATACTCAAGCCAAAGTGCAATAGACACAATTGAATAGTAGTCAGTTAGGAATTTTAAGAAGAGCTTTTCTATGAATATTTAATTACTACATTAACTGAGCAAATAAAGAACATGCTATTAATATTCATACTGTGTTAGCAGTGGTTCAATGGAATTTAATATGTTTTATAGTTCATACAGCATCCTATGCGTTGTGTAGGCCTTCAAAGAATGCCCACATCTAGTAAGCTAATAACACTAAAGATCTCCCTAGCTATTCCTTGATTCTCTGAATTAAGGAGTGTCTGTTGTTGTATATTTATGTATGTATGTTTGCATAGCACATTTCTTAGCAAAATTATTCACAGTTATGTAATGGTACCAGTCTTGCATGTTTTGTTACCGCAAAATGGTTCTTAAGTGACTATACAAAGAGTTAAGGTATAGGCTGTAAGCTGCTGAGATACTGATAATGAGCCTGCCTCTTCCAGAACTGTGTGCTGTCTTCTCCGTCTTTATTAGTGTATCTGCTTTGTAACCTTTTGGAGAGCAAATGTTAGGAGGTATTTAATATTTGGCTTGTTTACTGCTGCTTAGAGCTTTAAAAATATTGATCATCTGAATGATGGAGATGGTTTGCAGAACAAGAGGCCAAATGCAGAACCTGAAACTGAATTCCTTTGCTGTGAGTGAAGTGTTCTTCCTGTGTGCCTTAGTTTCTTTTTTAAATGTAATTTGCAARTTAATATGTTTTATCTAAGACTGAGAAAAAGAATAATGCTTACTTGTGGTGTTGTGAAACTTAAAACAAAAAAAACCTCTGGAGACAGCCTTACAGCTTTCATTTGCTTACTGAAAATAGGAGCGCTCATCCTCTCGCATTGACTTGGTCTTTAAATTCCTTATGGCCCTTTTGCATTGCCTACCCTCAGTAAGACTCTGGATTTAAAGATCTTGACAAGAAAAGTGGCACGCATAGGAACAAAAGAAATGTTAAAACTTCCATTCTTGTCTCTGATATTGCTATTTTCCCTCTTGCTGGCTTAGGAAAAGACATTAATAGATGTTGAATTAAGACTTCATCAGTGGGTCTGTACTTCATTCACTTAGAATCCTTACAGCTGTTTTTTACTCCATATAGTGATAATTACTCCTGTTGGCAGAGCAGAACTAATCTAATCTGCTTTGGCTGCTGAAATCTGTGAAGGAGCCAGGAATGATTTCTGTGTTGAATTGTTAACCCTCAATGTACAATTCTGTCAGGACCACACTGGGCCCCTGCTTTGTCTGAGTACCTAGTAATCTGGTGTTAATGAACGTACAGATACTAAAAAAAAAAATTGTGTCATGTAATAGAGGTATAACGTGCTCCTATTTTGGTAACTCTGCTTTTGGGATTGATCTATCAAAGATGGCATGTGTTGGGGAACCGTCCAGCTTGGCTTACGGAAAGGAGCCCTCGATATATAAGCAGCTGTAGGTGTAAGTATCTGATTTTCTTCCTTTATTGGATGTGGCTGAAAGAATTGAAAGGAAGCTAGATATTTCCTGTGCGCGCACATTATGTAGGAGCTGATGAGACCCTTGGGTCTGTATCTCTAGTTACTGTTGCTTTTTTATGTATATAGGTTCAAGGTACAATTTTGGTCTTGCTGCTGTGTAGCTTTGCTGTGGTCACAGTAGCTTCACTTTGTGGCTAGAAGAGGTGATGGTGCTGTTTGGTCACAATAGGGAGTTCCTGGATATCTCTTAAATTTGGACTTAGCAGGATTCAAACAGCATTGGTATGGAATTTATGTTACTCCTATTAACACAGTTGTTGCAACAAATACTGAAACAAGTGAGAGGAGAAAAGTCTGCAACCCTCAGGGCATTAACCAACTTCTTTGAAGGAAACTTTGAGGAGACAAGTTCTTCTGTTTCGGTGCTTTCTTTAACTGAAACAACTTGCACGTATCAATCTGGGTGACAGAATGTAGGAAAGCAATTCTTCCAGTTAAATTCATTATGGCAATTTTCACATTTCTCCTCTTGCTCAAGAGGTATAACTACATTATTTTCCATTTTGCATATATTCTCAGGAACAGAGTGGAAATCAAAATGAGATATTCCCAGCTAATCTTTTCTCATCAGCATCCCAGAAATGGACAGGAAAGGTCAGGAGCCCATGTTTTGCAGTAGGTGCTGAGGTGTAGGAAGAGCATGTGAGTGTTATGGCAATTCTTCTGCCTTCTATTCTTGTGTAATTCTGCTTTTCTAAGACCATAAATGACTGATAGAAAAATCTCCCGTGTTCACAAGCCTGTATGTGCCTCCTTGCATGTAACATCAGTATTGCACAAATTAAAAAAAGAAAGTGATTGTGCCTTCTGAGATGTGTGAATTGAAGCCAAATTCGCTCATCTGATTACTTCCCTTTTATATACGTGTTTTGAATGTCTGGCCTTTCCTCAACTATTTTTGTCATAAAATGCTTGCTGTTACATAAAACCCCACCATTTTTTGTTTATGCCTATAAGGCTGTTTAAAGACTAGGCAAAGGCGAATAGCTGCAGCTGTGTAGTTTATAAAGTGGTGCCATTTAGAGGAGGAATAGGAGGGGAAGATTTCTGGACTTTCCCTGATTGACATGCCTTATTTCTCCCACAGAGGCAAGGTGGATTTAATGGACAATTGGCTAAGCAGAGTCCTCCTTTTTCTATGTTTTTACTCTTTTTTTGTCATAGCTTCTACGTGATGATGTCTAGGAGCGACTGGCCTCAATTCTTGTGCAGTTACTGGGAACCTCCTGAAGTCTGTGTGGGGTCRTAAACGCAACGTGCAAAAAAGCCTGGGAAGCGTGGTGATGAAGGGATGGGTATACAATGTCAGCAAAAGTGAATCACACTGGAAAAAAACCCCACCTTCCCTGACATAGTGACAGTGATCCGTTTTGTTTTTAATATCCCTTTATAGCCTAGCATCTACTTAGACATTCAGATGCTCAGGCTTCAGTATGTTCTCTAGTTTGTCCTAAATGCAGTATGAATGTCTGTTGATCCAGATACAAATATAAGGAAACTGCCAGCTACCCAAGCTTTCTTCCTTGCTTGTGACTAAATCACCATAATAAAAAGGAGATGGAAGTTGAAATAAATACAAATAGCTGCTTTTTCCACTATTGGTAATTTGAAAAAAAAGAAAGTTGAAAGTGGATTAGAACTCTCTCTTTCCTAAATACTTGTCATTTCTTGGCCTTTCAGTTTTCACTCGCGTGACTGGTGTTGCTATGTTGGAATTTCATATAAATGTCTCATGGCAGAATTTGATCTTCAGAGCTCTGTGTTGGTCTCTGAACGCCCTTAGGAGTGCTTTTAGTACAAAAGATACATCTAGTTACTGAATATTATGGTCTGTACCAAACAGACCTTTATTCCATTGAAGTACTTCAGTGCTAAAATATATTTTCTGAGAAATACCTCTAAGATTACATGAATAGAGGATATATGAAATTGATTTTTTTTTTTTCTTTTTTCTTTTTCATTTCATCTTTCACTTCATTAGAGGCCTGGTTAGAAAAATCCCTCTTCCCTGTGGGCAGCTATAGTCCTGCCTATGCTTTTTGTGTCTAGTTAGTAATTTCTATTCAGTACCCTTTGTAAAATATTTCTATACATTTCTGTCAGCACACATAACCATGTACTGTGTTGAAAAAGCCTCAAATAAGTGTTTCTTATTGTGTGAAGTGGCAAATATTATGGTAGAAAACAGCATGCTTTTTCTGTGGATCCTAGTATAATTTGGTTTGCCCGCTCTCTTCCATTTATTCAGACAAATACAGTCCCAATTTTATAAACCATACCTGCTTTTTTAGGTGGTAGACTTTTTTTTTTTTTTTTGCAAACTTGCTTTTCATTTCAATAAATGTTGTGTCAATGCCTCTTACAAAATTAAATTCAGTGCAGAATGGAGCAGAGGCCACTAAAACTCTAATCTGTTCCATAAAAACATAGTGGTTTATCACAAGAGTTGTACCATTTCAGCAGCCCTGACAATGACAACATTATCTGTTTGTTGTAGTGTAACTACTTATGCTGTGAAACAATAGGGTGCTTTAGAAATGTCTTGATAATCTACAGATGTTAATATTGAAAATTGTTCTTGGAGTCCTGAACCCCAACGGGTTGTGATTTTGTCAGTCTGTCTCTGGGTGCTGGGTGTGCTCTCCTTTCATGGTATACCTGGAGGTGAGCCAGATACAAGCTGTATTTTTCACTAGTGTAAACTTTTTTGGACTCATGCCTTATACTACCCTACAGCAATATTTTTACTGATTGACGTATTAAGTCTGGACTGCTGTCTCCTAATATAGCCATGTAATGATTTAAAAAAAAAAAAAAAAAAAAAAAGACAGCATTAATCCAAGAGAATGTTTTTAAGTTATGTTATCTTTTAATGAAGAGAAACCAGTTTGTGTACTGAAAGACAACATTTCCTGTGGAGGAGACTTTCGGAGATTAGACCAAGTGAGAGATGTCTAGCTTTCCTTGCATCTCTAAGAGAACTGGGTACCCAACTGCTCTTTATGCCTTTAATGATCTCCCTTGTGGTGTGCCGAAGTATAATGTTTTTCTTTGAAAAAGAAACACAATAATGTAGTAAGTTTCCAAATATCCTGAGGACTGTACTTACTAATGAGAGACTGCAGACTGATGGTGCCTTTTCCTTATTGCCAGCGAGGAGGGTTGTCTTTTATAGAACTTCCTAGATTTTAGGTGTATGCCCTTTTTTAATTTGGAGGTTTCTTTTACTAATTTGTACTTCTTCATACAATAACCACAGTGATAAAAATCTTTGTTTTCATTGAGGAAAATTGTTTCTTTACGTGATTGCAATATAAAGTTTGGGAAATCTTTCTGAAAGTTTTCTGGGTAATACAATCAAATAACTTCTCCAAAACATGAGTGGCATATAATGAATTCTTTTTAAAGATCCTCCCATCTATTTTATTGCAAAATGAGTGTGTATAAATACGAACACATTTTTGGTTTTAGTAGTCTCACAGTTTTATCCTGGTAGCTACTGTGGTTAGCTTCATAGTTTAGTAATAAGCCTTTCATTTTCATTTTACAAGAGAAAATTGATGGATACTGAATCATTAGATGCCCGACTAAACTCACTAAGCAGTCTTTGAACTACCAGGGGGGTCAGACTTTTTTGTTAGGAGGCCTGTTCTGCTAAAGGCACCGTTTGGCGCGCACTTATTGATGATGTGGTCCCATCTCAAGTGCAGGTAGATTTGACAAATGCTTAATCTGTGCAAGGTTAACAAGGAGTTACAAGGAATGTAATATAACTACTATGTTGTCATATGGTTATTGAATATTGGATTATAATTATGTCAAGTCTATTTAGCATATGATACATGTTAAGTGCACTTTACCACTTAATGAATTAGTGAGTATTTAAAAAAAGGGGGAGGGAATGGGGGATTAGATTCTTCTTTGGTATCTCTGTTAGAATATTCCAAAAAATTTAATTTATTGCTTACAGTGTAGGTACTTTAACATTTCCTTTAAAACATGTGGGCTAAGGGAAACTTAATTTCTTGTAATATGCTCTCCCATCTATTTGCATATAATTCATAGTAATGATAATTTAAACACAAAAGGCTGATGTTACAGAATTCCCTCCGAATTTGAAGTAACCGATAAATCTTGTTGAAAAGATGCTGCCATCTTTATCTTTTATTGTAGGAGACCTCTGTTAAGAATAGTTGGAGAAATTTTGCAGAATGGGAAGGGCATTTTGTTTGTGCATAACTGCTGACACATTAAACGGTTCTTTTAGCTATATTAAGAAGCTAAATGCAACTCACTGAAATGTTCTCTAGCAAATCTAGGCCAGATTTTAGGCCCATGACAGCTCCTGTCTCTCCCTTAACTTCTTGCTCTCTTTAGAGGTAAACAACTTAATGCAGCTGTAAGCTTTCTTTGCACTGGCAGACTTCAGCACTAACTAATCTAAACTCAAAACTTAGGTTTTAAAAAGGCAGCTGAGTTTTCCAGTGAGGAAAAAATTTGTCAGTGGTTGTAAGAATTTCAGTGTTAGAAAGTAAATCGTATTCAAGTTGAATCAGTATTCTGCATTGGACAAAGCTAGTGGCCCTTGATGACTTTTAAGAAAAATAATAAAAAATCTGGGGAAAAAAAATATATCAGAAAACACACTTTGTATGTGCCATCTTTTTTTAAAGCTGTGGACTCCCAAACCAGCTCATCTTCTGGTTCTTTCTGCCAGCGTCATGGTGGAAGAAGCACATACATTTTATATCTCTTAGCCTTCTAACCCTGTAATTTTGACTTTAAAATTATAATCTTTGCAAAACCAGAGAAGCTTGTGATATTGACTAAGCAAGCTAGACTCATTTTTAAAATTTCACGAGGCATAAAAGCAGTCTGGCATAAATGCAGTGTTGTCCTTGAGCAGCCCGGTACATGGCCCAGCCCAGCACCGGCTGCCCCATGTGAGCTGGGAGCATGTGCAGATGGGGCTGTTTGGAGTGGAGGGATGGGTGGAGGCTACAGCTCCACCTGGTACATCTGTGGCCCCTTACACTTGATGTGGCAGTTGTCAGTCACAGATGCCTTCCTGGGAGCTTCGGCTTGTGCAGGGGTTGCTTTTGTGATGCTTTGCGATGAGTTTGTCGGCTGTTGTCTTGATGTCCACAACCATCTACTAGAATTGTCTACTCTTGAAGCTTCTCTTGTTGAATCGGTGCTTTCACATCTGTAACCTTGCTGTAAATCTGATCTATCAGGTGCTCTGCTTTTTCTGTGTCTGGCTGATTAGTTCTTTGTAAGATATGAAGTAGGGCTCCTGTTGAATTGGTATTTTGTTGACTCATGCTGAAGATAAAGCAGTGACATACTTTGTCTGAGTAAGCAGTTTGGGTATTTATTACTTTGCACTCGGGAAATGGCTGTGACAGTCTGTATTAATATCAAAAATACTGCTTTTATAAACAACATTAAGTTGGAACATATAGCAATTCTATAATCCGTCCTAATGTAAATGATCCTCATTCTTATGAATCCACTATAAAATGGAGAACTCTAGGAACTCAGTTTTAATATTGAGTTGCTGTATCAGTGCTTTTAAAATGCATATTCAAAGCACAGTGCTGGGTCATTTGAAATACTGTTGCTTACAAATATTTTATTTGCTTTTAAACTGTACTGCATAGTGGATCGTAAGACTCTACAACAGCATCTTTATGGAGCTAATGTCCTCATAAGGTACTAGTACCTTATGGTGCTAACCATTATCAAGAATGGATATTTCACTTTTCAGCTATCTCTCTTTAGTTACCGCAATGCTATTGATAGTTACTATCTTTTGTACTGGTAAGGTCTTTCAAAAAAATAGTCTACAGGAAAATGCATTAAAAGTCTTATAAGGAGAGCATTGTGGCAGAGCTCCATTCTTTTCCAGACTCAGGATCATTGATGCATGTGGATAACTTCAAGGGAAATAGCCTTTGATTCAGTACAGAAATCAAGGTAGTTTGAGGATCTTAAATCTCCACTAGATAAATTGTAAATGACTTCTCAATTGCGAATTTCATCTGCTCCTGTGTTCCAGATGGAGAATATGTGTTCATAATGTCTTTAGTGTGTTAAAACAGTGCGTGTGTGTTCATTAAACATTCAAACTAGACTTTTATCTTAACAACTGAAGACACTTGATGTATACATGAAGAATAACTTTCTCCTATTAATATAATTTTATTAAGGTAACTTCATTTGTTTTGTTCTATGCTGTCTGTAGAGAACTGAAAAGTAAGTCTGTATTTAGACTAATTTGTATCTAGTAGCATATTGTCATTTCTCTTTGTTTACGTAGAAAGAGAGAAAATAGTTTCCGTTCACCAAGTGTCTACTCAGAATTTGGTTAACGCTTTTAAGCCTGAAGGGAACTTTTATGGCTGAATTAGAACCAGTGGGAGATCACAGCATAGTGGAAGTGCTGACTTACAAAATTCACTGATACAATTATTTGTAATGTGTTTGTGACCAACGTGAGTATGCAAGTTGCTAATTGACACACCTTGATGCTTTTGTTTTCTTTCCCCTAGTTTCTTTGCTTGAAGAATATAAGGACTTTTCTTTCGGCATGCTGTGAAGTGTTTGGGATGAAGAAGAGTGAACTTTTTGAAGCATTTGATTTGTTTGATGTGAGAGATTTTGGAAAGGTAAGGATCCTTTTAATTATATCCTGAGTAACACCTGTGTTCTGCTGCTTGAGTATACAAGACTTCCATGGTAGATGTGGTGTAGATGATGTGACTAATGGATGAGCATTCATTAGTAAAAAAACAGTGGGGAAGAATTAAGAAAGCAGAAGAATTAGATTTACATTGGAGGGGCTAATAAAGGGCAGAGAAAAATCCCTGGTAGTAAAGTTCTGAAGGTGTGAAAAGTATAGATAAATTAAAAAACTGGATTGAAAGATGCTGAGTTAAAGGTAAATTAAATGTGTGAAGATGGCAAACTGTGGGCGAGTGCTGTCTGGTGAAATCACTTTTGACATAAATAGTGTGGAATCAGAAACCCTGGTGGGCCTATACATTGTAAGACCGCATGGCACAGAGCATGTTTCTTTAGTCTCAAGTGCTCCAAATTCACCCATGTATCCGCCCTTGTAAAATTTTTTTTTTTTGACAATTAGTTTTTAAATCTGTTGTGTTTTCTAACCTGCTGTAAATCTCAGTTAAAGCTATGGTGGGTTAATGTGACTATTCTAATTTACACAGCCTGAAGTATATTCTGTAAGCCTATGATTAGTTATTCTATATGTAAAAGCTTTTTCCAGTCTATTGTTCACAACCTCCTACGTATCTGTTTGATCTGTCATTGCCAGCATATGTTCAGTTCAACTTCAGTTTCTGCTTTGAGTCATAGGGTATAATTACCCTAATTTCACGGGAAAGGGCCTAAAAATTACCTGAAGTAGCACCAAAAATAGTTATTTATTCAAATTTAGTATATTTCAAGCATCATTCCTTTTTTTAAAGAGATCATACTTTTACTAACTAATTTTTATGCACTGCTCTTTTTATAAGTAGACATAGAGGTAAAGATGATGTAAGAGTGCAAGCATGAATCAGGGCTGCGATATGACTGAGTGTTTGAAATGGTTCAGTGATTACTGTTAACCAAAATATCTAATTATTTTTCTGAATCTTTTGTCTGGTTTTAAGTCCTTTGAGTATAAAATTAGATTAACCTGGTAATTCCACTTGTTCTTTAGTTATGCTGAACATCTTTTGTCCTCATAAATCATATTTAAGACAAAGCTTTTGTTAAAATGTGGTCTTTTTTACAAATTTAGTGTATTGCTTATTAAAACTGAGATTTGTTTTTATTTTGATTGTGCAAGTAGCAGAGGAATTAAAATTGTTGGTTTTGAATTTTTTTCTGTGCGCTAGCAATGTCTTATTTAAGGTATTTAAGAAGTCAAGTATCTTAATGCTTGCTTCAAATCTTTGATAGCTATACCTAATGCACAAAAATTTTTTACTATTGTATGTTCTAATTAATTGCTGAGAGTTTCAAATTTTGTGCCATGTAAACATAACCAGCCTGTTTTTTTTAATACAGTAGTTTTGAGGAAGTATTTTGCAGTGCAAGTTATTATTGCTGCATCATTGAATACCCAGTAAACAAGTTCTGAATTAAGGCTGAATTTAACCCAACAAATATGTTTCTGGCACTCTTTAATTGTCATTTTAACAGAATTTATTTTAGAATACAATTTTATGTAAGTAGAATAACTGGTTAAAAACCCCACTGTCTTCCATCCATGATATTTAGTATTTTATTTCTCTTCCCAAAGTAAAATTGAATGCAGACACATGGATTTTTTACCGTGTTTGTTGCCACAGTATAGCACAAATAGACTAATTATTCCTGGTACTGGTATTTCAGTTTTAGCGATGGTGGTAGTGCTTACAAGCAATGGTTTCTCTAGTCTCGGCCTCTTCAGTGGCCTTTGTCACCTTTCTTGGAAAGCTACCAGGTAAAAATGCAGTGACAAATTTGAAAGACGCTGGTGTGGGGGATTCTTTAATGAGGCTAACTATGTGCGGTGCGCGGTAACAGCTGCTTGTGCAGAGGTGGAGATGCTAAACTGAACAAGCCTGTGCAATCCTTGCAATAGCTGTGTTGGGCACACTTTTAGGTGCATAATGGCTCTGCTGTTCASCTGTTTCCATTGCGTGCTTGTGTGGAAGCTTGCCACATACAAGCGGAGGTTGCAATATGCTGTATTAAGTCAGGCTGATCTGTATATTTTACTAGCCTCTGCAAATGAGCATGTAGTCAGCTTCCTAAAGCAGCTGGTGAACTTGAGGCCATTAAGAAAGTGGAGGGGAAAATTACAACTGTATTAAAATGTATAGCTAGCCTTATGCTGAGATATTTCTATAGTTTTAAGTGTCACATTTGTACAGTTAGCTGAGAATATCTGTAAAGTGGCATGGGATTTTAACTGCATATCTGATAATGTACCTACTACTTTGGAAATTCTGATTGCTAGTAGCAACAGTGAGAATAAGAAAGCTTATCTTCTTCAAGTTGTTCTTTGCTTCTCAACTTTCCCCTTCATTATTTTTTTCCTATGAATAACATCCCCAATATAGTCCTAAATCTCCAGCCTTCTTGAATTGAAGTGGTACATATGCAAAAGGCCAAAGAGACAGTACCACAGATTTTTCCTGCTACTGCAACCAAGTCATTCTGCTGTTTCTAACAGAATTCTTTGAACTGCTCTCCCTAAATGTATACAAAATATGAATGATCTTAAAATGATTACAAGCACAAACAAAAAGGGTAATATGGTTTAGAAACAGTCTGTTTTCCAGACTGTTGACCAAATAGGTGATGGAATGAGTGTGTGCAATATCTACAGCCTCTAACGCATTTGCATGTACTGGAAGCTGTCTTGAGATGTCAGAAGTTGGCAAGTACTTACTAGTGGTGAGATGTAAATAAACTGTAGCTGAGGTGACTCCGTAAACCTTATCTATCCGGTACTTTTAAATGCTTCAATTGAATTTATAAAGAAATGATTATTGAATTTGTTGTCTTACGATGGAATATTCTGCTTAATATGACAGATTTCAATGACTATTTAAGCATGCTAGTGGAGGGAACAGGAGAAATGTGTCAACTGTAAATGAACAATGTGCCTTCAAGGAGGTAGGATTGAAGGGAAAAATCAGATGAGAGACCTGGTGATGGAAACTGTCATTTTTTAAAAATATTCTGATGTTTTTCAACTTYTTAAAGAAAATGGCAGCAAAACCCTGTGCATGGTAGAAGTAGCAGCTGTACACTGCCTATGTAATCGTAAGACTTTTAACAGCCTTGTGAAATACCGATTACAAAATGTTTGACGTAATGGTGAAACCTGCATTTAATAGCTAGGGGTAAATCTGCTGTTTTCAGGTGCTCTGACATAACATACAAAAATTTGACTTGAACTTTGTGCTCCACGTTGCAGAGACTCTTTGATCTCTCAGTGATTAGAGAAGGAGAAGAGTGTATGTGGTGTGGATGGAAATCAGAGGTGAAGCTGAAGTAGCAACATGTAGCTAGTTAGAGAATAGGTAAAGAAAACAGGGAAGCAGGTAACCCCATGAGTATGTTTTGAATGCGTACATTCTGTATGAATATTGATATCAGCTGTTACAAGATGAGTGTTTTCTTCTGTTTCAAGTATAATAGCACAGATTTTCTTATTTTTAGACTGTGCTTGAAAAAAAGAGGGGCTATGTTACACAGAAATAGGAAGGTTCTTAAATCATGCTTTCTAAAACTACATAAAACTTGTTTTTCCTTGAGTTCTACAATGTTCACCCATTCCCACTCACTCACCTTTCTATCAGTACATTTCATTGTTGCTGCATTAAGTTCCTGACAGAGCATGAAATGCCCTCCCACGCACACGGGGTGCCAGACAGTGTTTTCATTACGAATTCCATGCTGGAGAGTCATTTTTCACTAGCGCAGGGTTGTCAGGTTCTTCCTTTCTACCTGTGTGCCAGAATCAACAAATAATGTTGATGCTTGTTCTTTCAGCTCTGCGAGCCCTGCACACTGCTCGAACAGCAGTCTTTGCTGTTTGCTATGCCGTAACAAATTGTTGCTATCCCTATTCTCTGAAGGAAGTTTGCAACTAATGTGTTGCAGAAATGGGAATCTGAGGATTAGTTCCAGCGCCCGTTGATGTCAATAGGCGCTCCCTGGCCTCAGAGAGCTGTGTTTGAGGGCCTGTGGGGGAAAATGGTGTCCAGATATTGTCAGAAAAAGAACTTTTGTGTACTCTGCTTTTAAATATTCTAAGCAATGTATAACTGAGCACAGAGTGGTTTTTATGATATAACTGATCTAATATGAACATAGCCATAGACCCCGCCCCCCCAAGTAGGGGTCCTGCAATAGATGTCTAGAAATAACATACAATATTGAATCACAATTTTAAAAAAAACAAGGGGATCAAATATCAACTGCTACCAATCAAACAAGCACCTAATTGTTTAAAAGCATATAACATAATGTCTAGTGTAGCTAACTCTCCAGTGACACTTAAAAGGCTAGCTTACGTGAAAGCAAGCAACTGCTGTGAAAATACTGAGTGCATATACTAAGGTCATGTAGTTTGTGATCATTTTAGTCACTATCTTAGCGCRAAGGAAATCCGGGCTATGATGCAGCAGAAAGTCATGCTGAAGTTGAGGATCCTGGTGTATTAGTATTCCCTCAGGTTTAATAGATTCCAGGAAGATCAGGCAGATGTGCATGAGATACACACACCAAAATCAACACAACAAAGAGCAACAGTTTTTATAAAAAGTTATATACCTTTCCAGGAAGAGAGAGGAGGAAAAATGTTTAGGAAATCTTCAATAAAACTGAAGCATTTGCGATTAACCTCAGTTGTTTCACGTTTTATTTGGTGAATTTAATGAGTGAGGTTATAAAGCAAAATATCAGCACTTTCACTGATAGAGTCACATTAAAACTGCAGAACATTGGGGAACATGCCAAGACATTATGGCATATTTTTGTAAAGATTAAAATGGAGAAAGAGAAATGAACTGGTAAAAACAAGACAGTCATTAAAAACAGAGCTCTGTATCTTCATTCTTTGAGCTCTTTTAGTGGTAGAATTAAAAAAAAAGCTTGGTGGTTTGCTCAAGAAACTGGCTTGTACAATTGCTTTTAGGAGTAGCAGTTTAATGTTTTGAAATGTTTCAGTGAGATGGACTGGTTTGGGATGAATGACACTTGAACTCCTTCAAGGTGTACTTGTGAATGTGGGAGAATGAAGAAACAGAAGATACGGACAGGTTTCAGCTACCTTCTCTGTTGGAGACATTTGTCCATTTGGACAAAATGAGCAAGAAAACACTAGCCTGTTGCAAAACTGCTGAAATGCTTGGCATGTATGGAGGACCTTATTTGTTAGATATTGTTTCTGTTTGTATAGAGTTACATAAAGGTCAAGCACTCAGCCTCCCTAAAAGCCTCCCTTAAATCATAACAAAAAATGACTTCCAGCCCGAAAGAACATAAATCATAATTTTGGGCAAAGTGATGGGGTGGGTGGATGAGTGGGATGAATAATGGCATAGCTCATCAACCACCTTTTTGAAAAGTTCTTGAAAATTTATAGAAATAGATTGCCATGGTGTGACAGTGGAAACTGTTACAAACACCAGATAAATTTAGTGTACTTATCTGTAATAATTTGTTGCAGTGATCATCACCAAAGAGTCTGTATAAATTGCTAGGCATATAACTTCAATAAATCTAAAACCATTAGCATGAGCTTATAGCTTCTACATGAGCTCATATATTTAGGCCTGAATATTTCAGGATTACAGTCTTGAATGTTCTTGTGACAGAATATTAGTGGACTATCACCTCACTGGTCTTTCCAAATAAGTCTTCATGAATTTCTTAAAGGTTTGTCATAACTTTTTCAAGTTATAATGTTTGCTTCCAGTTGGTAAAAACAGTAATGATAATCTTCATTTCTGATCACATCACAAAGTGTTGAACATACCACAAATATTTGATCATTAATGAAAAATTCTCATCCAGGGAGTGCTTGGGATGTTTTGGAAGTATCAGAAGACTTTGAGTCCTTATATCGTGTAGGCTTCTGTTCAGTTTTTCAGCAAACATGACAAGGTTTGGAAAGTCAAGGTTAATGAGAAACTGCTAATATGAGAGAATAAAACTGAGTTTCTGAGCACGTTTCTCTGTTGTTAAGATGCTCTTGTCCAAATGTTAGGTGTATCTGATTCACGTATCCTGGAGACACTGAACTCATAGCATTGAATTCTGGTAACATGCATTTCTCTTTGAGGTGGAAGAAGTTTTGGAGGAAGAAGACAGTTGGAGCTTGAATAGGTTTAACAGGGTTTAAGACTTACATCTTCTCACACATTTGTTATAGAAATGTTTTTAAACCTTATTTTTAAACAGGGAATTAATTCTCTGCAGTACTTGCAATACAAGCATTTCAGTAACCAAAAGTTGATGGTGAAACTGACAACTAAACCCAAAACTTCCTGAATTTATAAATATTGGTCAAAGTAACACAAATATAAACTATAAATAAAAACAGAAGGCAATAAATGAGTGACTTGCAGATGAAGTCCATATGAACTTCGAAGAGTTTTGTGTGCATCTTTTTTCTGTGGTAGTGAAATTGTTCACCCTCTAAGAAGGATAGGAAACATGTTTTTTTTGTTTGTTTTTTTCTCCCTCTTTTGCAAAGCCTGGAGGCTTCCAAAGAGGAAAAGCGTGACAGCTTTCTGTTAGTATAGTGGATAGATAGAAGAGTTGGGGGAAGAGAGGAAGTTAAAGTACAATTTGTATAAGCTGCTCCATGCTCTCACATGCTTGCAGTATAGTTAATTTCTAAGAGAATCCCTCTCCCACTTTGACCCAGATTCTCCTGCTTGCTGCCTGGGTTCTCTGCTTGTTCTTCTCTCTGCTCTGGGATTTTGAGATTCAAATGACATGGGCATAAAATTATGATGTCTCTAGAAACAAATCGGGCTATCACAGTTACCTGGGCCTGTTGGTTATTCTGATGTTTCCAGTCACCACATGAAATGGGCGTGACATCAGCCTAAAAAGCCTGTAGTAAATTGTGTTTGAATTTCACATCTCTGTAAGATGCAAGATTGTTTTTTCCACTGAACTTACAAAGGCTTGGTTCGTGATTTTTGGACCAATGCACTTCTATTGTTGTCATCAGTGGTGCAAATTAAATATTCAAGTCAGAGATTGAAGTAGGGTGCAGTTGTAGAGCTAAAGGATTTACAATTTTTACTCACTTAATGATCCTCTGCCTCTTTTGAGCTGCAGGGACATTTGCTTTCTGTTGATATTCCTCATGTCTGCTTATAGCTATTAGATTCTGAGTAAAAAATACCACCACTGTGTAATGAAGGAGATTTCCTGGTGTGTGGGTTTTTTTTTTTTCCTTCTTCTTCTTCTTCTGTTTTGTTCCTGTTCATTCCACTTACATTTTGGAAGTGATGAAGGGAAGAAAGAGAACTTGGTATCACTGCATGGTCTCAGCTCTAGAGAAGACCATCCATTGCACATCAGCCTTTTATTTCCCTAGCCAGGAATTGGGTAAACCCATTGTAGTCGTTTGTTCTGGTTTCCTAATTAATTTCCCACCACCTACGTAGGGAAGACTTGATCCAATCCACGGAACTATGAGCTTTAAGGCTTATAGGAAAGTTACATTAACATCTATGGCAACAATTAATGTTCTACCATTAACATTTATTGCTACCCAAACTACCTCATGGCAGTCTCAGACTGGACTTTGCATTGAGTTCAGGGCTTGTTTTATGAGAGCGGATGTTCTTAAGGTGCTCTCCATTTCAGATCTAGAACTGTGTTCTTCATTTATATACTAATTTTCCATAATGGTACATTCTGACATGGTTGACTGCGCATCCTTTTTTAGATCATGAGAAAAGACTTGTGCCAGTTCAAGTCATGTTCAGGCTTTGCTTTGTCTCCTCTTTGTTTAGAATTTATATCAATATTTCTAGGGAGAGGACTTCATGAATGCTTTGGACTACGCTTTCTGTCTGCTTGTTAACAGTCACATTCAAATCTGTGTCATTAAGCCATGTGGACTCAAGTATAGTCTTTTTACAGGGTTGGGTGGGTTGTTTTGAACACTTGGCTACTCTTGTATCTGAAGTAGTAAGCCGCTATTACTATTAGATGATGGTAAGAGACGAAGTGACAGAGCAGCTTTGGTTATCGTATTTAAATATAAGCAGGTCAAGGACAGCCTGTGTGCCTGTCTGCTGTATTGAAATAGTACAATATCTCCAGATTTTTAGGTAAGAGGGGACAGCAGGCTGTATACGGTGCTTTAGTGTTGATGCACTTTAGCATGCTTAATTAGCATGCCAAAAGTGGTCTGCTATTCTTGTCGAAAAATACATATGCCACCACATTCCTTTGGATTTAAGGAATGTATCTTCTGTTTGTTTGTTTATGCTGTGTTTACTTTAAAAGTACTCATTCAGTTCTTTAATATGTGGCTTATCACTACTTATGTTTGTTGGGCCTTTACGCTCCTTCCTGGTTTTCCTTGTCTCTAGCTCTTYTGCTATGTATTTTCTAGCTCTGGATCTATCTGAATCAACCCATTTGACATATTTTGGTTCTACTCGTCTACTTGAGATTTTAATAAAGGCTACAGAAGAGAATCTGAGAAGATCTCTTTTTTCTTTTTTTTTTTTTAAATCTGTCTTGAAATAAGCTGTATGAGATTATGTTCAAGATACAGTAGGATGCTTATTCAAAAGTAATACTAAACTGGGCACCCCATTTAAAATGGGAAATGATTTTGTGTAGGATCTACATAAGAAAGCATTCAGTTTTTTACTGGTACATCCTTGAAGAGTTTTGATTACAACAAACAACTTAATTACTATGATACTGGTAAACTCTGTTCTTCCTAATGTGCAGTGCCGTTGTTCTGTGCCTGGCCTTTTGTCTGAGCAAGAGATTGACACAAGCAACACTATGAATTACCTAGAACACATTTTTGCACTATTATCTGCTTTTCTTACTGTTTCCTGCAGCTCACTTTGAATCTTAGCTGTCTGCATCTTGATAAAAATCAAAGATTAGGAGGCAAAGAAGCAGAAACAAGCAAACAAAAAGGATATTAAGACGTGAGCAGCTTGAAATAGTTATCAGTCCCTATGTTGCTTGCCAAATATCTTTTTGTTGTATGCATTAATGATGACAACAGCAATTCAATTAACTTGATACATTATCTATGCATAGTTTTAAAATAATAAAGTTAGTGACTTTATTTGCTCCATTCCAATGTAAAAAAGTTAGAGAAAATATAATTACTAAATTTGTTTTTTTCCTCCTATCTTTTCCTTGAAATGATTTGAAATAGCTAAACTTCTCTTTTACTGAAAGATGTCTTCTAGCCTCTAGATATATATATATCATGAGTTTAAAACATTATTGAAGGGTCTCTGTGCTAAACCTCCACCAGAGAGACTTGGGCCACTCTTGAACTCTACCTGAGAGGCACAAATTGCAAGCCAGGGAGATGGTGGCTTAAACCATCTCTTATGCAGTCTTGGGATTTCCTGTGAAGAATTAGTCAAGCAAGTGTAAGCATTCTCCAAGACTAGCTGCTAATGATATCATGGGGCCAAACCTGGGAGATATTAGTATGCTGGTGGAAATCCAGACCATGATTTTTCTGCTCAGTTTGTAGAGTCCCCCTCCTTGTGCAGGCAAGGGGGAGACCACCTGCCAGCTGTTAACGGTTGGTAGTTCTCCTACGTAAAGCAGAAGTGTGCTCAAGTGAAAAGTCCCAAATAATAACGTATTTTCAAAGATAGTTGCTGCTTGTTTCTTTGTAAGTATTAAAAATTCAGGGTTTGTTTAGCCTGAAGAATGCTCTGGTAGTTAGACTGGTTGTAATTTCATTCACTGCTTTTTCTATCCAATTTCAATAGAAAGTGAAACCTGCAGTGAATGGTTTGCAACAGGAAACAATGTGTGAGTATTTCATAGAAAGGAAATAGGTACGAGTTAATGAGAAATGTTTACAAAATGTGTTAGAGGGCTTTTACTTAACATGTTGGTGGCAGGGCTAGAGAGGTGTTTGCTAATAAAGAATTGTGTTCTGCTGTTTTTCATTCTGACACATTAATTGTGTTATGAGTAAGTGTTAGATGCACAGCTACTGCATCCCTTTGAAAAGGATGGATACTTGAAATAGTTTGGTAATGGAAAAATAAGTCAGAAGAGTGTATTCCAACGTAGTTATTTATAAGTCTGAAAAGCTTATATCGTTTGTAGGTGATTGAGATCATAAAGACTATCTTGCTGGGAAAATTAATGCATTTTTCTGTGCAAACACTAAGTGTATTTAGGGAGATGGCTTTTTCTTTTGGTCAAAACATGTTACAGCAGAAATGCTGGATCTTAGGTTTTGGATCTTAAATGTTTTTAACTGTGAAGCATGAAATGAGATTTATTTGGAGAAGTTCTATTAAACAGATTGTTTGCATTTTCGTGGCTTTCTTCATGAGATTTTGAAGGTGAAACATTGGTGGTTGAAAACTGAGGATTTCATTTCCAAAATAACCATTCAATAATTAAAACATTCAGTCTAAAATTTTATGATGAATGTATTAGCTGATAAACTTGGGAACCTGTTTAAAGACAGTTGTAAATAATGACAGTTGCTAAGTAGAAAGTAATATTACAGAAGAAATTAAAAGTATCATCAAATGAAATGATTAACAAAAGTGAAATTAAATGACACACTTCAGCTACTGCTAACCTCTAGAAGTAAATCAGTTCTTAGATTTCACCCAATTACAGTTTAAAACTGTAATATGCCAGCATAGGTCTCAAGACCTGCCTGTAAAGAGCCTTTGATATGAAGTAGCAACATAGGTACACTGCACAATGCAGTGTGATGCTGAGGAAGCTGACAAAAGTATATTATTTGAATTTTTGGAAGGTGCTATTCTGAGCATATTTTATAGGCAAATTTTAACCTTAATAAAATTCCCAAATTAGAGTTGTGCATAGGTCTGAATATATCTTTAGCTGAAAACCATTTGTTCTGTGAACATGTAAGGGACACTTGGCAGAATTACTTAAGAAAACCAATTGAGGGCTAGTTCTTACAAATATATTTCATTCCCCAAAAATCAACTTTAAGATGTTGAAAGGTTTAAAGTGTTTCTAAAGTAGAACTGATTTGAGCAAAAATACATCAGTGACGTTGTGCAAGCACATGATGCGTGTTTCCTGCAGTGGCTAATCAATACTAGCTGAGTAATTCAGTGCACTGCATAATCCAGTTTTTACCAAAATATGTAAATGACTTGAGGGAGGATTTACTGCCTGTGCCCTTGGCAGGGGAGTAGAGCAAAAAATTGAATGTAGGTCACTGGTGGGGTGGGGAATTTTCCACAGTTTCCCATTCAGCCTTCACTGGGGTAAGCTGTTGTCCAAAACTCAGAGTGTGGTTTAAAGTGTCAAGCAGAGATGCTGTTGATTTCACAGTGACTCAGTAGTACATTATGYAGCTTTTTCCTCCCCCAGTGCTAGGTAAAAAGAGAATAATCTTCCTGAGTGGTATGAGGCATAGCAGTAGCTGTATGCCCTCTAACTGATGTACCTGAATATACCTTGGGAGTTGCTTCTGAGCTTGGGGAGATGACTAGGTGGTGACATTACCCAGCACCTCACAGAACGTGACCCATGAAGATTTGCAAAGTAAAACATGGCATTAGGAAAGGAAACAATGCCGGGCTTGTGGAGCCACTGTCCAAACAGTTGGCTGTACTTGTTGTCTAAATATTGTCACTATCAAAGTCCTGATAAGAGGTTGTAGTTTGCATGTGGTGTAATGATCCCATACGATGTATTCTTGCCTTCAAAAGCTGTCCCTTCAAAAGCAGTGGAACAAGGAGTGAGACCACATTTCTTAATATTTTCTTTTACCTGCAAGTTTTCTTTTAAATGCTTTCCTTGCTTGGATAGGTAATAAATAGGAAATTTCATAGCTGTTTGAAACAAATGGCTAGCCACGAATAGCTGTGCACGTTTCTCTTGAGGTCACTTTCTTTTGCATTTAAGATACTTACTTGGCTGTTGCGATTTCTTGAGATTTTATCGTATCTCTTGGTCACCACCAGTTTATTTGAAAAGTACAATATATCTTTTGATATTTAAGCACTTCTGTATATGGCAGCCTCTCTTACAACTTATTCTGGTATACTAAATATTGTTGAGTGACATAGTTCTGGGTTTATTTTGAGACTGAGTTTTAATGTGTTTTGATTTGGGGAGGGGGAGGACCTCCCTTAGAGTTTTTCAGTTAGCTAAAAAGAAAAGTTAGACAACCTGAGTACCCTATGTAGTGGACGGACACAGTCCGTCTGTGTGATCTGTGGGAAACGATCTGGGTGTTGGAAACAAACTTTGTTATGAGTCTTGAAGTATTAGCTCGGTGAAGTTAATGAAAGTTCTTAAACCACTGGATTAGAAATGTCGTCATACCATTTTCAAAGTGGTGAGGTCTACGTTTTTGTATATGCTAACTTGGAGGCTGGATGTAGACTGGATAGAAGATGGTTTTTTTCAGTTGCATATTTTGTGGCAGAAAATGTTTGTTTAAAGCATGATTATACCTTAATTAGAAAACAAACAGGTTTTTCCTGGCCAAATTAGTACAAGGTTGCTTTAAATTACGATAAATATTTTTTATTTATATTAATATTATTAACACACTTTAGCATGTGGTTTGTGATTGAAAAAGTGGATTCTAGACCAGCCATCTGATTTTAAATAAATAAAAATCCCAATATTGTCTCACTTTCTACAGACATTTTCCTTATAAAATTAAACAAAATGGAATATGAATTCACTTTTTTTCAGAACATAGGAAAGAGAAAGTAATTTTCCTGATCCTAGCAAGCATTAGATAATATCATCCAAAACTTAGTGAAAGAGCTCAAATACTAGGAACATAAGCATAACATGCACTTTGATTTTGAACTTATACAGAATAATTCACATTTACATTTTGGTTTTTTTGATGGAGATTTGCCACCCACCCGTGGGTGGCATAAATTTGGAATCTGTAGGAGCCACAACCAGACTAATTTTAAATCTTGCCTTCATATGTATTATTAATTACATTAACCATCGGTTCAGCAGTGCTAAGCACGCTGATGCTGCATGTGGAGTTAAATGGGAGTGCATGAGAACATTTCTATTCAAATTGTAGAGCTTTTAGATATTTCCTTATGTCTGTTTCCCTTGTGGAAGTGAGTAGTCCACCTGTGCCTTGAATAGTTTCCTAAACACTAGGAAAAGGTGCTACTTACAAACTTCATGTTAACAAAGCAATAATCATACAGAGTAGCAGCACATCTCCCCCATGGTACAAGTTCAGAAGTATGGCACATGTATGGGGTAAAATGTTTTCATGCTTTCCTGTTGAAAGCTATCTTTGCTGGGATTTCTTAAAATTAGTTGGTTTTGAAGTTATATAGATGATATTTTATCGGTCCATACTAAAGTGAAAAGGAAGAGAGATGAGGGATGACATACAGGAAGGTGGTGAACTGGGAGAGCAGAGACAGCAGACTGCTCTGACCACTCGCCTCAGGCTCTGGACCGCAGAGCTGCCGGTTTCCTTCCTCCACGCTTGGCTTTTGKTGCTGGCCTGTGTTGTCCCTTGCTCTAGCCTTACACCTAAAGAACATAATCTGTATGACTATTTCTACTTAATTATGCTCTCATCACATAATGTTTAAACTCCTTTTCCCTGGTTAGTTACTGTTTGTTCTTCATCACTGCCTTGCTGCCTTCGCTGCCTTCATCCTTTGCCTCTCTCATCACTTCACTCTGCAGTCCAGTGTATGTCCCCCTCCCAACGGTGCTTCTTGGGCCTTTTCCATTTCTGCATTTCAGGTTTGTTTCTGCAGTTTTGTTTTGTCTCTTGGTTTTTGCCAGGAGATGGGTCCTGTTATTCCTGTGCTTATTTAAATATATCTTCAAATTTTTCTGCCTACCAGATAAGTACTCACTACTTGCAAGAGGAGAACTATAGCTCTATTGGAAATCCTGCAATTCAGCTGCTTTTCCTCTTATACATTTGTTAGAACTTGAATATCAGGGTGTCTTCTCTCATTTTGGTCATGTAAAGAAGAAATTTTCAAGTGTGGTTTTGTTTGCTTCCTCTTGCATCTGATTCAGAGCATATTTTTGTGTGTTGAATAGCACAGTGAGACCAGTCTTCAGTGTTGTCTGGCACCAGAAAACCTCTGGAAAGGAGAAAGAATCTTAGCACTGATGTTCTGATAAAGTTTTATTTCCTCTGTCTAAACTGAAAAAAACCCCAAAACTCTTGAAATGAAGCTGCAAAGAAGGAACTTACAATTTTGATACAAACAAATTGTTCAATAAAATTATTTTAAAATTTTAAAATTTGCAATCTGTACAATATGTTTTCATTTATTTGGAATGACTCAAAAGGACGTTTTAACTCTGAACTGTAGATTTTTCTTAGAACCATGTTTCCCTCTCTCATTTTTAAAAAAAATTGACATAAAATTGACAAAAAAATAGTCAGTTTGGTATGCAGGAGAGGGGTGTTTAGGAGAGATCATTCAGGTGCTGGTGTCTGTAACAAATATTGATCAAAGCATGCATATATGAACTGCTGTGATGTCTCAGGAGGCCAGAAATTTGGACTTATACCAGATTTACTTTTCCCGAGTTTCTCAGAGTTCATTTATCAAATTCCAAGATGCAGTAACTGATTCCTCACTTAAAACTGAATAAGAGAACATTGAATCTGAGAGGAGGGTTTAGCCTTCTATTTCTAATCAAATTCAGTACTCACTAATATGACTGTGAAAACTTCTACCGGTGTTTGAATACAGAAAACAAGGCTTATGTCATAGAAGATAGGGCAATAAAAAGCACCTGAGTAGTGGCACTTCTTAGAAGTCTGGATTATGAACTCCAGAAGCTGATCAAGGTCTTTCCAGGGAAAATGCTACATAGAAATAGCAAGAGAGTCTTCTGCCAATGCACACTTCTGGGCTGAACAGAGAGCACAGTCTAAGGCAGGGAAGTGTAGCGTGCTCTACGGTATGTTCGTGCTTTTATGGTGCATTTCTGCTTGTGTGTGTGTTTGCAGAAGCAGAGACTCCATGTAGTGCTGGCAGTCTGAGTTGTCCGAGGCATATAAAGGAAAAAAGGCATATAAGGGGGGGGAATCTGAGACATTGTTAATGATTTACCAACTTTTGTGAGTATAAAACTTTGGTGTGAAGTCAGGCTGCAAGGCCATTGTGGTGACTTGAGTTACCTACATCTCCCTTTGCATGGAGAAGGCCACAGCTTGCCTGTTCAGACCCTCAAGTTATGATGGAAAGAAGACCCTGGCTTTTTTCACTTGTGCTGCTGATGTGAGTGCGTTCTGCTGCAGCAGGTCCCTCCAGCAAAGGCTGCCGTTCTCTGAGCCACTCTTACTGCTGTTTTGTCCACTAACAAGTGTCTGGGCAGTGCTGGGAGGCAGGAGGCGTACAGGAGGGTCTCATCAAGTTTATGTGTGTTACTGTTCAGGGCTAGTATGGTTTCAAATCTCTGCTTAGTTCAGGGGGGACAAATAGAGTACTTAATGATATTTGCTCGTTTGGATGCTGATGCATTGGTTTGTTTTTTTAATTTGGGCTCCTGTGGCTAGTAACATAGACAGAGTTTGATGCTAAAAGACAGGTCTTGAGCTCCTACTGTTGAAATAGATGGAGTATGTGGAAGTAAGCCAACTGGGAATGTAGTCTGGATGTTCCTGGTTATGGCTAAGAGAAAAGATGTGTCTTATTTAGGAGAGTGAATAAGAGTTAGTGAGCATAAGCTTTTTTTCTCCTTAAATATATTTTTCTAGGAGGCATGAAAGATGCTTTATCGCATTACTCTGTTGAGAAAGAAAATCCAAAATGTTAAGTTATTTTCCAAGTGGTTTCCTAGAAATGGGAAGTGAAGATGAATCCAGGTGCTGGTTTAGAGGCAGTTGTTTTCACAAGCGTTTGAGAAAACGTATTGCTTTTGCCAAGTAAAAATGACATAAACTCATGTAGAAGTTGAGCTGCTTTCTATGCTAAGTCATTTTAAAAACTTTTTCAGTACCCTAATATATGAAAAATACACTCATTAATAGATAGTAGCTAGTAGATGAAGCTGCTCAAGCGTACTAATATTAGGTCTTGTTCTGCTATTTGTGTGCACGTTGAAAACAATTTGCTCAGACACAGTGAAATTGGTCATTCATGTAGGTATGGTATCAAAGTAACTTGTGTTTCCTTGCATGTTTGCAAGTGCAGAGCTTTGGGTATGCAGGGGAATTCAGCTATAAATTTGTTTCATAATGTTAGATAAAATGTTAAAAGCAAGGTCAGCATTCTCAAAAAAGTGTTGTGACTTGGTACCATTGTATCAAAGCTGCTTGGCTGGTAGAAGAGAATCCATCTGACAGAGTGCCTCAGACCTTATGATGGCTTTAAATTGATCCATGTTAGTTCACTTGGCAGACTAAATCCCTAAAGGAAAAATCCCCTTGCTGTGAAGCTCCTCATAGCCAGAGGAGCCTTGAACTAGCAAGGCAGTGAATCCTGTCAGAAGCCCTTTTTCCTTGCCTGCTCTGTTGGATGTTAGTAAGTTGTAGTGGGCTTCTGAAGATGGAGGCCATGTGGTGCATGTTCCAAGTGTCACAGACAGTGGGAAATGTAAGTACATCAGTAATCAAAAATCCACTGAAAAATTAAACTTGTACTGTAGTAGCCTGGCTATTGTTACATATGTAACACTAAATTTTGACTGAGAACTAGACCTTCATCTTAATATAAAATAAATAGTTATCATTTGTTGTAATGCAGGTCTTAAAAGCTTTTCTCCATAGCCTACAGTACAAGTGATACCAAAAAGTATTGTATAAGAGTGATTTTAATGGTTGTGTTATTCTTGAACAGCAGTAATTAAAACTTTTCAAAAGTTAAATCTAACTTCAGAACAGATGCTAATGTCTGTACCTTGTACTAAGCTGATCCACATACCTCTCAAAATCTACATTGTGTGTGCTGTGCATGCTGTAGGTACGTCAGCTACAGCAACAAACTAACAGTGTTAATACAGGTAACAAAGAAGATTCATATGTTGATATTTTTGTTCCTTTTTGTAGAAAACATGCAGCATCTTTTTTGGAAACAAATTACCATTGAGGGAACTGTACTTTCTTTGTTCTCATTTTATATTTCATTTGCTTTTCAGGTTTGGTTTCAGTTTTCTTATCTTGTTTCCTAGTTTTTGAGATGATGTTTTTGTGATTTCAAAGCCCTTCAGAAGCTGACAACGTTACTTTTCTAGAATGAGAGTTCTCCTCTTCTTCCATTGCCTCACCCTCCCTCCAACTCCCTTTCTCACATCTTTCTCCTGTTGACATCTCTCATCTTTCCCAAAACTTCTCTCTCCCCAAACCCTCTGACTGCTGTCTGAAGATTACATTTCACACATCTGCCTCTGTTAAGCATTGCTTTATTTCACTGTTTTTGATGCAGTCTCATCCCTGAAGCTACTGTTTTTGGTATGAGTGCAGCAAGGGAATTTCTGTGCAGTTGGAAATACCTGTGAGCAGTAAAACTAGTGCTTGCCAAGTAAAAAGCGAAATATATAGAGGGACACAATTTTAAGAAACATTACAGTTAGCGTAGGATAAAACTACAAGCACTAATGCTTAACAGCTTCTTTGAAATTTTGGCATTGAGGCTGTTCTAGTCACTTTGTTTAGCATACATCAGCTTGCGTACATTTTAACTGATCTCTGTTTTAGATTTGAAGTTTGATATAAAAAATGGAGAAGGTAGAGGCATAACTCAAGTTAGGTTGCTCTGGACATGGACTATAACTTCAAAACATTTGCTCCCAACCTGTGCTTATAGTGAAGTTTGTGAATTTTGTTGCTGACCCAAGGAAAGGTTTAGATATTTGCAAGTCTTCTGCTCCACACCCCCACCCCCCCCCCGGGCAGTTGACCCATGAAAATTTAACTCTTTCCCACAAACACTGTCTTTCAATGAGACCATAATACCTATGACAAACTACTAGGAGAATATTGGTATCACGTAAGGTTTATATGTTAGATAAAACCAGAGTGCTTATACAAGGTCAGTTGATTGCAATATATTTTTTCTCATTTTTAGCTCCCCAAAATGACTTTGTGCATTGACTGCAAAGGCTGTGGGAGCCTGATGTTCATAAAGCATGGCCTCTTCTGGTAGCTTGTTCTTGTCTAGGACAGAGAATAGTTTTCAGCATTACTTATGGTGTGTTATCTAGGTCCATCTGCTTGCCTGCAGTTGATATTAGGTTTGTTCACTGTTAGGCCTCTGCTGAGATTGACTGTAGTGGGACTAAATAACACTCTGGATATTGTGTTTGGTTTGGACACACCATATTGGACTGAAATGCCCAACTCAATTCATGTGAAGAGTTTCACTGAACTCTTATGTGCTACTGGTGTTTTTGTCATGAATAATTAGGACTGAAGTTGGCCTTAGATGAAGTTCTTTAACCTGTTACTAATGTGGGATGTGTTCAGTCCTGTGCCCTTTCACAAATGCTTTTAAGCACAATTCCACACAAAATATTTGGAAATGTCTATAAACCCTATAGGGTAAAAGTGAGGTATAGTCCTGTGTACTCTAAGAGGCAATATTAATGTCAGAAGTTACTGCCTCTCCTTTGCTCTGCTCCCTTTGTCATGCCAGCGTACCTGTTGGTGTGGCTGAGCTGGGAAATAAGCAGAGGAGCTTATCTACCCTTTAGAATAACATTTTAAGAAATCAGTCCCCCCCTCTCTCTCTGCGTATCAATTCTCTGATGTAATTTATGACACGACCATGCTAACAGTTGGGTTAGTACAGCTGAGACAGTAGCAAACTGAAGTGTAGGGCAGAAAAAAGTGGATGAAGAGCACAAGGCAGAGGGCAAAAATTTCTGAAGTCAATAGCGCTGGTGAAATCCCAGGAGACATCTTAATATTAAATATAACTAAATGGCTAGTGATAGGTATCTGTGGTTTGCTCTTATTTATCACAGTATCTACATCTAAAATACATAGTATGATCCCTATCATGTACTTGAAGAACTCAAAATCTTCTTTAAAATCTCCAGACAAGTGAAAACTGAAGAACAAGTCCCTGTCTGAAGGACGTCGCATATGAGCCACTTAACATTGTTAGATACATTATAAAGAAATTTGATTCCTCTCTGCAGTTTAGGTCTGGTGCTGCAGTTCTTAGATTAGTATCAGACATGTTGGCTGCTGTGCATCTTAAGATACTGATACAACCGAAAAATAAAGCATTCTTCAAAATAGTACTTAAAGCTTTTTCTTTCTGTAAGAGAAATAGAGTACCTGAAACCCCACAGTTGTATTAGAGCATCAGTGAATAACGCGTGCCACCCCCAAAAATGACAGGAAGAGTTAAAGCAAATATTGTTTTCCTTAACTAGAGATGACATCATGTCATAGAGTGTAGAGTACCTAAGAAGTACCTCTATTTTATGTCTGGTGGGGGGGAAGGACTTGGGATGGGATGGGCCAGGGACGTAGAGTTGTTACGAGATCTGGTTCTGACTCTTTGTTTTTTAATAATATGAGCATAACACCTAATTTGATGTTATGCCTGGTACAGAGGTGAAGAGTTTTTGATCTTCTGCAATTATTCTCATGTTCAAATACTTTTGTATTTGTTTTGCTTGTATTCAAATGTTTTACAGTGTTAATAGGTGGCTGGCTTGGGAAAAAACATTGACCTAAATAGATGTGTGTTTTAGATAGAAAATTCAAAAAAGAAGTAATTTTAAATGTACTACCCTTAAGTGTCTTGTTTGTCTGTCTTTTCTGTCTTCTAACCGATCTTTGAGATGGTAAGGTCCTGAGGTCTGGCTGGCTTAATTTTGTCATAGGCAGCATAAGAACAGCATCAGTGTCAGTGCAAAGGAGGATGTGATGTCAGTCAGGCACTGACTAGCGCAGAAGTTCTATTTTGTAGGTTATTACCATTAAGTACAAATACATTACAAACATTTAGGGGAAAAAAAAAAAACAAACTGGAGAGGAATTCCACTTTCCCTTAGTTGTGCAGTTCTGCAGTGGCATTTTGGAAGTGCAGTACTCTTTCTGAGGGGAAAGATATATACACAGATAATACAACCTGCAAGCTGCTGCATGTTCAAGGGAACAAAGCAAGAGAATAATGAAGCAGTAGCAAATAAAATTAGAAAGTTAGTTTCTCTCATTCATTTTGTAATTTTCAGTATAAGGATCCAGCTCGAGGAGAAAGGTACAAAGAAAGGTGCAAACATAATGAGAACATAAATCTCACTTTGAATTTTCTTTCACTGCAGTAAGTGTAGTTACATTTTTTTATCTAAATGAACAGACTATTAGGGAGAAAACCAAACCACTGCTCTTATCAGGTTTCTGTTATAGAAGTTGATAGTATTGCCATTCCCATTGCAGGATGTCTTCCAAGTATAATTTTTTTTATCCTGTATCAAAGATGATGATTTTTAAAATAAGAGTGGAGGATAGTGAGAGTAAAAGTGAGTTATGGCATCCTGTGTACTGTGTATCTTTTTGCAGTGTTGAAGGTAAGTGCAATGCTTTTCCTATGGACTGATCCAATCCCTTGTCTCTTCTGGTACAGAAGAGAGATCTCTGGAGCGTGGGGCTTGAAGATAGCCTTGGGCTTTTGTAAGCCACTGTGACCGAGTTGGAGGGTAATTGCATCAAAGAGAACAGCTCACTTCCCTTTGCACTGCCCACTGTAGCAGGAGAAATTTTTTTCTTGCAGAGGATGAGGGGACGTACAGTGTGTGTTTACCCCTAATAAATATCCTTATCTTCAGTGATTGTGTACTGGAGTAAATTGAGTTCATGGTTCAAGTGTGACGTGGTACCATTCAGCAAAGCCATGCTCTAGTTGAATTTAGAGTCAATGGTTAAAGTAAATTCAGAAAAAGGGAGAAGTGTGGCAGTGACTGGTTCACTCAAGACAGGAAGAGGAAGATCTTCCTCTGCTTTTAGCAGAAGAGAGGAAGACAAGCTCCATTGCAGTCTCCTGTGAATATCTTTCTTGCTAATATCAAAATTGACAAGGAATCCGTTTAAATATTAAAGTGAAATAATACAGTGGGAGCGAAGAAACCACATGTCACTTAAACTCCAGGATGCATACCTAAAACAGTATTTGAGGTGCAATCAATAATGAATACAAAAGCACTCGTTTCCTTCTAAAACATTTGTATGCTAATTATAAACATCCAAGGTCAAGAACACCCAAAATCCATACATAGTGTACAAACTGGTGGTTGCAGTTTAGAGAATTTGCTCATTCTTTTCAAACATGTAAAAATAGTCTTTTTGAAGTCTGTTAAAGGGCAGTGGTAAAGGAAATATAACTTTGAAAAACACACAGCATTGATTTATGTCCTTTCCTATTAAAAAAAAGTATTCTGTTCAAAGTCTGAACACCTTTGATAATCTCACTGTCAGGTCATTAAGGATTTTAAAATGGATGCTTACATTTAGGAAAAAGTTAAGATTATATTAAAATGTGCTGTTTAAAATGCAGGAAAAAAAACCTGTTTTGTCCTTGATTGTTTAGTGTTATGACCCATATGAAATACAGTAAAAAAAATTGCGGTATCATGAATAAGAGTGTTTACAAAGCATTGAAAGTGAGCACTTGATCAAAGCTGAATACAGTTTGAAGATGCTGTTTTTAAGTATAGGTTATCCTCATAAAGTTTATTGTGAAGGGAACTGAAATGATTTAATAGCAGCTAGGTTTTGCAGTACTATCCTAGGCGTATTCTTTTATATTCCTTTGCCCTCCATGCAAAACCTGAAATGTAGTAAATGCACCAGAAAGGAAAAAACCCTATTTCATTCTCTGTCTTCTACAAGGATAGTATGGTTGAAGGCAGTCTGTGCTCATGCTATTAGCTGCAGTGTTCAAGTGCTCTGTTTAGATCACAGCAGTGCTTGAAGTAAGGTTGTAATTCTTTAAGCAACATCTTAACAAAAAAACCCCAAACCAAACAAAACAACAAAACAAAAAAACAAAACAAAACCCAAAAACAAAACCAATCCTAAACCCCCTGAAGGCATGGTGAGGGCTGGAAGGTATTCATAGAACCAAAACCACAAGCTGCAGAAAGGAAGTGGCTGCTAAAACTCCCTCCCCTTGTGCTTGCTTTGGTGAGCGTCTTGGCCTTTTGGATGAAACGAACGAAGAGATTAACAGGACTGTGCTGCTTGTGCAATTTGGACTTTCTCAGTTCCTTGTAAGAGCAGAAGTGTCTAGGGAAGCTTTCATGCTTTTGGACTAGCAACTGTAGCCTCGTCACTGACCTAGAGTTTGAAAAAATGGAATTTTAAGCACAACTTTTGTTTAATGTGTGTACATTTGTGTCCATAATTGGATACTGATTATTAAAGACTTGTTCATTATAGTCCTAATAACATGGCATTGAGTTTTACGAATTCCTGGAGAGCATTCAGTTTTGCTTCTCTCTGTCTAAGTAATGTTTAGGAGTCGTGTGTGCAGTCCCGTGTAGTTACATCTGCCTGTCCCACTATTCCAGTTCAGGAGTTTGTGTGATCAGACGTATCACTCCCTATATAAAAGGGATAAAATGTTAAAAATGTTCAGTGCGCGAAAGGAGTGGAGGAGGGGTTTGGCTAGTGAGGGGTCCAACCTGCCCTTTGCTGAAAACCACATTTATGCTTTTATTTTAACTACTGTCCTAGAGAAAATCGCTATAGATACTTTACATCTGTAATGTAAACATATGACATCAAGTGCTGCTTGGTATAATTTAGAGATGTGAAAAGAGAACAGCAACAGAACTCTTCGGTTTTGGATATTTCTAACAATGTCAGATGTTTTGTTTTTACTAAAAGGGGAAAATATGCCCATCAGGTCATCTGTCCTCTTATATCTTCCAGAGTGGTTTTTTAAATTATCTTCTTCTATCTCTGGCTCTGCTTGCCTTCCTCGTGCCAAACTGCCCTCCTCCCCACCTCTCTTCTCCTTCTTACACGGCTTTGGAGAAAATGTTGCATCTTTTATAGTTGTTGATTCCCCAGGGCTTTTGAAGTCCCAGCAGTTTGCATCTCTGTAGTTAGCTTATCTACAAACAGAAAGAGGCAACACCCAGGAGGTTTTTTTGTCATGGCTTTTTTTTTTTTTTTTTTTTTTCTTTAATAATGTGTTTTTTTTTTTTTTTTTTTTTTTTTTTTTTTTTTTTTTTTTTTTTTTTTTTTAGTCTGGAGAAAGACTTTCTTGCCACTTTATCCACTTTTGCCACTGTGGAGACACTGCAGAAAATGGATGCAAGATGAGATTTCCCTATGTATGGCAATGCATGTATGGTATCCCCTGCCCAGGAGTGAAAGAGTGGAGGTTTGCATGCGGAGCCAGCCAGGCTTCCCCCCAGCAGCATGGCAGCATCTCTGAGGTCTCCCGCAGCTGGGAGCTGGGGCTCTGTCTTCAGAGGAAATAAGCATGACTGCCAAAACCAGCTTTTACAGCAGTCGAGTTACCCTTGCTCCCTCTGCATAAAAGCATTTGGCATCTGGTTTCAAACTGTTTTTCAGAGTTGCTAGCAGGCTCCTGTCAGTCACAAAAAAACTTGGCTCGGGGTTGTGAATTTCTCTGCCATGGTTCCCTGGGACATTTGGGCTATTTTCCTTACTGCTACTATGCCAGCGCTAAGCCTTGACGGGAAAGAAGGATGGARTAGTCCTCAGGTGTATTTCCTGAGGATGTAGTTGAGTGGAAATGGAAGAATGGACATGGACAACAAGAGATGCCAGAATCGGGGTAGCTGAAGGTGATGTCAGTGAGGAAACAGGCAGCAATCCCGCAGCTGGTGATTACTCCTGTGGAAAGTAAATTTAAGACTTTCCTTTGGATTGAAGCTATCGGTGCTCTTCACCTAAAGCTTGGTTTTCATTATTTGAATGAGATGAAAATCAGTATTCAGGCATATGTGAAGCTTTGTGTAATCAAAACCAGGCTATTACATTTCTACTGACTGGAGGTCTGCAGACTGTTGTGTTCCTAAGGAAATGTTGGTGTGGGTGCCAAGGCTGTAAATTGTCTTTCACATGTTTGTGCCTGTATGACTTTGACACTTCAGTGTATGCCATAGCAGTATTTAGTAGAGGCATATTTGCATAGCTGGTATTTGAAATTTGCTGCTTGTTTTTAAGGGCCTGTTAGAGGTGCCATTATGTGAAAGGGTTTGCTTTTAGGCCATCTCTCCTCTTCTTTTTTTTTTTTTTTTTTTTTTTTTTTTCCTCCCCCCCCTCTTTTTTTTTTTTTTTTTTTCATTCTGTCTTTTTTCAAAAGCCCTCATCCTTTCTCCTTCCCTAGAGGCTTGTGGTTTGATTAAAACTAACCTGAACCAACACAGAATACTAACACTCATGATACCAGAACACGGCAGATGGAGAGAAAATGTTCAATTTAACTTATGAACACCCTTTTCTTGGAATAACATGCTCATTAGATGAGCAGCTGTGTAATCACCCTGGAGTTGTCTGGCTACATGTCCTTTTTCACATCTGTGAGCCAGGTTAAATGCAAATGTAAATGTAACAGTTCCTAGAGGTCTTTTGGTTCAAAAGTTAATGCTGGATTATGGTAAAATTTTAAGATATGTTTCCCCCCCTCTTCTCTTCTATGCCAAATGAAGTATTGATCCAAGGCTGTCCGGGGCCTGGTAAACTGCGGAGTAGCAAATGATAAACCTTCTTTCTTAATATAAGTCATTTGAGAATATAGTTACGTATAGTAATTTCATTTTATCTCTGAGTGACAGAGATGCAAAATTATGATTTCTCTTTTTCTCTTTTCTCTTTTCCCCCTCTCTCTCCAATCTGATGTATGAGTGAAAACAGCTTAACGAAAACTCACTCAGCATGTGGGCATGAGTAGCAGTTCTGGCTTTGAAGGATCCTGGATATGAGACACTTGGCCTCATAAGAGACTTACCCTAGTGATGCAGAGTGTATATGTCTTTGTTTTCTCTAGGAACATTGGATTTCTACTTGCTTTACCTTTTTGTTTTTCATGATCTGCCCAGAGCTCTGGGCAGTGTATGTATATATCCAGATAATTAATATGTGCATGTACGTATCTCAAGACTCCCTACCTTTCAATACTCATGTGCATGTATCAAAAAGTAGGATGCCAAAAAGTAGGTTGGTATTGGAAATACTTTTCATTGGCAAATAACTGCTTTATGTTATGCTAATCTGTTTCTGTGTATCTGCTAAATAAATTTGCTTCAAGGGAGGGAGTAAAGCTTAAGTTTTCAACAAAATGCAACACTCAAATACTAAGCTAGATGCCCAGATTTTGAAAAAGGACTTGATGTGTAATATGGTTGTGAATTCTTGGTGACTTTTACTGTGTCTTAGAAAAACATATCCTGATTTAAGTGCGTTCATGGAAACACCTGCTTTGAAGATCTAACCCACAAGTGAGTCTTTCTAGGTTTTATTAGCATAAACTATAAAACTGTTGCCATCAACATTTGTTGATCACTTCATGTTTTCAGTTTAGGTGAACATCAGAAATATAAATATGGGCCTAGTCCTGACAGCAGCTGTCAATAGCAAGGAAGTGCCTGTTTGGGGAGACAGTGAGTTGCAAAATGATTTACTTCTGTTTCTTCTAAAAGTGGAAAAGTACTTTTAAAATGTACTTTGTTCTTGAACTGCATGATTTGTTAAGTTCTTTTTTAAGAAACAAGATTAAAAAGTGACCCCCACCAAAATACTTAATAAGGCACATTTTAAACTCAGACATGCCACTGCTATGGAAAGAAGTAAAGTAGTCCCTCTAGTGTACTGCTGCTGTAAGTATGCATAGGAGTATCTGATGTGATTTACTGAAGAGTATGGCTGCAGGAAATTACAAAATAATGTTTCGGCAAGGGATATGAAAGTGCTTACATAAACTGGAAAGTCTGACCTACAACAGTAAGTCAAGTGAAACAATAATAAATACCCAGCCAAAAAAAATACGCTGTTCGAGTAATTCATGAAGTAAAAAGTTAATGTGTAGTGTGAGACTGTTGCTCTTGCCAGCTGTGCCCGAAACATGAATGAGGAGCAGAGCCACTCGCTGGTGCTCAGTGCGCTTCCTCTTGCAGGGCTGTAGATTTGAATTTCATGTCATATTTTGCATAAACTGGCTATATATTGAAAAACAAACTTGGATGTTCACATCTTCTTGAAGTGAGTGTGGCTTTGGTGTGACTTCAAAAGAGTTGCTTAACCTCTGTCTGACAGCATTAGTCAGTGCAAAGGAGCTATATTGAGGCGGGTGCAGGTGGGGCTTCCTTTTATGCCTGAAAGTGTCTTGCTAACATTTCCCAATTTCAGGTTGGCTGCAGGAGAGTCATAGAGTTATTGAGCTTTCCAGCGGGAAGGGATGTAGTCGTTGCAGGATGTTTTGGAATAGAAACGTTTCTTTTTTCATGTGTCGTAGCTAGCCAGAACATAAATACGAATCTTTACTCAGTATCTAGTTTTCACTGCCTGTTCCTGGTAATAGCGTGTGTGCAAAGGCCCTGCACCTCTTTGTACAGTTGTTTGTTGCAGAGCAGTGCCAGCCATAGAAGCCCTGTTGTTCTGGACTTAGTACAAGCAAGGAGTGCTACTTTTGCACTTAAGATCCAATTTAGCCTCATTCAGAGGTACAGGAGCATCTGTCTGAGTCCTTGCTGTGGAAGAGAACTGGACAATCATTCAGGGTTAAATGGGTAAAACAGATTAAAGCTCCGCTGAAGGAGCAAGGCAAAAAAAGCACATGAAAAGCATTAAATTGAATGTCATGGACTTTCATGTGTATGGTACACTGTAATTTTGGAGTTCAGAATTGCACTATATTATAGCTTCCCTCATGTCAACTGTATAGGGCTTCAAACTAGAACTGTTCTGAAAAACACTCGAGTCTTTCTTTGCCASTTTGTTGAAAATCAGACATTTTGCTGGGTTTAGTTTGATTGTTTTGATGAATGTCTTTTGAAACTCCGATTGTTTTTCTGACAACTCAGCCCATACATAACTGTGACCTTCCCCATGGACCTAGAAATTCGGGAACTCTTAAGAGTTCTTGCAGTGGCTCGGAACCAAAGAACTGAAATTTCATGTGGAAGGAGAATCTTTCTTCGCCCCGCTTCATGTTGGAGCAAATACATTTACACGTATGTGACGCTGAAATAGTGTGTTGACCAGAAATGGTAGTTTCACGTATGATTACTTGTGTAAGTATTCCTGACATTTTCTCAGAATTCTTTAAGGGAACCACAGCAGCAAGAACAAGACCCCTCAGTAGAAACCGTTCTGTTTCTTGACCGAGCACTGTTTTAAGCTGTGCTTTAAAAGGAGCAGTCAATGGGCAAGCATTACCTTTTATTTTGTGGAAGTTATGTCTGTTTTCAGTTACGTATTTTAATCTTAAATACTCGCTGGGGTGGCTGATGGTCTTCAGTTATTAATTGTTTTGTTCTGAAATAGAAGAATAGCGATCTCTGCCCATTACCTTTCCCCTTTCGTGATGCCAGCGTAGCCATGCTTTATCAGGTACTTCTGGAGAATGCAGGGTGTCTCTGATGAGATACTGACAGCTGTTGTGATGATTACCATTTTCTTCTTAGCGGATTATCCAGTGTTCAGTTTTTGACAGAAATCTGCCCGTTGGCTTCCTAGCATGTTAGTTTGCTCTTCCTGCAGTGCCAGACCTTCTCCATTCTAAGAGCAGTGAAAATTACTAGTAGTCTTCTGTTTTCTCTAGTTATGTAGTTCCTTTCTCTCTCCTTTTCTGTGTGTGCATGTTTGTTTGATAGCTGTAAAATGTGATTTGGTGGTACATTTTGGGAATAACATTTGCTAGTTATCTTCCTAAAATTCACAATTTTTTTTTTTTKTACAGATCTTTTTTGTGTTATCTTGAAGGAACCATAGTTAGCTGTAAAGAGTAAGCTATACTTCTACTGGGTTTGATTATGCTAGATAAGTGAGAATCCCTCAAAGGTTTGCGTGGGTGGAGTAGTTTGCAAAAGATTTTCTGTGTGCTGGGAAATAACGCATTGAAACAGGAAAAGGGATATTTAGTTCACCAGTTCGGAGCCCCCCTCTGTTTCAATAATCATTAAACCTCTTTTCCTGTGATTTTGACAATCAGTGTTCACCCATCTGTCAGGACAGATCATTTTGCCAGCTATTGAATTTTCGGTTAACTTCTCACAATGTCTTGTCTCATGCGGCTTAGCAGTCCTTGCAGAGAGAATCCCTGCACTGGGATTCTCGCAGGTGTGCAGAGGCAGGTTCTTGTCTGGTACAGAAACCAGAGCTCCCCTGCAACAGCAAGACTTCTTAAAGGAGTCTTTTTTCCTTTTTGACCTTTTGACTAATGTGAAATAGTTTTTAATTGACTTTATGGTTTATTCAATCAAATTTTATTCACAATTTCCAAACTTATTCTGGGCTGCATTGCAGTTCTTCTGTTCATAGGGGAATTAATGTGCCTGCACCTTTGATTATGTTCATAGCATATTTATTTGTTTTTATTATTCTTTGACTTTTCTGTAAGGCAAAACCAGATTTTCTGTGATGTTAAGTTTCACAGCAGCTTAAATGAACACAAAATGCTCCATTCACAAGAGTAGTATAACTTGGTTCATTCTGAATTTTGCTCATCTGCATATGGGACCTGATTCACTTCGGAGACTTTGTAACTTCAGTTTAAGCTCTGTAGTTGGTGATTATTCTCTGTGGTTTTTACTTTGTCATTCTCCTGTGTAAACATGTCATTGTCCTTCCTTTGAGAGATGTACTTTTAACTCTGTGTTTTATGGTCAGGTTACTCTTGTAATTAGAACTACAAAAATAAACCATTTTAATTGTAGAGATTATTCCCAAATGCCCATGGAACGTAGAATTGCTATACTGAATTTTGATACTACCAATAAAAACCTTCTTTGGAAATTTCACTTCAGCTTAATGAGGATTTTAAGTTGTAAAGACCCAACCTGAAACTTTTGGGAAGTTCAGGGGAACCTTGTCATTGGAAGTATGGAAATTCAGACAGGGTGTCATTTTGGCTCTTTTTCTCTCTAGCAAGTAAGACTTGCCAATCTAATAGTGCTCAAAAGAAGAGAAAATATTTGTGACAGAGAGGACATGCTAGGCAGAGTACAAGTTGGTCTTGTATTATTACAGCTGACAGCAAAATAACTCCACGTATGTGACCATACGTACATGTACATGTATTCTACCCTCCCTAATGTTGTCCCTCCCTTATTGTATCACCTTGAGCGCTTTCAGGAGATATTTTCTTAGAATGAGATCTTCCAGCCTGCTGCCATCTTCTAAAAATAAACAAAGCTTATGGGCTCAAATGTGCAGCTTCTTTAACTGTTTGGCTAATAAGAGATTACCTTTCCTTTGCAAGCCAGTCCTGAAAAGGTGGCTTTCTGCTGATTTGGCATTTGGCTCCCTCTTCTGGCCAGTGTTTGGAAAAGCTCAAAGGAATACTTCTGGATTTTCTTTCTGGAGCTACAATAAAAAAAAAAAAAATCAGTGCAGTCTGTAAGATAAAATTTGATTACAATTGCATCCAGGTCCAATTGAAAATTGAATGTCTAATTTGTGACATATATGACCTGGTTTTAAATCCATTTAAATTGGCTTTTACTTGTGCTAAAACTTGTAAATAAGAGATTTCCCTTTTCCTCTCTGTGCTCCCATCACATCCCCCAGTACAAAAGCACTGAAGACCAGCTCATGGGAAATCCGTGGAAGTTCAGTGCACTCAGTGCTTGGCACAGCCAGATTCTGTGTCTGTTTATATCATTCAGTGTGAAATGGTGTTGTTGACAATTAAAAAATAGAGAACAAAATGTTTTATTGCTTCTGTTCTACAACCAATAATGGTTTCTGTTTCCTTCTTCTCCAGGTGATAGAAACACTTTCAAAACTTTCTCGCACTCCTATTGCAATAGGCACAGGAATAAGGTATGTTAATGCCCTAGTGAATGGTGGGAATAATGCCTCTTGCATGATGTTCCTTGGAAAAGTTGTTAGAGGCAGTATAGGCAGTGTCCCTCAGTGAGAACTTCTCTGGTTGTAAACCGCATTGTCCAGTGGACAGCTAACCAAGGCTCTGGACCTCTGAGGAGCCCTGAAGGGTATCTTCTACCTCTGGTACACTTACTGAAGTGCCTGAACTACATTTACTTCTTGTGCTGAAACATGAGGTGAACAAATGAGCAGTTAGTATTACAGAACTTCTGTGATAATTGTGACACATGGATTGGAAGTCAGGCTGATGCAGTGCTGATCTATGTCAAAGATCAAAGACATAGACCCATCAAAGACAAATGGGTTTTCTCTTCTTTCTCCTTTCTAAAAATCAGCAAAACTGCCAAGTTTGTGAAATTCTCATTTTCAAAAAGAAACCAAAAAACTCCAATCRAACCTAACCTCATGAACTATAATTGTGGGCTGTGAGAGAAGGTGAAAGACTTCATGCTTTGGTGTTCTCCATCTTTTTGAATGGTTTGATTCAGCAGTCTTATCATATATGAATGGATGATGTTTTTAAAACATAGACAAAATTCCCTAGCGAGTCCTGTAATCCATGTCCTGAGCTAAAAAGAGTAGTTAGTATTCTCAGTTGAAAACCTGACAATGATGTGTATTAGAGGTGATTTATAACAACCCTATCCAGTAGGTTTTTTTATTATATTAAGTATCAATTAATATTTAGAAGTCTAAATACACGTATACGGTTCATCAGAGACAGAGGGGAACATATAAACACATTAACATACTGTAATTCATGCTATTTTTCTTTCTATAGGCCTTTCCCTACAGAAGAAAGTGTTGATGATGAAGATGTCTACAAAGGTCTTCCTGATTTAATAGAGTATGTTGTAAATCTTCAGTTAAATTAAAGATTTTGGCTTTCAGTTGCATGCTATTATTTATATGATGTTATAGAACACACAGTTTTAATGAGAATGGGATATTTATTTGATTTAAAAAGATTTTGTTAGCCATTATGCTGACCAGGAAGAATTAATTATGAAAGCTTATCTGAATGATTGCAATACGTTTATATACATAAGGAAGYATGTTTCATAGAGGGCACTGGTAGCAAAGTAAATCATGAATGCATTTTTAAATTATCTGTCTGTACTATGAGAATGCTTTCATAGAATTACAGTATCAGTTGTAAGGGACCCAAGGAAATTGTCTTGAACTTGCAAAGAAAATGCATGTTTGGATCATAATTCAAGTGGGTCATTTCCCTAAAGTCAATGAAATTCTTCATATGAGTGTGTTTACCTCTCTGAGTAAGTGTTTGCAGGATTATTAATTATTGCCAATTTTCACATTGGCTTTGAGGTACAAGATAGGCATGAACATACTGTACAGTATTGAATGGTAAACTGCAGCTTTATTGTGCAGACTGGTGAGATAAATACTTCTGGGCATAAAAAATAGTCAGGAAGAACTACTCTTGTATCCTATGGCTAGGATCTCTCAAGATCCATTAGAAATCATGTTGGACAAGAGCTAGGATCAGAGCTCAGTGTCCCAAAGCTCAAAGTTCACCATCGCTCACCTCACTAGTGCCCATCTGGCTCTGTCTTGGCTCTGGCCACATTGTATGTCGCTTGCTGTGATGTGGTGAAGCAGCTGCTGTTCACGCTATGGATTTGTTTCTTTACTGCCTATAAAGAAGGGAAACCCCACCATGGTTGACATTGCTCAACTTATCACCTTCCCTGCAAAGCTCCTCCTTGTCTCCTGCAGCTGACTGGCTGTCTCATAGATAGCTGCTTTTCACTCTGCGTAGCTGAAGGTGCAGAAGGTAGGAGTTGAAGTCCCCTCTGAGACCCAAGTGGGCTAGAGGTGATGTCCTCGTCTCTTAGATGTGGTGGCATTAGCACTGTTTGAAAATAGTATTTCTGCCAGTTCTTAAATAGGTATACAAATTCAGTACTGGGAGACAGTCTTTTATTTAAAAAAAAAAAAAAAAGTTAACAAATCATACCAAAGAAACTGAGATTCCTAGCTCTTCTTTTATATCAAATTACAAATATTATTCACTGAAATGTCATAGTTACATGCTGTCTCAATTGTGGAGGAAGCAATTCAAGAAGTACTCTCTTCACAACTAACAAAAGTGCCAGTGAATGATGCAAATGGCCCACATTTTTTAGTTTATCTTAATTATTAAGTGTATTTGACTAAAATTAATCTAATTGTCCCTGAGTTTAAATGGTGTCTAAGGAATTTAGAATGAATTTAAGGCTTTCTGTCAGAAAGAGCTGTAATAGTTAAATGTTTCTATCCTTACTCTGCCTTTTTGCCAGCTTTTGTTCCCTGGAGCATAGGTGGTAAAATGGAGCGTGTCTGTGCTGCATGTGACGCAGCTGCTAGTGTTTAATGTGAAATGCTAGCACACCATCATCTCTGGTGCAAGCTGAAATGTTAGACTAACCTGGAGCACCTGAGCTTTCTAGCTCTCCTGGGGCATGGTATGTGTTGGAAAAGGAAGGGATGTGAGCAATTTCTGTCTTCTGTTGAATCCCCCAAATATTTTTTTTTTTAATCATTCCATCTATTGAAACTTCTAATGCTTGCTTACTTTATCCTTCTGATGTCCTTGATTAAAACAACAACAACAAAAAAGCTGCTACATATTTAATGAGAAATAAAAAATTCACTTGGTTTCTGTATATAGTCCTGACTATAGGCGTAGTGATTTTGTGTGGCATTTCCAACTAGTCTGCGTGGCAGCTGCGTTGGTAGCAATTCTCATTCATTTTGATTTCTTTGAAATCATTAGTCTCTGCCAGTAGACCTTCTGATGTCCTGTTCTTGAGTACTGATGATCCACTTAAAGAAATGGTTATCCTTCCTAGTTCTAGTGGACTGATCCTCAGTTTGTTTTTTACTCTGAAGGATTTCAGTGTTGTCTTCCAACAATAAAAATGTCAAAATTATCAACACATCTGATCAAGTCTCTGTATTATTATGACCGGACTACTTTCAATATCTTTTAGAGTTCTTTTGTAGACGTACGCTAAGAAATGTGAGTGAAAGAGATATTATGGGCTTGAATGTGTATAGTGCAAAGTAGGCAAAACTCCAGCAGGACTGACTGTAATGAAGCTGAATTAGCTGACGGTAGAGTTGAGCATTGACTTTATGCTGAGGTATTTCTATAGTCTGGGTAATAGGAGGACACTTCTTGTGCATACTCTATTTTGTTGAACTGTCTGATTTTCAGTTTGAAAGGTTTTTTCATTTTTGGGTAGCTGAAGGTTGCCATGAGGTGATCAAGATACTGGCTTATGGTGTGGAGGTACAGACTCTCAGCTGCTGGCTCTGCAGTCTTTAGTGTATTTTACCTCAGGTAATCCTTTCTTTTGTCAGGAAGGATACCTGTACCAGTGTCTCACATTCCAGTACAGTGGGATGCCAGGCAGTAAGGAGAGGCAGCTCCTCTTCACTGGGTGTGGTGGGAAAAGGGACGAAGAGAGCAGCTGGACAGTACCTCATGACAAAACTGTCCTGACAAGCTGCTTTTGGTGCCTGGTTTAGTTCCTGTGTGGTTCTAAATTCACGGAGTCTTCAGTGTTGTGTTGATTTCGTACAATCATATTTTAAATGCATTGAGGAAAGAAAATTAATGGACTTAATTTCCCTTAATGAGTTCTTTTCATTAGATAGTTCTGTTAATTATTCTGTGTGTTTACTGTAGAAATCTTTTCCTATGAGGAGTGGTCCCTTGCAGAGCTGATGGTAATTTGCCTGTGCTGCACAGCTTTTTTTTAATTGTCTTTTCCTTTTTCCTTTCAGTGAAACTGGTGTTGATGAAGATGAGGAGTTGTATGATTGCGTCTATGGAGAAGATGAAGGTGGGGAGGTTTATGAAGACCTAATGAAGGATGAAGCAGCACAACAACCTGTACGTTTTCCAATTCCTAGCTATTTTTGAACAGTAGCAGTTATATTTTTGAAAGTTAATATTTGTGAAATTATCTCTTTATAGCTAGTTTCACTGAAACTTCACTCATGCTCAGTTGCATCCAGAGCTGTCACGTGCAGTGCATTATCTCCTATGTAAGACTTTGCAGGCTGTTTTGGCAAAGGGTCCAATGTTAACTATGGTAATTTTTTGAAAGAAATGTAGTTTTTAAATGAAATACAATAATTACTTAAGTTGTTAAGATTGCCAGTTATGAATGGTAAGATTTACCAGCTATTTTAAGAGCAATTAAATTAACTGCTTACTTCAAAGTGTCCTACTTCAAAAATTAAGTTGTAATATTGTGAAACGCTGTTGTTTCAGCCATAATTTGGACAACTTATCTAACAAGGGCAACTGATAATTGTTTCATACGAATGAAATTCCTGCTTATTCAACCATGTAGTTTTTTGTTGATCATTAGGTTGGTCTTACTGAGAATGGGACAAGTAGCTTATTCACTTTATCATATAAAGGTACAATGGTCAGTTTTCAAAACTGTCTTGGAAAAAATCTAAAGTTAAGCAATAAAATTTACTGCTAACTGGGAGAAACCCTAATGTACTTGTCTGCCCGTACTCAGAGATGTGCTTTCTGATCTGGAAAATGTTAGTCTGTGGCCATGACAGGATATGTGTTTTAGGACAGTTGTTTTGGTCCGCTGTATTGACATGAAGCTATATTATGCTTCCTGTTGTCTTAAGTTGGAAACTTGCTTCTACTTTTCCAGATTGCTTTTTAGTAATATAGTTACATGAAGAAGTCTAAAGTTTGGTGTGGTGGTTGTTTTTTGTTTTGTTGGGGTGGTGTTGGTTTTTTTTTGTTTGTTTGTTTGTTGTGTGGGTTTTTTTTGGTTTTTTTTTTTTTTTTTTTTTTTTTTTTTTTTTTTTTTTTTNTTTTTTACACCTTGTGTATCTTTTCAGTACAAGTACAGGAGATACCTAATGTGATTTATGTTCTCTGCTTTTATGGTCATTCCCCAAAGTTACCACTATCTTGTCTTTGGGAAGATTACTGCCTTGTTTTAATCTCTATTGTTTTGAGTATAACAATATTGTTTTCAAGCCTGTTTTTCTGTTAATACAAAATCCTGCAGGTAATGCATCTAAATTCAGGATGAGATAAGCAGAAAGTTATGTTAGTTTTTCACATTTTGCTTAATTTTGTTTACCTCCTAAAGTTTAGGTTATTCCATGAAAACCAAATTAAAAATTGAGTTGAAAAAACACTGTTTTATATCTAATGAAGTTGCATTCACTTGCAGGCAGGATGTTTTAGAAAAGTGTTTGAATCATAGGAAATCTTTACTGTGATCTTGTTTTGAGTTTGTATTTTATACTGAAACTCAAAATGCGTTAAGTTTTGGGTTTCACATAATGAGTGTGGGTGGCTTTTTTTTTTTTCTTCAACTGTAACAGTTGGTAATCTCTGGCAGTTGGTAGTGCGTAAACTTTCTCTGATTCTTTCTTTCCTGTTGCAAGTGTCTCTCTCGCATATCCGTGTTTCTAGCAAATGATTAATATAGCAATCAGAGCTTTCACATTCTAATTTTAGTTGCATCTTAGCCTAGATACTTCAGATTGAACAGACTTGTATTTGTTTCTTACAGAAAGTAAATTAAAATTGAAAACATGGTACAGCAAAATATTTTTTCTGCACATTTAATGAATGGAGACATTACAATTGTTTTGCTGTGACAGCTTTCTTGAATGTGGTAATTATTTCTGGTTTGTGACAATTTCCTCTCAGGTTTATAAATACACTGCATGCTAACATGATGATTTCGTGCAGTTCTTTCATTTGAATCCTATGTGAGAATTCCTTGCCTATAAAAACCAGTAGCACATGACAATCAAGTAGATTTTTAGAAGAACCCAATACTTTTCAGAGTCTCCAATAGTAGCCAAAATTGCTTTGCATCTCCCTCATCCTCAATTTATCGTCATTATCTTGCAAAGTAAACTGTTCCACTAAATTTTCTCTAGCAGTAGCTGACCTTCAAAGGCAATTTTTCTCACTTGTGCTGGTATTCACACATTTTTTTCTTATTTCCTCGCTCCTTTTGTTATTGCACTCAAATTCTAGAAGTTTGTGGTACAGATAGGAAATTGATATGTTAATTTCTGCCAAAAGTGCCTATGTGAATGATCTGTTTTGGTTAGGTGAGCACAAAACTGAAGTGTATTGTTTTAAGCGGAATCCCAGGATTTTGTTTGCATTGTCCGTATGAGAGTTGGTGAACAACAAACCCCCACATTTTGCAAATGGATATAAACTCCTTTTGGGTACAACAACTTCTGTATTGGTGCAAATACTGCAAGCAATTTGAACAGTATTGAGTTCACAAAAGTAAAGGTGAAAAATAACTAAAAGCCTGGATAATGTCAAATTCTAATATTTTATTGAGATTAATTAACTATGGTTAACTGTGACAGTGCCCGCTTCCCCCTGCCAAAGAATTTGGGAATAAATGATAGATTTTGAGATGAGGCTGATCATCAGATGCTGATCATCAGAGCATCAGGTGCTGCTCATAAAGTACGTTTCTACTGATAATGACAGACTGTATTTTTGCAAAATGGTTACTTGTGTCTGCAGCTGATAAGGATGGCACTTTAATGTTTGTTGTGGGAAAATTAATAACTGCACCAATTGGGTTTCAAAGAGTAATTTCTGAGATAACGCAGCACCTGGTAGGTGAGAGTGAGAAGGCACGTTCCAGTTGCAGGAGCTGCTTGTACAGTCACATGGAGACAAACAGAGAGAAGGGTAAAGGAGATATGTCAAAACAGCAAACAGAAGTGTGAACAGTGATGAAGCTTTATGTGCCTGTGTGATTTGCAACTTGGCATCTAGTTTAGGCGGTAGGAATACATTTCCCACTCTTCATAAGTGGCCAAGCAATGKCATAGGAGCTGTATGTGGCTCATGGACAGTTTAAGTGTGGCTTGCTATTTGCTGTGGTATGCTTAGCAGGTGTGTCAAGTAGACTGATAGCAGAGGGAATGGAAGGAGTCTAGCCCTCTGGACATACTAACAGCTAATTGTTAAAACTTCAGTCTAGAAATTTTGCTATTCCTGGAGGAGAAAAGTCTTTTTGTTCAAAAGCTAAAAGTCTTTTTCTGAATGGAAAGAACTGTAGTACTAAATTTCTAGTCCTGACTCTCCCTGTATTTGAGTAACATCTAGTCATCAGGTCTATTACGTGCAGTATGTGGATTCCCTACACTGGATGAAAAAAGGTAAGATACAGTCAGGGATATGCTGAAGGACGCCTTGGAAGGATGTTACAAACTGATAAATAGGCTTCAGAACGGATGTGACAGTACTATTGCTTATTAAGGCACTGCTTATTGTTGGTTTTGGAGAAAACATTTTGGATTGATTATTGCTTTTAATTGTAAGAGCCTATCCAGTTACTGTGTCAGGTCTCCAAGCTGACCTATATGTCTCCACATGTTTTAAGTCTTGCTTGACATGAATGCTTCCATACCTTCTTCCAGGTATTTACTCTTTTATTTGAAATCAGATTTGCAAGTTATTGAAGCTGTAATGCTGTAAATCTGATCTTCAGTAAGAGTGCTTGTAAACTATTTTTATAGAGTCCTGTGCTGAGAATTACTTCAATTTCCTGTGAGTCTGGTGGTTTACATGGAAAAATCCCAGGGTCTCACTGAAGACACACGCATACGTATGCAAGAGCTGAACTTAGAGGTCACTGCACTTCCTGATTCGAGGACATAGTTATACTGAGTCTGAAGAGAAAGCTCCCCTTGAGAACTAAAAGGGAAAAACTGTAAATAAATGCAGGGATTAGACTGAATCCAATATTTATGGCAACGCAAAGTTACTTACATGATTTAGTCCCATTAAGTTTAATGGAATTATTAACTGCTCAGTATTTTAAATAAGATTTCTCAGTCTGGATGTAAATTAAACGTGACCTTGTATTTCAGCTTCCAGAGTACATGCAGAGAGTTCAGTGTTTTATGTCTAAACATTAACTTTTCATAATATTCCTTTGATGCTGAATTCTAGTACAACTCTTAAAGTCATCTGCTAATTGAACATTAAAATATTCTTGGTTATTGCTATCATCTTTGGAGGCTGCAGTACTCAGAAAATTTCAGGAAGCAGTTATCCTAATTGCTTAATTCTAAACAAATAAATACATTTGTTATCCATTAGGTGCCTGTTAATGACATAAACTTGACTCCATTGTAATTGCAGAAATATACTGAAAATGACATAAGAAGCTGTTGTCTTGCTGAAATAAAGCAAACTGAAGAGAAATACACTGAAACGCTGGAATCAATAGAGAAAGTAAGATACTACTTAGAGAATTGTTACTTATGTGTTTTTATAACAGTCTAGAAAATATAATGACATAGTCGATCTATATATACATTTTTTTCCCTTACAGTTTTTCATGGTGCCATTGAAAAGGTTTCTGTCAGCATCAGATTTTGATTCTGTTTTCATCAACATTCCTGTAAGTAATTGCATATTTAATGAACAGATATAAGGTTCATAGCTGGTTATGATATATTTGTGTTTTATGTTACTGCACAAAATGATTATTTGAAATATGGTGCACAATGCATTTATGTAGATATTAGGGCAGTTGATAAAAAAGGATGTGCACACTATTTCATTTTTTTTCCCTGCTTGAGGGAATAAGATGAGAGAAATAGTATTACCGTGTCAGATAGTGAGTGGTTATAAACTGGAGTATCTTTGTCCCTTAGAAGCTAATAATTTATAGAAGATGGGTTATCTTCTAATATATGCTGGAATTTTAGTGATGGTACAAAGTTGTGCCTGTTAGGTTGCCTATCACTGTATACTGAATGGTGCTTTCATTAGGATTTCTATAGCTACTCTGCAAATCCTTGTATCTACCCTAGCTCTGTCATCACTGAAGACGTTTTAAAGTTAAGATAACACACAGTTTTGGATTCAGAATCTGGTGCTGGAAAGGATAAGGAAATCCTCTGTGAAATATCTAGGAGATCTCTTTATTTCACTGATCTTAAAGGTTTCTGTGATTATTACTTTGTTCCATTTATTTTTGGCCTAATCATAATAGTATGACAATTTACATATATTTTTAGTTGATGTAAGTATTCAGCAGATGTCTTTATCTCTCTTTAAAGGAAGACATCAGACATGGTCTGAAGCCTCTCTCAACACAGACAAATGAAGGGAATGTTCTTTTATGAGGCACGCTGTAAAGAAAGGGTCCCCAGAGTGTGGCCCCTGGGCCACATCAAACCTTTCTTGTCTGTAAAAGATCACCTCTGTTTCGGCCATCTCTGGCATGTCCCACAGGCTCTCAGGGCTGTAGGAGGAGGTCTTGGGGATTTTTTTATTCTGAGGGAACCTGGTCTGTAAGAATGTTTTAGTTGCTGTTCCAGCACCATCCTGACAGGAGCTAAATTACGACAGTTATTACACTGATGATGATACCTGACACCTTGCCATATTTGTCCCGCTATTAAAGTTTTCACCCTGAATCTCAATTGCTGCGATTTCCTTTTCTTTGAGTATTAGTCCAAAATACTGCCACAGGTATCAGTAACCTACTTGTCTTCTTGAAGTATGTCAGCTGCCCATAGAGATCCCTTTGCTTTTGAAAACAAATTTGTCCTACATTAATGTTTCTTATTCATTGCAAATAAGGCCCTGATGTGCCCTACCTAAGTTACTGTAAACCTCTTTCCTAAGGCTCTGTGTGCCCAGGCATGTTGACTTATGTGCATTGAATGACCTAAAGCCAGCCAACGTGAAACACTGCACAGGGGTATAAAAAGGCTTACATGCTGTAAGCACTGAGAGGTCAGCCTACTCACTACTCATTAAAGAAATGTAAGGGGATCAGATAAGAGGAGTAAAAAGAAGAAAACCTGTTTTATTTCCTGGTTAGGAAGACATGTAGTAAACTGTTATATTTAGGTTGTTTTACTTTGCTTTTCATTATCAGCATTCAGTATTCTGCTGTTACAAGATGGTGCTTATCTCTGACTCCAGTAATGTTTCATAGGCACCCAAAAACATTAAAAGGAATATAGGGCTTCCCTAAGCCAAAAATATGTCCAAACGCTTTGTCTGCTCAGACCTTGTCTCTGTGGCAGTTCCTCAGCAGGAAGGCTGGAGGGCAGTGGAAGCTTGTTTTAAACTAAAAATAGCTGTTACACAGAGCTCTACAGCAAACCGCAATGTGGAGAGCAAGCGTGGTGTTATCAGAACAGGATGGATTTGCCTCTGTTAAAGGGTTGTGGTGAAGGATCGGTGCTTTAGGGTGATGCTATAGTCCTTATATAGACTCTGAAAGATGCTTGCTGGAAAAAATCATCTGCCGATGTCAAAGTATATTTTATTTTTAAGAAAAAAAACCCAAACCACCAACCACCCCAAACTACTCACCAGTCTAAAGAGAGTGCCTTTCATTAGGGCTCAGATTTCAAAGTTCTGTCCTATAAAACATATGTATGGCTCTGTATTTGTGTGTGTATCTGTGTACATATATGTCTATGTATATATTATGTACATATATGCATTTGTATGTACATCTGTCTATGTATATACATGTGCGCACATATATAGATGCATTTGTATGTACATCTATGCATGCATTTGAATTGACACGTGTATATGGACATAAGAGGGAAAGAGAGATGGAAGTACATGTAACATACTGAAGTGTTGGAACTTTCATTAACTTCTAATGATGTTAACATAAGTTTAATTTAAAATTTGACTTTGAATTGGAGATAGAAGCTCAAAAAGACATTTTGTCCTCTTAGCATTAAGCTGTTTTTCAGCGGTGTTGCTTAGTTGAGTGCCTGTGCACTCCTGAGAAAATATGCTCCTGTAATATATTAATGAGGAGGCATTTCTATAATAATGTCTTTGTCTGCTGCAACTTAAGATTCTGAGGATATGGCTATACAATTGCTAGCAACTGAATTTGATCTGTTTTAAGTTTTTGCTCCCTCACCTGTGATGTGATGATTGACCTTGTGTGTACTCTTAAGTTTTCATCAGTGTGAAGTGAAATGTTTTCACTTAGTTCACCACTCAGTATTGCATATTATTTTTGTAGTATATAATTTACCGTATCAAACCATCTTCAATGGCTTTTTTTTTTTTTTTAAACAGTCCTCTATTTTTCATTGCAGTGATCTGCACACTGCTTACAGTCAGTTATCCTGATTTCAAAACTGTTTAACCTGTTTTGACTTAATTTCTTGTGAATTCTCTGACAGTATCCATACAGTATTAAGGCTGATGTAATCTCCTGTAGTTGCTTACAGATTTTTGTATAATCATGAACAAGTAAGGTGAGTTGCTGCTATACTCAGGGAGCAAATCTTTCTGCAATATTCTTGCCTTTCTCTCAGCCATTAGTTGCCTGCTGTATTGGGAAACTCATTATGATTGCAGTTAACTTAGCACTAGAACATCACTAATTGACCAATGTAATGTACAAAACTAATTTTTCACAGCTCAGGGACATGAATCATTACTTTATCTTGTCACTAAAGCATTTACTTGACTTGCTTAGTTTTAAAATTATCATTATAAAATGAAGATGAATTAACAGTGCACATTCCAAGCTAGAATAAATTAGTCTCTAACAGGTAGTTCTTGGAGTTTAGTTTTTCTTGTTGCACTATACGGAAGATGTGGCAAACCTTGAAATTGGGTTCTACTCTCAAGTGATCTATTTTCCAATTTATTGAAATTAATGGATCTAACATGAAATAATTTATTTTTATATTTACAGCTTTAAGTCATTCTGTTTTTAAAAACCTTTCCCCCTCCTCATTACTGTTTTTAAGGATTTGGTGAAAATTCACAGGAATCTAACACAGGACATCAATGATTCCATTGTTAACAAAAATGATCAGAACCTATATCAAATTTTTATTAACTACAAGGAAAGGTAAGATTTATGCACTCTTACTAATTGTGATAATCTATGCTCAATTTGGTACAGTATTTTACCATATTTTTGTTTGATGAATGTTTCTGAAACAGGATTGAATTCAATGTCAGTATACTTACTAAGCTAGTATTTGGTGTTTTGAGCCTGGAAGTCAAAATGTAACCTATTGCTATGTGAGCCCTCCCTCTTCTTACCCACAGTTTTGGCAATATTGTTACATAGACAGGCAACATCTATATTTTGAAAAAAACTTAAATAACTTATTTTGCACAGTATTTTTTTCATGCAAATAATCCCAGGTATTTTATAGCATGTACCTGTATTGTTTAACAGATAAAATGTTATAAAAGGGGAAGAAGAGGCAAAATAAGTCAAGGATATATATTAAGGCTATTCCAGGTTAAAGAAAACAGAAGAGGTCATAACTTGAAAGAAGAGAAAGCAGGTGCAAAAGAGAAGAGAGAAGAGACTAGGGTCTTACCCTACCCTGCAGTCAAAGGTGTGACAGCAAAGCAAACATGCTCTACCTTCAAACTGTGAAAAACAGCCAAGCTGATAACAGGATAGCTGTGGCAGCATGCCATGCCCTGTAGGCTAATTGCCAATTTTTTTACCCACCTTTTCAGATTGTTTTTTCTGCCAGCACTGAACAGCTGTTGGACTGCATAGATGAACTTATATGCCTGTGGTACTGAGCTGAAAACCACTTGTATTGTGGGTTACAGTGCTGACCTACCTTGAAGTAACCCTTGGGTTTGTGGTTAAAAATTACTTCCTCCTGGGACCGGAGTGGGAAGGACCTGTGGGAGCTAATTGGATTTGCTTGAGGGTGATGGGGAAGGAGGATTGTTGCAGTAATAACAGGCTTGTGAGAAATTGGACAGCAACATTTGGAAAATGTTAGACGGGAGAGTTGTTTTCTGAGGGAGGAGGCTGTCCCAGGCTGCCCATAACCAGTCTTGCCTTCAGAGACCCTCTGTCTCAGCTTTTATGTTGTAGCAGGACATAGTTATTTCCCAGGCTGTTAGAATTTCTGCTGCTGTAGGAGGGAATTAGGGGACAAGAAGTTGTTCTGGAAAATGCTTATCTTTCAAAAGTAGTTCTGAAATGTGTGGGGAACAAAGGACACTGAGAAGAAACCTCAAGTTTATATTACACAAAAAGGAAACAGATTGAGGTAGACTCAGTGTCTTAACCATTAAAAGTAATCAGAAGTGGTAAGTGTTAAATCAGTATCGTCACTTTAATTGTGAAAAAAGAATTAAAAAAAAAAAAAGTTAAAGATTAGGCGAGAGAAAAAGAAATTTGGGAGACCCCAATGGAAAGCTCATGGGAACCCCCAAAAAAGGGATTTGAAGCATACAGAAGGAATCACCTCAAGAAATATATGAAAAGGTGAAAGGAAACAGCACTCTTTGCAATGGGACTAGCAGAAAGAAGCACTCCAAACAGGGGCAAGACGCTCCTGTCATAAAACCGGACTCATTCAAGAAGCGTTGCTGCCCTTGACAACTACTGAAAATTTCTTGAGTTTTCATACACTATTATTTTCATCTGAGAGCTCACAGGATATAACCTGGTAGAAACTGTTGGAGATGGATCAGTTTGGGTAACCTACAAGTTCTTTAAAGGATAGCTGTAATTCTGTTAAGCCTGTGTTACAGAACTTATTCATTACAACCTTGGAAATCTACAGTGTTGTAAATCCTACAGACCTTTGTTCTGTTAAACAGCAGTTATGCTGCTTTTTAATGAGTCCTGTATTTATCAGAACATATACATGTAAATATTAAAGGAAATGGCAATGATTTTACAGCATTTTGAAGGTAGATCAAAACTGTATTCTCCTGAATATTCTTCCGTGTGTTCATGCTGCCTATTGAAGTCTGTGGCTAAATCCTACCCTTGCTTATTTAGGCACTGCTCCTTTTGAAAGGAGGATTGTTAACAATGTGTTTGTGAAAAATGATCAAGGATTGTTCTTAAATAAGCAAATGTTCCTTTTATTCTTTGTCTCTTGCTTTGATTTAGATTGGTTATTTATGGACAGTACTGCAGTCAAGTGGAGATAGCGATATCATGCTTAGACAACATCTCTAAGACAAAAGAAGATGTTAAATTGAAGTTAGAGGTATCAGTATCTTTAACATGTATATACACACACGCATGCGCGCACACACACACATATATAAAAACCTCACGTGTTTCTATGAATATACCCTGCTTTCATCCAAGTCAAAAACTTTATGATGAAAAACTAGCTGGACTGATACGTGAACGTGTTTCTCTTCCTTTTCATTTTTTTGGAGCCTCTGATCAAATGAATATGTGAGCTGTTGGCAGTACATATCCTGGCACTGAAGTGAATGGAGTTTTGCCGCTGACATCAGTAGGGTTAGGGGTTTTTTTGGGACGTGATCATCAGCGATACCCTTCTGTTTATCGTGACATCTCAGCCGAGAACACAGAATTGCAGAATCACTCAGGTTGGGAGGGACCTCTAGGCTGACCAAGCCCTGGTCCCACAGCCTCTCAGGGCTTGCTGGGTCCTTTCCAGAAGAGCTGCTCCCTAGCTGGTCAGCCCTCAGCGTTAGTGTGTCTCTGGTTAGCGCGTACCAGGTGAAGGACTTTGCCTTCATCCTTGTTGCCTTCATGTGAGCTTCCTGTCAGACATGCCCTGAAGAGTGTCACCTGCGCCTCCAATCTGGTGTTGTCTGCAGACTTGCTGTGGGTGTCCTCTGTCTTTTCCTGCAGATCATTGCTAAAGATATTAAATGGGAGGGGTCCCTGGACAGACTCCTGAGGAGCTCTACTTGCAACTGTCCTTCAGGTAGTGTAGGAAACATTAGTCACTGCTCTTCTTGAGCCTCATGATCTAGCCAGTTTTTTCATACACCTAGTAGTTCATTCATCTGGAGCATAACATCCCAACCTGGATATCAGGATGCTGTGGGAGATGGTGTTGAAAGCCTTGGAAAAGTCTAGGTAGACTCTCCCCACCCATTCACAGATCTAGCCATTTCATTGTGGAAAGCAGTCAAGTAGATGAAGCATTGATTTACCTGTGGTAAATCCATGCTGGATACTCCCAGTCACCTTCTTCATGTGCCCGGAAATTGCTTCCAAGAGGACTTGCTCCATAATTTTTGCAGGGGCTGAAGTGAGACTGACTGGCCTGTAGTTTCCAAGATTATCTTTTGCTTTTTTTGAAGATAGATGTAATATTTGCCGCCTTTGCTGTGCTTATAGGCAATGTCCTTTTTTTTTTTTTTTTTTTTAGTTCAATGGAATGCCTAATTTCTGCTGTCTTTGTTTATTCTACTCTTTCTCATGCTGTTGAAATATCTAAGAACAAGTGTCTAGACCCAGTCTTTTTTTGCTTAGCTATTATTGCCATATCAACTGTTTTCCTTTGTTTTGTTGATATTCTTTATCTCAAGCTTAATATAGTTGCTTGGCCCGTATAGCACTGAATTTTCATATGTATCACTTGAATATTTTTATTTTCTAACTCTCCTGTCTTATTCTTTCTTCTGCTTTGAACTAGGAATGTTCCAAGAGGGCCAATAATGGGAAATTTACATTGCGGGATCTTTTAGTGGTTCCAATGCAGAGAGTGCTAAAATATCACCTACTGCTCCAGGTATTTTATTTTTGAAATTTAAGGGAGCTGAGAGCAAAACTGTGATTGTTTATCATCAGCGGATTGTAAGAATGAGAGCTCCCTTTATCAAAGGGAGGTGATTGACATTTCCATAGATTTGAGGCTGATTTGTTACAAAATAAAATCCAGTCAAGTGCAGGTTTTCTTACAGAGATCATTCCTCAGAGCTGAAGTGTATCAGGGGAAAAAAGAATAAAACACAATTGTTTCCTCAGTATCTGCACCTTTCATTCTTGGTAAGTTTAAAATGGTTAGCAGTACCAAACTATAATCATGGTACTTAAAAATGTGAACCATTACCCCCAAAAAGAGGAAGCTGGACCATACTTACAGCATACTTTTAAGATGCTTCATTGCTGTCATAAATTACAATAAAGCCATACTTATTTTGAAATGCTTCTTGTTATAACCCACAAAGTGTTAGCTTTTGTAGTTAGTCCTGTGATAAGGGTGGAGAGTCTTATAAATTTAATTTGATAGCTGCGCCAGGAGACTCATTAGTTCAGCTGCAAAGAAATATATTACTATATTAGACTGTCAACCCTGCTGATGCTTGTAGAATGTCATTTTAAAAAGATCTACTACTTGTATGTGAAGCATAATTTTGACTCTGCAGAGCAACATACGTTCTGTAATATTAAATTTTTTGAAATATTTCTATGAGTCATCAATATTTTGATCAATGGAAAATTGGAAAAAACAAAATGAATGGTACAACTGCTTTTTAAAAAAACTTATGAGATCCGAGTCATAATTTCATAATCAACCTGTATATTGTGAAAAGATGATATACAATATGTCACTGTGCTCTAATGTGTGACACTATAGTATGAATTATACAAGAAAGAAATATTTTATAGACTTCAAAAGAAAAAAATCCAGTAAATTGTTAGAATTGTGATGTGAAGTATAAATACTTATTTCCTAGGATTTTAGCAAGTTATTATGTTAGCTGAAATGTATAATTCTCTTCTCAAATTACAAAGAAGAAATAACCTGTTTTCCCAAGAGGTTACTTTTTCACTTTATAAAAACCAAAAAAGCCCCTTTATTTTCCATATGGGAAGTGGCTAAAAAAATTCTTTAAACATTTACATTTGATTTAAATGAAATGTCTTCTGAGTCAGCTTTATCTTAGGCGTAATGAGACAGTGACTTCTTTTAAGCAGTTGCATAGTTTAGCTGAGATTTTATTGCCAGCATACATCCCTCTCTGCAGACAAGTGCATGCTTTGGAATGGGATGGTATACTGTATAGTAATGTGCAAATGAACTCAAGTGTTTGCCTGTGCTTTCAGCATACACATACAGTAATGATCTGACTGGCAAGTTTTAAGTGCTAGACAGACCAAATTAGCTTCTAATGATGGTTCATTATCAGCTAAAGTCAGTGTTTAGGCTATATAGCAATCATTCTTAAACACTTGCCAATTACCTGTTTGCAGTAGTCCCCACTCAGTTATAGGCTGCTCACTATGGGGATGAAAATGTGAATTCTTGGGTTGTGTTTTCTTGTTTTGGCTTTTTTCTTTTTTTTGGGGGGGTGGGGGTGGGGATGAGCAACTTCAATTTATAAACTGACAGACAGTGGGTGAAAAGTTTTAACTGCTCTGTCCACAGGAGCTGGTAAAGCACACTGCTGATCCCATGGAGAAGGCAAATCTAAAACTGGCACTTGATGCAATGAAGGTAAGTATTCATGGCAATGAAGTATTTATGTCTTTGTTGGCAGTTAAAATGGTAGCTCAGAACTATATTTCCTGAAGGAGATAATGTTCTTCACAGCAGGTCAAACATGTTTTCACGGGTCAGTGTGAGCTTTACGGGTATGCCAGGGCAAGTATATAGTTGAAGGCTTTGCTCAAGTCTGGGAAACAAGTTCAGTAGTTTTCTGAAGTGGAGGGTTTATGAAATGGAACTTCCTTATTTCAGTTTACTTCTACATCAATTTGCTGTCATATAATGAGATGAAAAGCAGGTGTTTCAATAATGTTGGTCTCACTTCCAAACTTTAGGACTATTTCTGCCACTGTAAGTCAATTCTAATCAAGGTCAGTAGTTTCCCAGTGAGATGAAGACGGTTATCTTTCTTTACAAGACTTTTTTCATCTTAATATGATCTCTGTGGCTTTACCATTGAAAGCAGTAGTGTCTTTCTGGAGGTAGAGTATCTGTCACTGTACATTCATCTGCAAGTGGTACAAACAAATGCTTTATAGAATAGCTGTACTGCCTTATGTATAAGGTAATATATTATGTGTTCCTCTGCACAGCTTCAGAAATGAAGCACAGTTCTGCTTTAGTTGGCTTTATGGCATGAATTGTGACATTCATGTGCTGGAATTGTGAAATTTTTTCTATCCTTTGTGGGGAAAGGGGGAAAGAAGTCAGCACAGCATAGGTCATATCTCCTTCTGTTGTCATCTGTATGGCCCACAGAAGATGCTGAAGTCAGACTAAGTTAGTTTTGGGTCACAAAGCTGCCTTCTATTATGTGAATATGCCTGCAATACAGACCAGCTCACAAATGAGATTTTTGGCTTCCCTTTTTTGTCATCTGTTTTTGTGCAGTGAATGCAGAGAGCCACCATGATAATCTCCCACGGACATATGCCTGAAGTGGGATGGCACAGTGTTGCTTCCATCTAGTGGCAAGCCATGCATCCTGGATGCTGTTAATTGGGAGGAAAATAACCGTGGTCTCTATTCCCCCTACCCCCCTTTTTCTTTCCCATTTGCTGGCTTGCTTCATTGTTTTTGGTGGCTGTTGGACTTAAAATAAAAGACCAATTAAGAAATCTCTTGCCAGAGTGGCTGTGGCAGTTACATGCTGGCTGGCAGGACATAACCAGCCAATTAAAAAACCCCAAAACTCACCCACCCCCCACCCCCCACCCCCCCCAAAAAAACCCCAAAAACAACAACAACAAAAAAACCCACCAAAAAAACCCACCACAAACCAAAACAGAAAACCAAAAAACCAACAAAAACCAAAAACCCAGGTATGAGCATCTCTCCTTAAAGTTGCAGCATTGTTTCCCTCCCAATTTACTGTATCCTCTCACAATAGTCCCTGCCAATGTAGTAGAAGTAACTGTGCAGCATCGGTATGTTGCTTCTAAAAACCCTGGTGTGTCTGCTCAAAAATAAAATGTCTTTGGAAAAACTGCCAGCAAAGTGGTACTGCCCCCGAGAAAGAAAATTCTAGGAAGGATTATGCTGTCAGATTTCTTTGAGCAGCAAGAGAAGAGATTATTTAATTTCTACACTAACTCTTTTAAGACTGATGTGAATGTATCTTGCACAGATTCATTTGGGAAGCTAGCATAATGATTGTAGCTATTCTTAGATTCTGATTAAAAACGTCTTAGGAAGAAGATGTATCTTTCTCCCACCCTCCAAATTTGTGACCATATTGAAAGGGGTACTGTAAAAGCAAGTTGTGAAGATGAGAATGCCTTTTCCAACTGCTGCTCTCAGTGTCCCTGACCTTACCCATTATCACTGCTGCTCACTCCTATCTCTAGCCATAAACAGAGAAGCCCCAGAAAATTGTCACTATTACTCAAGCATGTTCAGAGCATTTTAAAGGCTTTAGTGAAATGTGTAGAGTACGTGTTCTGGTAAAGGCGACAATAATGATCGCAACCTGCGACTTCAGTTAGTATATCCCATTAAAAGCCCCTTTTAAAATCTGCTGTGTAATGGCTTCTCTCTGCTGTGCAACAGTAAGAGCAAGATCCTACTATACTGGGGCAGTAGCTTCTTCTCTCCTAATAAGCACCCAGGCTTATGACGTGTTTACACCTTACATGCTATTTTGAGCTGCCTTACATACGTTTTCTACTATATGCTCTATTTACCTTCTGTCTTATTCTCAGATATTGGATGTTGTTGACTGCTTTTTCGGACCATAAGAGTGCTGCATAAATTACATTTCCATCTTTAATCTTGAAAATAAGACATAAATGATATTCAGAAAAAATCAGCCCTTTTTTACAATTTATGACATGTTTCACATTTTCTTGCTACTAAATTTGTGTTTCAATAGATATGATGAAGAAAGTTGTAAATATGATTGAAGATACACAGAGGCTTTTTTCCTTCTTTATTTAGGCATAGAATCATGGAATCATAGAATAGTTTGGGTTGAAAGGGACCTTTAAAGGTCATCTAGTCCAACCCCCCTGCCATGGGCAGGGACATCTTCAACTAGATCAGGTTGCTCAGAGCCTCGTCCAACCTGACCTTGAATGTTTCCAGGGATGGGGCATCTACCACCTCTTTGGGCAACCTGTGCCAGTGTTTCACCACCCTCAGCATAAAAAATGTCTTCCTTGTATCTAGTCTGAATCTACCCTCTTTTAGTTTAAAGCCATTCCCCCTTGTCCTGTCGCAACAGGCCCTGCTAAAAAGTTTGTCCCCATCTTTCTTATAAGCCCCCTTTAAGTACTGATAGGCTGCAATAAGGTCTCCCCAAAGCCTTCTCTTCTCCAGGCTGAACAACCCCAACTCTCTCAGCCTTTCTTCATAGGAGGGGCGTTCCATCCCCCTGATCATTTTTGCGGCCCTCCTCTGGACCCGCTCCAACAGGTCCGTGTCTTTCCTGTGCTGAGGGCTCCAGAGCTGGATGCAGTGCTCCAGGTGGGGTCTCACCAGAGCAGAGTAGAGGGGCAGAATCCCCTCCCTCGACCTGCTGGCCACGCTTCTTTTGATGCAGCCCAGGGGACGGTTGGCCTTCTGGGCTGCGAGCGCACATTGTCAGCTCATGTCCAGTTTTGCATCCACCAGTACCCCCAAGTCCTTCTCGGCAGGGCTGCTCTCAATCCCTTCATCCCCCAGCCTGTATTGATACTGGGGGTTGCCCCGACCCAGGTGCAGGACCCTGCACTTGGCCTTGTTGAACCTCATGAGCACTTCTCGAGCTTGTCCAGGTCCCTCTGGATGGCATCCCGTCCCTGAGGCGTGTTGACCGCACCACTCAGCTTGGTGTCATCTGCAAACTTGCTGAGGGTGCACTCGATCCCACTGTCTATGTCATTGATGAAGATACTAAACAGTACCGGTCCCAGTACGGACCCCTGCGGGACGCCGCTCGTCACCGATCTCCATCTGGACATTGAGCCGTTGACCACTACCCTCTGGATGCAACCATCTAACCAATTCCTCACCCACCGGACAGTCCACCCGTCAATCCATATCTCTGCGGTTTAGAGAGAAGGATGTTGTGGGGGGCCATGTCAAAGGCCTCACAGAGGTCCAGATGGACGACATCTGTAGCTCTTCCCATGTCCACTGATGTAGTCACTCCATTGTAGAAGGCCACTAGGTTGGTCAGGCAGGACTTGCCCTTGGTGAAGCCATGCTGGCTGTCTCGAATCACCTCCCTGTCCTCCATGTGCCTTAGCATAGCTTCTAGGAGGATCTGCTCCATGATCTTCCCAGGTACAGCGTACATATTGGTAATTCTTGAACATCAATTTAAAAAAAAAAAAAAGACTAAATATGCAGGTAAGTCAAAGACAAAATTAGAAATAAATTTGCTAAAATTATGTATTAAAGTGTGTTATGGAAAAGTTGTTTTTTTTTTCCCCTCCCTTTTTCTGTTGATGCTCTAGGACTTGGCTCAATATGTAAACGAAGTGAAGAGAGATAATGAAACGCTCCGTGAAATTAGACAGTTTCAACTATCAATAGAGAATTTGGTACGTGATATTTTTCATTTATACAGTTTTTAATCACCTTTGATCAAATATATTGATAGATGTATTTTTTCCCCATTTCATATGAGATTGTAGTACTCTTGGTGATATTTAAGTGTAAGTATGCTTTGCTTGGTCTAGAATGACACAAATATTTAAGTACAGAAATCTCTGCTATTATGGGGGTCTGTCTCTAGTTAAATATATTTGCGTAGTTAAAGGTCTGTATTTGTACAGTGACTCAGGTGTTTTTGTAATGGGAAAAAATTTCCCATTTGAAGACAAAAATGGAATGGACCGATTCTTTATTATATTTAGTTTAGATGATAGTGAGGAAAAGATGTTGTTTTCAGGCCTGAAAAGTCCATTTGTGGGGTAAAAGGAGTGAGTGGTCTAACATTTGAATGTGTCATCATCTTGACACTTCTGCTATATTGAATTGTATATATTACTTCTGTTTCAGAATCATTCCCTCTTACAGTATGGAAGACCTCAAGGTGATGGGGAAATAAGGATAACTACGTTAGACAAACGTGCGAGGCAAGACAGGTGATGGCGTGACTTCTGGTGTTTGCTATTAAAAAACCTGTAACATAAACTCTCTTTTTAGGTTTGAGGTCAGCTCAGTGATTCTTGAGAGTACTTTCCATTTCACTGTGCATTCACAGAGCCTATCCACCATTTACCAATTGAATTCGCAAAGTGATTTGTGGGAGGTTAGCTGTTAAGCTAAGATCACCTAAGTCCCTTGCAAGTAGTAAGTCTCTAGCAAAAGTACTTTCAATGTTTTTTGTTTTGTTATTCAGTAGTTTAGTTGTTCACCTTCAAAATTTTAAGTGCCACAGGCAAACGTGTGTAAAATAAGACTTTGAGTGTTGGCTTTCTGGAGTGTTTTTAACCATCTTTATATTGTATTTTCATAGGCATATCTTCTTGTTTGATCTAGCTGTAATTGTTTGCAAACGGAGAGGTGATAATTATGAAATGAAGGAAATAATAGATCTTCAGAAATACAAAATTACAAATAACCCCACTACTGATAAAGAAAATAAGAAGGTAAATATTTGTTGCTCATTCATATAAAATGTGTATTTTTAGCAGCAATCTGAAACATTTTGCAGGAATTCAGAATGTATATACAATTTATTTACAAAGTTTTATGGTTTAAATGTAAGCTGAAGTGAATATTTAGGGATTTCAACTTTGTTTATTTTGATGTAATTAAAACGTTTGAGTAAGTCGTTCCTAAGTGAACACAGTAACGTGGTCTTGCTGTCTCAAAATCAGGGAATTAAGGAACATACAAATGCTTCTTTATTTTTTCTTTTTTTTTTTTTTTTTTTTTCTTTTCCTTTCTTCATAACTGATGACCTTCGTATTGCCAATTTTTTTATACAGTGGTCTTATGGCTTCTACCTCATTCATATCCAAGGTCAAAATGGTTTAGAAGTTTATTGCAAAACTAAAGACTTGAAGAAAAAATGGCTTGAACAATTTCAGATGGCTCTGTAAGTATATTTTTATTAAGGTAGAGTCATGTTCATCACAAGTGTAAGGATATCACTTAAATTATACTAAACTGCTTTCATGTTTAGATTTTTTTTTTTAAATACAGACTAGTTATCTGTTTTATTTGACTTTCTGAGAAACGACTGACATCTTCATGAACAGAATATTTCCCTGAAACTCCTCTTGGAAAAGAAAGAGGGCACTCTAGGCTATGTATTACTTTCCAACTTTGCTGCTAAGACTGTTTTAGTAATACTGTCTTAAGCAACCTGGGGGAAATAGTAATTATTTTATCAATAAATATCTAACATAATAGTGACATTTTTTCCCCTCCCGTTTTTTATTTTGATTAATTGAAATATATTTTTTGAAATGTGATGCTGATGATTTGAGAGTGGATCCTGGCATCTTTCCTAGTGGCTTTTAACTAATTTATTGTTAATATTTGGATCAAGTTGCTTGGCTTATTAAATTTAGTTTCAAAAGGCTGATTTCCTTTATATGTTTTTAACTAAAAGAGGAGGGTGCTTTAGACTTCTTGAAAAGTTGTTCAGATGCAGCGCTGCAGATTACATTATTGTTATGCAGCTTGAGCTTTATTTCCATTTCTGATTCTTGTCAGAAAGACAAACATGATTATTGACACCTCAGGTATTCTGATTAAATTTAAAACATGTGAACAAGGGAATCGGAAGACAGGTTGATGCTTGCTTTATGGTAAAAAAAAAAAAAAAAAAAAAAAAAAGTGTGAGGAGGAGTGAGATACTCCCAATGAAAATAGAGAGATGGCATTAATAAAGATTGTTTTGGATGTGATTATAAAAGTATGTGTTTTTGGAAAAGAGGCTCTTATGAGCTGATATGAGTGAAACTCGCTCATAAACTATAGATATATTTTTCAAAACCTTAGTATGATGAGTGCTAATGATTTAAATGAAGACATAAGGGAGGAGAGCCTGGGCTGGACAGATGTTATGAGGCCTGTTTACTAGGGTTCCCATCTTGCTGATTTTTATTGAAGACAAAAATGGCATGTGTTTCGGCAAAAGTTTCTGGGTAGCACAGTCGGTGATGGGAAGAGGTATGTGTGCAGAAAGCTGAGTACTTTGCCTCTTTCTGTCCCTGTGCTCTCCCTGCTGCACTTCCTGTAATGTCATTATTGATATTTACTTAAACGTAGATAAAACATGTATGAAAAGCATGAGGAACTCAGATCTATCAGCTTTAGTGTTGCAACTATTGATTGATCCTCAGGCATCCTGGCCCAGTGCACAAAAAAACCATCCAAACAAAACAAAAGTCAGCCAAGGAGCTAAGGAGAGCAGTAAGAGAGTTATGTTTTTTTCCCAGGAGTATATCCTCAGTTCTTCCCAAACATTTTTATGATTCCGTGCAGGACCTGTCCCCTCCCGCCACCCCCGCCCCCAGCTGTGTGTGTGGTGAGTGAGTGCAGCTGCATATCCTTACACAGTGTTAGGCACCAGCCAGTGCTCATGAGCTGTTCACGAGCATGCCTTTGCGAGCAATGGTTTACTGCTGCCGGTTGCCCTACGTGAGCAGAACGAAAGGGACCTGGAGGGTTGACAAGTTAGTGTGTTACTCTTTCCTCTCGGGCAGATGGAGTTAGTCATTGAAAATGAGAGTGGTGGTGTCAGCCTTGTCTTGCACGGATGTTTGTCCTTCTCATAAACCCATACCTCTAGTTTAACCTCTTCCTCTGTGATTAAAGGCCGTAACGCAGAGGCACAGGAACTGGAGCAGCAGGGTTGCTGCAGGTCAGGGCTGAGGTGCAACATGATGTAGTGGCATTATTTGCATTGGGCAATGCTTTTGCTCCCTTATATTTATAACCACTAGGATTGAAAACAATGGGGAGCTTTTATGCTTTCTGAAGTTTTTATATCTTTCCCCCAACTCCGTTACATGGGTTTGACTTAATAGCGTATTTCCCTCAGCACCTCTCCCAAAACATACCTTGGTGTATGTAGTGATAATTATATTCTAATGCATGCTGAGGCACAAGAGTTTGTATTTGGGAATAAACTAAGCCAAGTGTTTTGAACAATTGGTTGGTTGGTTTGATTTGTTGTTTTCAGGGGTCTTATTGCCTACTGTGTAGTTTATCTGTTCTACTGTGATTTTACTCTGAAAAGTATCCATGATTGAAATTATGCTGTTCTTCATCATAATTATAATTGCTGCTTCTATGGGCAAAATACTTCTCATTACTTAAAAATTTTACTGAGACTGCAGAAACAGCACAGTTGAAGGGGTGAATTACATTCTTTTTTGATTATCAGAAATGTTTACTAAGTTCCAGACAGAAATTTCAATGCAGTTTTGTTGCCTTTGGGATAGCATTCTGAATGAAGTCAGGTCTGTGCAAGCGTTAATCTAGGAACATAACAAGAGAACAAATTAGCATCTCTCTTATTATTTTTAAATTAAGAATTAACCTTGTTGCCACTAGAACAGTTTTGTTGTCATAACTATGTTAGCTAGGCTGTAATTTTTTATTTTCATTTTTTTAGGAGCTTAGATGTTTATACCAGTGTATGAACAACAGTGATTATAGTTATATTGCTGAAAAGGCACCTACTGTTGAGATGCTGGTGTCATTGAGATGAGAATTTGTCTCCAGATATGGGAAGCTTATGTTATTGGTGACGTATGAAATAGAGGAGAATACTGCTTTGTTGGCTGGACTTGATTTAGGTTTGGAGGGCGGGAATACATTAGGCACACTTGATACGGAGAATCTTTAAAGGAAGGAAGGATGAAATCCCAGTGCAATTTCCAGAGTGTTGCTTTTCAGACTAGTAAGTTTCTGTTAGAAAACTAGTTTCGCAAACCTGTGAAAATATTCTACCTCTTGGCCAGCTCTGTTGTTACTGTGGTATACGGCGAGTTGTTTTGTTGTGAGGGAGGTTGGGAACGATGGGTTACTGGTCATAAGAAACTGAGAAAATTGTTTTTATTCATATGGCAGTTCTGTTGCTATAGTATGTATTTGCTGTTTTCCTGAGACTATTGCTTTATTTAGAAAATATATAATACCAAAACACCTCAATTTTTATTTTTCCTAAGAATTTCATGAGGGTTATTGATGAAGCCTGTTTATACACTGCATCCTCAGCAGCAATGGTACGTGGCACGGCTGCACTGAATTTGATGCTATTGACCTATTCACAGTAATCTCCACAGTTGAGGCTGGGTCACCTCCTCTCCTTCTCCCTGCCCTCTCCCCTCCCCCCCCCCCCCCCCTTTTTTTTTTAAAGTTTATTGTGTACAACCTTCAAAATTGCTGGTTATTTGGGAGCACTGGATTTTCTAGATGACAATAAAATGAAGTAGGACACTGGGGCAGCACAGTTAACATTGCAGTCAAGTTCTTGAAGCTGAAACTTTGGTTGGACTCATAAATCTGATGAATTTGAGAGGTTTTCGTAAAGCTAGCAGGCAAAGACCAGTGGAGGATGTTTTAACAGCAGCCATCATATCATAAATGGCTGAGTTCTCTCTTGGTGTGCCTGTTCTTTCACTGATGTGAATGGAAGTTTTGCATGCGCAGGGGGAGCATAACCRCTTACTGCCTCAGAAGAGATGCGCTGCTTAACAGCAATAGTGGTTAATTTGAGCAGTTTCTATTTTGTTCTTGGAACTCCGTTCATGGTAATGGATGAGCCTATAGTTGTATGGGTAAATAAGCACCTTTTAAAAGATAGTACTACAAAGACTTTACTGTACTAGATGTGGAATGTTTAAATTTAATCTAGCATGTCAAATAGCATTGGTTTAAATGCAAAGTCATTCCATATCCAAGATAATATTAATAGAAGTGTACAGCCAAATTACTGCACCAAATTACTCAGCTAAATTAGAGACATCATGTATTAAGTGAAAGTTTGTCAGCAGTGATAAAGTGCATGGTTTGTTTGCTGTAAGCCATTAAAAACCTCAAGAACTGATTGCAAGTGTGAGACACTATTTTGTTAGATTTTTCTAGTAGCATATCCTGTCTAATCTTTCTCCTGTATCAAAAACAACCAGAAGAATCAGAACAAATATATAATGTCTCATAATATACCTACAAATTACATAAACTATTTGATACTTTTATGTTATTCATCTTATGCTAAAAGGTAGGAGCATTGATTGGTATTCTTTTTCCCCCTAGAAAGCTCTCCTACAGATGCTTTTCTTATTTTAAAAATGCTTGTTTTTAAAAGTAGTTGACTAATATATGTCAATGAATTTATGCTAACCATTTCTTATTAAAAGAGAAAACTCCTTGAAAATTGAAGTTGTCCTCTATTGTATGCATGTATAGCTCAGTTATATTACTTTGGAACTACTTAGCTGACTAATTATCAGGTTTAATTTCTTATTATGTGGCAACTGCTTCTCTCGTCACTGCTGTGAAGAGTTTAATTCTCTTATTTCATCATGAGATGATACAACAAATACTGAAAGAAAATATGTTGATTATGTTGTTAGCTGTCTCACGTTGACACTAAAACATTTGCTTCCATCCACTAAATATTTCTTTGTGTGTAGTTTGTTTCTTGATCACAGTAGAGCATGGAGCAGGTGTGTGTTGTCTTCCTCACAACAGCAGAGACCTTTTCCATGAAAGACCACGTATTATATTTTCCCACTGACTTAATACCTGAATCCGTTAGTGTAATACGGCATGCAATATCTTATGCTGGGTTGTGCTGAATTTATTTTGTCATCATGATGTCCAGTTTGCTAATTTAATTAAGTATTTCTCTGATTTCTCAATTGTGCTTTGTAATCCACTCTAAAAATGGCCATCAGCAAACTTTGCTTCAGTATATATATTCCTAGACAGGAACATATTACACAGAAATGCAATTTAAAATGTAATCACAGAAGAATTTAGGTTGGAAGGGGTGTGTGGAGGTTGTCTACCTCAGTCTCCTGCAAGGCTTAAGTTGCTCAGGGCCTTGTCAGCTTGAGTTTAGTACTGCTGGATTTCAAGATGCACAGAACCAATATTGCAAAGTCTCGTGCAATAGTGTTGTAACACACCTTTTAATTAGGCTTTACTCAACATCTCTCTTTCACAAACTGAGAAGTGCATGAAAACATCTTGCAGGCAGAGGAACAGGCCTTTTTTTAATGTACTTAGTTAAAATTTCACCTTCAGAAGTACTATGATTGTAGTTTCTGCTTTGACACTGTTACTGAAATTGCAATATTAATGTCATGTCTAATTAGTAATGCCTGAAAAATCAGTGGGAAACACATGATGATCATTATAGTGATTAGGGTACGCATTAATTGCATGGAGTTAATGAATCTGATTTTTTTAATATCCAAATAAAAGAGATTTCAAACATGAAAGCTGTACAGCCCTCAAAAAATTGGTGGTTTTAGTTTTAATTACACTGTATTTAAGTTTTAGCTCACTACAGAGTTTGTGCAGCAGCTCAGGTACAGTCTAATATGTTTTTGAAAAATTACTGTTTCAGTTAGACATAAATTCACACCCTGTAACTCAAGGGATGCAGAACATATCATCTGATTGTAAGGAAATAATCCCGAGATTCATTGATTCTCAAATCTGATAGGTGTATGCACAACATTTTAGATTAGGCAAGCTACATAAATTGTAGATAGAGCTCATTGATTTTCTAGATTTTAAAGAAAATTAGTACAAGAAACAAGGTAGGTGAAAAGTGTTCTCTTACCTATTACCATACCTATTTCCAAATTTGGTTTGCACACTGTGACTAATGATATTGGTCAGATTCAGCTCAAATAGATCTGTTCCCTCAGATAGTGCATTAATAATGCATATGCATTAAGACTTCTTCTGAGAGAATATTTGAGCATATTGAACACTGACATATTAAATTAAAGCTTTCTTATCAGAGCACTTTAAAAGCCTTGGATATCTGCTGCATTTTTCAAATAGCCTGAAAAGGTGTTTTCGCTTATACCAACCTCACATAGGTTACCAAAGCAATAAACAAACATGTCTGCCTGGGCTTCTCCATCAGTATAAATATTTCAGTCCTGCAAAAATGAGTGGCAAGTTCGTGTCTGCCAAAGAAGAATGGTTGCCTGTTCTTTGCTATGACTCCAGTTGTTTTTGATCAAATGTTTTTCACGATTATAAGCAACCATTCACAACATATTTATAGTTATGCAATTTCTTCAGATTATTCCAGACACAGCAAGAACTGTGTGAAGATTCTGTATATGGTTAAGAGCACAGTGTAAGGACAGTATAGAATGTGAAAGCAAAACAGAATTTATGTAAACAGTGTGTAAACACTTGGAGATGATAAATGTACTTTGATGTTATGTCTTCTGGTTCACAAAAATCAAAGATTTCCTAGTCCTTATTTTTTTTTACAACTTAAAACATGTGAGGTATATTACTATGAAAATTAATAAGTGTTTCTTAAATTCAGTGAAATAAATTTGTGGTGACACTACATCATAAAGTACTACCATCTAAATATTAGTTTTTGTGCAAGGTGTTAGTTTTTTTCAGTCTTTAAACATGGAATGCTGCATTACCTGTTTGTCCTGATACTTTGGCTATATGAACAGATGTCCTAGTTTCTCCCTGCAAATCAATGCTAGCTTTTTTCTTGGTGGATTTAGGTGTTTGTCCGGTAATTTACAAGTTTATGGCTGTATACATCCTATATTTTTACATTTTTTTACTCCAAAACATAGACATTTGTCTTCAGTTAAGTGTAAATACATGATAAAATATTTAAAGCTTATCAAGACAAGCAACTTTGTAAATGTGGATTTGTAAGAATTAGAACTTTCACAAATAAGACTCAGCCAGTGAATATTAAAGTATATAAAGTATTGATGCTTTTGATTTACACATAGTGATGTGTGACAGAGCTTTGTTCCGATCAGGTGGTGTTTAAAAATGTTATACAGGAATAGATTAGCTCAAAGCAGCCCATGTCCCATGCTTTTCAGTGAACCAGGCTGATAAGGAAAAAGGAAAGCCATTATCTTGTTTGAAACAATGCAGTACGTCTCCAAAAAGTTAACAAGATAATTTCCTTGATCTCAAAAAAGCCACTCATCATATGATCAAATAAGCAAATTTCCTAGCAAAGTCTTAGAACTTGTGCGTTCTTGATCAAAAGCACAATTTACTTGTGATATGGTTAATTTAATTATATAACGTTTTCTTGATGGAGACTCTTTGATGTGACAAAGCAGAATGTTTGAGTATTAGCATATGGAGAATTGATTGATTGATTAATTCAGTAAATAGCATCTTCAAAGATGATTCTGAAATATAACAGCCTAGCTGGAACAGAGAAAATGAATTAGCTGTAAGTAATCAGCATTGCTCCTAAGAAGAGAAGGTAGAAAACAAGCTGAAAATCATCCTTTGTGAAATGGCATTGCCCACCTCTAGTGAGAATACCCCTTAAGGATGCCATTTTCTCTCTCCACCTTTTTACAGTAAATAATAAAATCCTTGTAAAGATTGAAGAAGCATTATTTATTTGTATTTTTGTCTCTGCACTCTTATTTTGTTATTTTATTACACAAATGCCTTTCTATTAGATGACAGCATGTTGTATGAAATGATCAGTTGAAATGGTGATAGTTGCACAGAGCTGAAATGTTTTGCGTGGAAAGAAAGGATAGTGCAAATGTAAGGCTGGTTCTGCTGTTGGCGGGTAACAGGATTCTAGGGGAAGTCTGCTGCATATCAGAGCAGGGAGTGAAGTTGAACATCTCTTGGGACCAACTTTGCATGAATTTCTTTACATGAGATTTGGCCGAAAGCTTTTTGTCTTGTTTGACTGTAACGTATGTGGTTTTCTGTTTCTTAACTTCTGCTGTCCTTCTTATTACTTAAAACATTTGAATGTGTGACAAATGTTAGCTATATTTTATTGCCTAGTTAAATTTTCCAGAATTTTCTGAGATGCTTAGTACCAGTTGTCATGGTTAACTTCTAAGGTGCTTAAAATTTTGAAGGAATGTCACTTTGGCACAAAACAGGAATTTTAACTTAGGATGTCTTTATAAACAATTTCTGTTAGCAATTAACTTAAAAATACTATGGCAGATCTAGGTTTATTGATGCATTTTTTGCAATGATGTCAAATATTAGTACAATAAGTAAAACTGGAATGAAAATTTTCAGTGTCCTCAGGTATTAACCTGTGCCATTTTGTTTATTGGCTATACTGCATGAATACAGCATCAGATTTCATGTCACATAGACTTTAAAATGTTCTTTAGCAGTTTGTGCTCAGGGTGTCCATAATTCTGAACAGTTCTGTATGAAGCATTTTAAATTATTATAAGCATAACATGGAGTGCAGAATAATAACAGCTCCAAAATGTGAAGGTCTAACTTTGGGTTGAGAGTTGAGGAGAGTTCAGGGTAGTGAGTTTTATCTGAGCTCCCTGTAGTATTTCTTCTTTTAATACTTAAAACAGTTGCAATTCACTGCAGACTCCTTATCTGATACTTCATGCATCGGCTTATTTGTTATGCCTCTGGGCTCACAGGTGGGCATACATACATTAACTATTCTCTAAAGCCAAGTTTTAATCAAGTGAAATGGCTACTCAGTTTCAAATATAATGCACTTTTACAATTACGGGATATTTTGCAAACATCTACATACGATTGAACCCTGAGTAATTTCTTGTGACATGATTGCATTTCTTGAAGAGACTGCTATGGGAAAAAGATCTTCAAAACCTGTCCTAAATAGCATTTCTGCAAAAATGAGCCAAAACCAAAAATAAGAAGTATCATTAGAACTTCCTAGCATGGTTTTCCCTTTTAGGGGAAACCTGTCAACCCCAAAGAAAGGGCAGCTGTCTCACTGTACCATTATGCAGAACCTGTGACTCTGCTGGACAGCCTGTTCCCAACCCAAGAGCATCCATATCTGGGCACTTACTGCTGTTCCGTGTCACTCAGAAAAACATGCTTATGGGATTGCTGCTGGGGGAAGAGAAGGTTCCTGTTCTATCCAAGTTGACAGTCCCACTGCGTTATGACGATCTGGGGCAACATCTCTGGGGTTAAATGATACCTGTGAGGTTTATCATCAGTCCCCTGAGAAGAATGGCTAGATTCAGTCAGTGTTTACAATACCTTTGTGCTCTCTGTATTTAACAGAAGAAGTGATCTACTCAACAGTGTCTAGGTCAGCACCTGCTCTTGTTGGTACCCTGTCTTGTTTTGCAGCTAATTCACTTTTGAAAGGAGCTTTCTTGATCCATTTGCAAAGGGTTACTTTTGCATTTCTCTGTGTGTGATGTATTAGTTCTTTATTTTTCTGTATGTGCTGTGATTCCTGCAATTAAGCATGTATGTGCTTTTTGTGGTGGAAAAATGATGTGCATATATCTGAGGAATATCAAACATTTTTCAGGGTTGGTTTTTTTTGTTTTTTGTCGTT